>CM063529.1:29554513-30162291 GCA_032199755.1 Ambrosia artemisiifolia | reverse complement strand
TACAACCTATGTAACAAAGGCTTAGTAAGTGTGAGGTGCTGGGGGATTTTGGATGTAGTCCACCGTCTAACACGACAGGGATGCGATCCATGCAAGACCTTGAGCGAGGCACCAGCTAGAATACGCTGGGCTAGCAAAGAGGACAACAAACTGGAGTGTTTAGACGTAGTCCACTGTCTAACACGACAGGGATGCGAACCATGCAAGACCTTGAGCGAGGCACCAGCTTATACGTTGGGCTAGCAAAACGGGCAATATACGATACGAGTTATCCTGGGTTGATACAAAGATTGACTTGAACCTTAATCAAGGTTTAGTCATAAATAGATTCAGTTCGGAAATAAACTTGAACCTTAATCAAGGTTAAGTCATAATTAAACTCGGACTTTTATAGAAGGTTAAATTCGTAATGAGGGACCTGAACCTTAATCAATGGTTGAGTCATAATCACATTCAGGTAAGTCATGAATCTTGGGATTAATGACCTAAAACAGCGGATTGGGGCCATGATAAATCAGTAAATCTTTCAACCCTCGGGTTAAGGATGAAAAGTGTAAACTGCAATAACATTAGATTGTATCATTTGTACAATTTAAAGCAAATTATGATAACAGTTGGATTGTGTAGTTATTACAATCGGATGCAAACCGTGATAATAAGAGATTAGTCGATACAATACGTTGTAATGACGAATCAACACCAGGTTTTATGAAAAGAAAACCGACCTCAATTTATATTGAGATCGGTAATCAGAAAGAGGACTTTTAGAAACTAAGCGTTCTAAATATATAAACGATTTGAAATCTAAAACTCAAAAGTCTTTAAACGGGTCGGTTGGGGCAATGACCACCAATCGAGTTAGCAAAACGGGAAATTGGGTAAACCCAATAAATGGCAAATTCTTAAAATAGGATTAGCCAAAGAAAGGAAAATGTTAGTGTAAAGCAAGGTTTGTTTATAACATTCTAGAAAACCAAAAAGAAACGAGGGTTGGATTCGGGGATGAATCCAAGAAGCTAGAAAACGACTATGTCAAAAGCCGGGTTAGTCTTGGAAACCAAGACAAATTACTTGTTAGAAATAGACGCATAGACATGTATGCATATGCATGCTACAATCAAGTATTACAGTAGATGCCCTAAGGTGCATGATAGAATGGCCCCTTAAACCATTACATCATTCGTGATAATAGTAGACGGGGATAGTCTACGGATCTAGGGAAGACCTATGAGAACATAAGTAGCTAAAATATCGGGTAGGGGGGTAAGTATGTAGATATTGCCCCTAGTTAACCGAAATAATAGAATGACTCAATTCATATTATGAAAGCTAAGGCTTCCATATAATAAAAGTTAGAAAGCTGAGTAAAGGGATACAAACAATAAGTATATGGTATTACTTGTTAGACTATAGAATGTCAAGGGATTGAGCGGTGCTCAAAATATAATTAGAGACACTAAGGTTCTTTGGTGTAACCAAAGCAACAACACAAGAAAGGTTTCGAGGACGAAACCTCTTTAAGGGGGGGGGTATTCTTTTAACACCCCAAAACCATTCGTTCGCCTAACTACGCCATTAGGCGTGATTAGCAAAATATTAACACGAGACTTAGAGGATAAGAATATGGGTTATATTCTAATAAGGAAATAACCTAGTTAATAATATTATGTTTATAAACTAATAAAAGGTGTTTGAAACTAGCTTATGAGTTAGTTTTTATACGAAAATGACAGTGGGAAAACTTGTGAGGGACTAAATATGTTAAGTGGGCAAACTTGACATTGTATTAGATAGAAAAAAAAGGGGAACGACATATACAGGAGTATATGTCGCCACCCACATCAACACACACACACTTCACCTCTAAACTCACTAATCAAGGCAAAATCAAGTGTTAATCAAGTGCATGTGTTGAAATCAAGTCATCTACAGCCACTTGAACATCTAGGTAACAATTTCATTCATAAAATTGATGTATTCTTCATGCTTAAGCATGATGAGAAACATAGGGTTGCATAAAAACGTGATTGATTAATGAATAAGGATGACCCTTGTGTTTAGGGACCCTTTTTATGTTTATAAACACTACTTAGATGATTCAATTGCAACCATGTAGAGATCTTGATGATTCTTGAACACACATATGAAGTGGGTTTTCACTAGTTACAAACCTCACATAAAGACTTGAAATTATGTGTTAATAATGATGAAATGTATAGGTGGTATGTGTAATGCTACCTTTATGTTGAAAATGAATGTGGTGATATGGAGGTTTTCATACAATATGCTAACTAAGAAAATAGGTGGTTAAAAGATGATGCACACCAAGTGTTTGTATAAATGTCTAATTGAATTATAGACAAGTATTGTATGTTAAGATCTCACCAATTTTGATGATTGAGTGAGAAGTGGGATTGTGCACTAAACTTGATAGATATTATGTTAAAAAAAAGGGGGATAGTTCATGATTATGATTATTGCCTTATGGGTAGTGCGTATGAACATGAAAAAGGGTAGTTTGACTTCTAGAAGTCAAACTAACCCAAACATAAGTAAAATGAATTGGGTGTGTGAAAACTCATGATACAAGTTAGTTAATTGATATAATGACTAACTTGAATTAATATTGAGTATAGTGAAGTGATCTTGTCAAGCTAGGTGGAGGCTAGGAACAAACTGGATCAAATGAGCTAAGCGGGTCATGGAATGCATACATGAGGACAAGGTAAGTGACTTATCTTAAATAAGCCTCTTAGAAACTATAAGATCTTGTAAACACTCTTGAATCATGAATTCTTATATCGATTGTAAAGAATGGGTGTTTACCCACGAAAGGAATATGGAATATGGGTTACTAGCTTGTAATGGGCTAGAATCGCCTAAATAAATAAAATTGATAAGTCCGGTTGGGACGCCTAACTAGATAATGGAAAAAAAAATCTTTGTAAATGGGTCTAATGAGTTAAAATGTATTTTCATTAAAACTCATGAATAAAACTTGAAGATTGAAGATTGTGTGAATAAATAGTTAACCGGGTCAAATGATGTTGTGAGCATCAATTAAACTCGGTACAAAATGCTTCTATGCTAAGCATTTATAGTTAAGAGAAAAAGCTAGATGGGCCAATTGGTGGTGTAACACCCTTTGAATCCCGGAATGTTAATAGGGTAATGAGTTTTTGCATAGATGGATAATTGGAATGGAATGGCACGCGATGCCATGTTTTCTTGAGGGAGATTCAAGAGGTATGGAAATGGGTCAACACTACCGGGTAAGTCCATAGTATAAGATATGGCCATATGCGAGTAGTCAAGTGGATGAAACCACCCACATGAGGTGTGGGTGTCAAATAGGTGAGTCTTGTTCATAAGAATGTCTAGTATGCTCTAATGCGCTTAGAATCTACTAAACAAGTGAAAACCTGAGAAAGGATGAAAATCTAAGTCCGGAAGGACTTAGAGGTTTTTAAACAAGTCATTGAGTCCAAAACAATGGGTTTGAATCAAGAAGTGTCACCATGAATGGCTAAATCGAAAGATTTCGCTAGGATGGGCATTTAGGGAATTTATAAAGATTTACTAAAGGATAAATCTAATAACGGAATCCTAATGAACAAATCGGACAAGCACTTTAGTTGATCAAGTGTCTAATGGCTTGACAACATAAACTACACGCATTGCGCGTGGTCGAATGGTGTTTTGGTTAAGTTTAATGTCTAAATGGGTCGATTTGGGTAAGAGTCGCCATAAACATACAAAACTAAGAACCGGATCATGGCGACATAAACCGGACTATAATTTCAGTCAAACAAAGGTTTATTTAGTCGGCAAGTCAATACTTAGGCTTCGGGAATCATCAAATGCGGTTGCGACATGATTCCCATGCTTAAAAATCACCAAAATAACATCAGAAGCTGTGAGCGGCCGCTCACAGAGACCGCGCGGCCGCTCACAGAGAACAGCCTGACAACACGAACTTTAAAATTGCGTATAAAATCTTAGAAAAATCGTTAGGAGGTGTTCTTTATATGCCTGGAAAGCTCTCGGAGTGTAGAAGAATTCTTATTTGAAATTCGAAGTCGGATTTTGGGTTTTAGAAGGGGTAAAAGCGATCCGAACAGCTGCTGTGCAAAAGTTGCAGCAGTTTGTTCTCCTGATAAAGGGCCGTTGGGCCTGGTTCGTTTCGTTTCGACGTGTAACGACTCTCATACTAGTTTAAATGTATTATTGACAACCCACTAACCATTCTTTGTGTGATGGTGCTAGGTAAACATTTAATGGACGACCCGGAGCAAGGATCAAGTCGCGATAAGAGCCGAACACACCCGATCACTCATTCAAGCTTCCGCACTAGAATCTAAGGAACTTCCGTTAAAACGCAACATCTTAAAATATGTTTTAACTATTAAAATGTAAAAAAAGAAAAAAAAATTGTGTGAATCAAACATGTATTTGATCTTAATGGGTTGACTTATAACAAATTTCAAAGTTTTAATCGGGAGTGGTTTTTAGTTAAGGCTATAACTCGTAAGATTAAGCAATAATCGCGTATTTACGGGTTAGGGTCTTACATAAACACAATAATCCGATGGGAGGCGACCGTCTAGAGTCTCGAAAGACCTGTGATAGCAGACGCAAAAACGTAGTCGGCCTTAGTATGTTCTTCAGGTTTTTCTGAATAGCCTATCCAAGGAGGTGAAGTCCTCCATAAATAGGTTTCACACGGGCCTCAACATTCAACCTTAACCTACCCAATGGGCCAAGGCCCAGTTAAGGGTTTGCCTCCACATTGACTCATTATTAGTTCAATATAATATGTTATATTATATTACATAAATCATAGAGAGAAAGTGTACCGTTTATTCCTCGCGGCAATATGCCATTGAGAGACGTCTAAGGATTGGACACGTGTCATCCGCCTGTTAGCAGCAGGTCTGGCACGCCGTGATTGGCTAATTCCCTTTGTCAATTGTACTATTGTCTCCTCTGCTGTTACCGATAAGTGGAGATCATCGCTGAGGTGGCCTCGCGTGGTCTTATTGGTTGATGCGGGTAGGAACTGTACCTGTTGTTCCCTTTGGTGGATCCGCGACCGCGTGCTCACAGGCCTGGCTCTTTGGTGGAGTTTCCTGATTAGATGTTCATTGTGACACCCGTCGAAATCACAGGTCATATCCGTACACTTAGTTACATGTATACAGTGTGCATAGCATTACATGTCATCATTTTAATCATAGTTGGGCTATACAGGGTTCCAACAAGTTAATCCCGAGACGTACAGTTTAACAGTAGACACATTAGTTAGTCCAAGGCTTTAACTAGTCAAATATTTCATGTTAGACCACAGGAAACCCATGTAAAACCCTAGCGGTGAGACATCCATGCAATTGAACATACGATTTCAAATTGTTGCCCCGACAAGAACAAAAACAAACAATGTTTATTAACAATGAGGTTGACATGTAGGTATTGGAATCAAACAAATACATTATCACTCACACATACATACAACTACACACACACGGCTATACACATACACATACACACACATGGATACATACATACATACATGCACACTCACCTACTAGTCACCATTCTTATCCTCACATGAGACATTACCCAAGAATGGCATCTACAAGAATTCCACAACCTCCAAGCCATGTTGACTTGCCACAAAAGCTATGTTTTCTTTCCCCATAAATCGGCTGGGAGCCACCCTACACAACCAAACACACCACCACAATCCAACAACCTCAAAAACCTAAGTGTTCCACCAACTAGAGACTTTGTTATCCCATCACATGGATCTAGACAACTTTGACTTCCTAATTTGTTCACCAATGCTCATAAAAAACGGCCCATGTGTGTCCAAGGCAAGAACATGTGTATCAAAGAACCTACAACTGGCTTACACCACCTACCCTACACATACATACATATACACGCATATATACATCCACACACAACTCCACATTCCAAGTTCCTAGACATATACTAACCTAGTAACAACATAATTCCCATGATCATCCAACCTTAGTCAAATTGCCTAAACAACCATGCCCCTTCCCCATGCATTTTTTCGGCTCTACACCTCCTACATAAACAAACAAGAACCTAAGTCAACTTATTATACTAACAAGGAAAGTTACGTTTATGCACAACATGAAATGTGATTATTGCCCTAGCTAGGCAATGATTTAGTCGGTTTTGGATTACATGTCCACCATATAGAAAACCCGTGAACTCACCAACTTTGTGTTGACCTATATTTCCTTTAATGCATGTTTTTTAGGAAATTAGCATGGATAATGGAATTTGCGGGGGTCGCGTGCGAGCATTTGTGGGATACCTTCTTTTGGAACGTTGTGTTGTCGTTTTAATCCTAGACATTTACATACAATGGTTTTAATTTTAAACAATTAACGTGATGTTGAACGAATTTGGTTGTTTAATGAAAGTTCCCGCTTTATTTTAATTAATGCTCGTGTGACCTTTGTGCTTGGAAATCATTTGAAGTCGCACCTCGCGTTTCCGCCTTGGCGGGGTGTGACATTCAAACTGCAGGTCGTATGGAGTGTCTGCTTGGCTGCGCATGGTTGCGGAGATTTGTCTTGCTGGCACTCTCTGATTGGCTAATCGTGCTGCATGACCTCTGCCACACGTCCAACCGTTGCGATTAGTCCGTACAGACTTGTACGTTTGTACCTTTTTTCCGCCATGTGTTCTGCTAACCTTCATCAAAGGTCTTCGTGTTGAACCTGGCGGATGTCGCGTGGGTGATGCATCCGCGTGGCTATTGTATCCGCCTAACTCTCCACCCGTCATCCGCGTGGGCTGTAGGCCAAACATGTCTTGGGCTCATTTAGGGTATGGACCCGTGTTGTCTTTAATGGACTTTTGGGCCTTTAGCCCTTCAAACATTATTTGCACAACATGGTATCGGTATTTTAAGTTAAAATACTGATACAATACAGTTCCATACCGGTACCGTACCGATACCGTACCGTATGTTTTTGGCATCGGTATTGGATTTTAGGAGTTTTCGAAATCGGTATTTTCAAGATCGGTTGGTACCGATACCGTCCTGAACTCATCCCTACTATCACCCAAGGGTCCGTTGTTGCTCGGACTCTTCATATCTCTTAACTATTTATTTCGGGTACGGGCAGTCTAGACCCGTTCTGCGAGTCTCGGACCGAACCCACTCGAAAGCGTCGTTACCACGTCATCTTCCTGCAACTTCTCTTTACTTCCATGGTCACTCCTCTACTAGTCTTCTTTCCACAATACAATCCATTAAATTAACTAAAAATCAATACACAATCACATCAACATTAACATTAACATGAGGAAGCGAGACTTAGCAATCCTAATGCTCGCAGCTTTCGCTATTTTCTTCTCTCTTCAGGTAAATAAATAACTTCACCTCAATTAATTAAATTTATGTGATTACTTGGTTAACTATTTAACTGATCTGTTTCTTTTTATTATTATTATTATTATTTTGTTGACACTAGCATGAAGGCGATTTTTCATTTAAAGAGGCGTGGTATCATTTACTAGACGAATATCCGATTAAATACGAAGGAGAGCGTCTTCCTCCACCTATTGTTACTGATCTTAATGGTGACGGAAAGAAAGAGGTGCTTGTGGCTACTCATGATGCTAAAATTCAGGTATTATTGTGTGTTAAAAGTTGTGAGGTTGAATTTACGTAGTGTTTGTTTCACGGAATGGAATAAAATTCATTTATTATGTTGTTGATTTCAACAAAAGAAGGAATTGTAATTTGAACAACATATGGTTAAATTCCGAATCAAACTACAGTTCTCACGCGTATACCAAATCCATTACATTACGTTACATTCCACGAAATGAACGATACCTTAGGGTTTATGTTAGAGGTTATTTAGGTGTGGATTTGTACCAGTTAGGTTGTAATACAGATTCGCAAACCTACATTTTTTTGTAAGCATAGTCTTGGACAGTTCACATTATTAACTTTTTTTTTACTCCAACTCCGTTTATATTTGCTGCTTTAGCCAAACATACATTGAGGCTCTTCATGCTTTGATTCACTCAAATAACTTGTTTTTGTCATCAATCTGCAAAGCTTGTAGCGATGTTAACGTTTTGTTAATCTAGTTTCATATCATGAAATTTGTATATTACTGTGTTTGATTCGATGGAACTTTTGGTGTTAGATAACAACACATCCTGGGTGAAAAATGACAATAGTAGATGATTAGATGGTTTGTATCGGTAGTTCGGGACGTAGTATAGTAGTGTCTGGTCTCCAGGTGGTTAAATCTTATATTTTATATGATTAGTCTAGTGTTGGGGACTTTCTTGTTACAACTTAGAGGTTATATATTCAAATTCCATATTTGGAATGCACTGTGAATTACCAAAGAATATGTCGCGGGGGGGGGGGGGGGGGGGATGCATTAAAGCAGCATTTTTATAGTGCTTGGTTTCCTATCATGCATCATGAAATTAGTAACCCCATGTTGATGATTTGACAGGGAAGACAAGGGTATTAATGGTAACTTCATCAAATAGGTATTTGGGTATAAATTATAACGCATTACTGTTAGTGATGAATGTGGGCATGCCTACCAAGTAAGGATAGCAATTAGGATTCTAGTATTTTAACTAAGCATCTCTAACAAGTAATTTCCTGATGTTATGTAAATAAAGTAGTTTGACTTATTAGCTTCGTTATTAGCAGCATTACTGTTTTATGATGTAAATGAATATTGGGAGAAAATAGTTGACTTTCGAAACTTTCACAGAACAAGTGTTTAGATAATTTTTTCTTTAATGGCCGAGCCAAGACCACAAAGTTGTTGAGAAGACAAAGGCGGGTGCTTCCGAATATACAATTTAAGCACAGAGCAGCACAAGACAAAGCATTGTGATTTGTATTTCTGATTAACATGCTCAAGTCAACCACAAAATCATCTGACATGATGTTCCTCTCTTTCTTAAGATTTTGCTCATATACTTACAAAATGGTTATTTAAAGCCTGATACAGAGAATATTCACCATTCGTGCTTGTTATAAGGCACTACAAAACAAAACTCGAGGACAAGTTTTATGCAATAAGGGGAAGAGGAACGTATTACAGCCAACTAGATATTGATTTGGTTACTACACAGTACTTTATGTGATCATTTATATCATTATATGTAATTGCTCAGTACTGTAATAAGTAGTAACCGTGCAGGATTTAAGTTTCTACCTTTTTTTAGCTTTATTAATTAATAATTATTAGATTAATCATTGGATATCATTAGTTGAGCAAATCATAGCATTACAAACGGTTGTAGGTTTTGGAGCCTCACTCTAGGCGAGTGGATGAAGGGTTTAGCAAGGCCCGTGTACTTGCTGAGGTGAGCCTGTTACCTGATAAGATCCGGGTTGCTTCGGGCAGACGGGCAGTGGCCATGGCATCAGGGGTGGTTGACCGAGCATTCAAACCTGGTCAAGTGCAAAAACAGGTCTTGGTTGTTGTGACATCGGGCTGGTCAATCATGTGTTTTGATCACAACCTCCAAAAACTATGGGAGACAAATGTTCAGGTGAGGGCATAAAAGGAAATTTTGGAATCTCAGATTGTATGCTCAAGTTGGTCATATTTTCACCTTGTGTCACTTTATCCAGTGTTTTCTTTATTTCAGGAGGATTTTCCACACAATGCTCACCATAGGGAAATATCTATCTCTGTGAGTAATTATACATTAAAACATGGAGATGCTGGGCTTGTAATTGTTGGTGGACGAATGGAAATGCAGCCACATGTATGCCTTTTAATCTCTTTTGTTCTTTGTTTTCATTACTATAACATTGTTATTTCTCGGTTAATACATAACATGCACTCATTTTTTTCATGATTGTCTAATGGTGAACATTCATATTATGTTGCATTGTTTCAGATGCACCTCGATCCTTTTGAAGAAATTAAAATAGCCGAGGAAAGTGTTGATCAGCATAGAAGAAGTGCAAGCGAGAAAGAAGTAAGAACTTGCAACTTAATTTTTCTATTTGAATTCCCTCAGGTATATATTATTTACTCTTATATTATATAGATAATAATTTTGCATGTAGTCTGCAGATGCTTCAGGTGCTGTGGATTTACGCCATTTTGCATTTTATGCTTTTGCGGGGCGAACTGGTACCCTCCGCTGGAGTAGAAAGAATGAGGTAAATTGAAGATTATGTTTACTCGGACTTGGGTTATAGCATACTGTTTAAATGAGAGTTCGTTTCTACTTCAAATTAATGTTGAGCATTTGAGCATGAAACATTGAAAACTTACTATCTTAAATCTTCTCCATTTACTAACGATTAATATATGGGATAACAGAAAATTGAAGCAGCTCCATCAGATGAATCGACACTAATTTCACAACATAATTATAAGCTTGATGTTCATGCTCTTAATAGGCGCCAACCAGGAGAGGTACTCATTTTACAACATAAGTTTGATATTTTAACAGTATTTACTGCTAAAAATCTGATATATTGTTTTTAGCTGAACATTTTTTTACTGTAGTTTGAATGCAGGGAGTTTAGAGAATCAATCCTAGGAACTATGCCACATCACTGGGTGGGTACAAAGCTTCTATTTTTCTAAATTTTTATTTTCAAAGCTTCTTTATTTAAATCAGCTGACAAGTTCCATCTCGAGCAGGATAGGCGGGAGGATACACTGCTAAAGCTGGCACATTTTAGGCGGCACAAAAGGAAGGCAGTGAAGAGAACACCTGGAAAAACTTCAAACTACCCGTTCCATTACCACAAGCCAGAGGAAAACCATCCTCCAGGGAAAGACTCATCCAAAAAGATTTCAAATTTGATTGGAAAGGCTGCAAAATTTGCTAATTCAGCCAAGAGTAAGAAGGTGAAATTTTGATAGTGGTATATTTAGTAACAAATTAGACGTAGGACCGGTATACATCGCCAGATATTTGTTGGATTGAAGATGCTCTTATTTGTTTGTGAAAATCTGAAGCCATTTTGTCATGCAACCAAGGGAAGTTTATTAAAGTTTTCTTGATAAAACCCTTCTTATGATTGATGCAGGCATCACCATATGTTCCCACAATTACAAATTACACACAGCTATGGTGGGTACCGAATGTCGTGGTGGCTCATGAAAAGGAAGGGATTGAGGTTTTGCATTTGGCATCTGGTCGCACATTATGCAAGGTAATGCCATGTTGTGTCATTATCATGTAATTAAATAACTAGCATGTGTGTTGATAAATGCTTAAAATGGTTATTCTGCACGGAATATCGAAATTATATTTGTATTTATTTTCTCGCTATATGCTTCTGTTTGTATTCATGTGTCATGTGTATGCTAATCGTATCGACCTGTCCTGTATATTTGTATTTGAATTTACTCTGCAATTTTGTTCTTCTATAGCTTCATCTCCTAGAGGGTGGCTTGCATGCTGATATTAATGGGGATGGAGTTCTTGATCATGTCCAGGTTTACAAGCGCCTTCATTTAACCGTTTCTTATGTTTTTAGCTTTCGAAAGAAAAAAAGATACTAACATATTTGATCGTTGCGTAATTTTTTTGATGTATGCAGGCTGTTGGGGGGAATGGTGCTGAGCAAGCAGTTGTTAGCGGGTCAATGGAAGTGCTAAAACCGTGTTGGGCAGTCGCAACATCTGGCGTACCCGTACGAGAACAACTTTTCAATGTTTCTATATGTCATCACTTTCCTTTAAACTTGTTCCCTCATGGAGAATATGCTAGAAGCTTTGGAAGAGCTCTAGATGTAAAGTCACTTGAAGTAGCAACACCGATCCTCATCCCAACTAATGATGGCCATAACCATCGCAAAGGAAGCCATGGAGATGTCGTCTTTTTAACAAATCATGGGGAGGTATATATCTCTTAATGTTCTCGTTTGTTTTTCTAGAAAATTGTTGGAAACTAAGGGGGTGCGGCGTGTCATGTGTGACAGGTAACGGCTTACACACCAGGTTTGCATGGACATGATGCGGTTTGGCAATGGCAGCTGTTGACTGGTGCAACGTGGTCAAACCTCCCATCTCCGGCAGGGATGATGGAAGCGGGTTACGTGGTCCCCACTCTGAAAACGTTCAATTTGCGGATGCATGATAATCAGGATTTGATCTTAGCAGCAGGAGACCAAGAGGCTATAGTAATATCTCCTGGTGGAAGTAAACTGACATCGATTGACCTTCCTGCACCGCCAACTCATGCTTTGGTTGATGCAGATTTCTCAAACGATGGCTTAACCGATCTAATTGTTGTGACGTCCAACGGGGTCTATGGGTTCGTTCAAACCAGGCAACCGGGTGCATTCTTCTTTAGTACACTTGTTGGTTGCCTGATTGTTGTGATGGGGGTTATTTTCGTTACTCAACACATAAATTCAGTGAAGGGAAAACCTCGAGTTCCATCGGGCCACATTTAAAGCTCATGATGCTGATCTTGAAAGATTGACCAGAGTTGTATACAGAGGCGAGTCTTAAAAATTAAAATTAACAACTGATGTGTTTATTTTTTATTTTGGTAGAGCCCTGTTTATATATATGTATTTTTCGTCGTAAGTTGGTTATAAGAAGCCTTCGAGGCTTATAGTATAAGAGGATTTTGTAATACAAAAATATGACCGCCACCAGGCACCATCTTTCTTCCTCCAATGACCATAACTTCCCACCGGCCACCACTGCCAGGAAACCGCCACACCTTCTTACCCACATGGCTGCAGTCCTACTAATCGATCCTTAAAAGTCAGGTTTGTCTTTAGATATATGCTGCCAAAATCACCAATCAACATCCTTGTTGATTCTTAAAACAGTTGTGAAAAGTCCTTTCTGCTCATGAAAGGTATCGGTGGAGCTAGAGCATCTTTCAGTATGTGGAGGTGACATGGCGGCATCTGCTTTCAACCGCTCAAGATTCAGAAAGGAGATACTATCGTTGGTTTATGAAATTCATCGAAATTAGAGTATGAATGTTCACAACACAACCGTTTCTGCCACAAATTCCAACGGTGTACCACTGCCGCTACCACCATCCGTCTTCATTGTTGCCACCGTGACACAGCCAGTAGGGGCAGACATGGATAAATTCGAGCCCGATGAGGGAAAGGCCCACACTCAATTTCAACCGATAAATAATTAACCTGATTTGACCAACCCGTTTTTACCCCGAGTAAAAACCTGTATCTGCCACGGATTCCAATTCTTACAAGAAAACTATGAACTAAACGCGATTCGTATAAGCAAACATCAGTCTCCAAGTTATGTTTTCACCTGTAAATTTACACTTTATATGCCACGAGGAGAAAAGTTAAAAAACTACTACAAAAGATAATACCAACAGTTTCCCTTCATATTCAATGAGTACCCAGGAGATCTTGCAACACACCATTCCTGAAAGCTACTTGAAGATCTAAAAGATATAAAATCAAGAAACCTTAATTATTAAACATTGAAGTAACTATCGACTATAACTAAGAAAACGAGAAGAAAGGCTAACCATCAGCACCGCCAACATGCTTCCCGTTCACAAATATTTGAGGAACAGTGCGACGACCAACCAGGTCTAAAAGCACATCCTGGATTTTGTACCCATCATCTGAAATCGGTTCGGGTGTTTTGACCATCAAACATTATATTATTCCCAATTTAATCATCTCAAGAAAATGCTGCAGTTTATGGTAAGAGAAAGATTAGATAATAAGTACCTCGAAGATCAAGCTCCACGACATAAGGCTTCTCTTTTAGTTCACTAAAGACGCCTTTTGCGCGCCGACAGTACCTGAACTCATGACATAAAACACAATAACACATGAGCACCCACCAAGTATTCTCAATTTTGTTTAAACAAAAAAAATGAGTTGCGTGTTTAATCTAGTGGGTAGATGTAGATCAATATGCTTCCTTCGCGAAAAGCATCTATTACAACTGATTATTTACTTGTTTTCAGATGTATATTAATGCAACATGTCCTAATATAGAATTATAGATGTTCCATAAAGATTGCCAAACAATAATCGAGATGAAGCAAGGAAGATAGAACGCAGCAGTATATGCAGCAAGAGATAATACCATCAAAACTACTTGATGTCTCAATGATCATATTGTGCTAGCTTAAGATGTCTCGATGATCAATCTAGGAAACCTTCTAACATGTTAAATACAAGTATGTAATCAGTTATAACTTAACTGTAGATGACAGAATGTATCACCGAAAATCATCAGATGTAATCATTACATGAACTCATGAAGACAAGCTAAAGAAACGTGGATCAAAGTTGATTACTTGATTCTCAGTTCTCAAGTCCCAATCGATAATCAAACGAACGGAATATTATGGCTAACTCCCACAAGTTTCATTGATGAAGAAACTAACTCAAAACTTCATACAAATCCCTACACCAATTAACATAGTATATATAGCTAACCTAAACACGTAAGACTATAACTAGGATATTATTAATGAATTTACACAAATAATTATCTAACACACTTCCTAACCAAATACATTTAGAAATCTAGAAAGTAGAAAATTATCCACAAATTAATAAAATATTTTACAACACGGACACGATAACTACAACTAATAATTTAAACCTTATCACGTTTGAGCAATTAAACCATCTATAATTATCCAATCCTTAATCACCTACTTTGCGTTGCACGCCAAGTCAGCTTCAACATGTTCGGAATTCCCAACAGCTTCCCCTTTCGACGATCATCTAGACGGATATTCCTAAATGTTAAGGACCAAATATTTGGGGATCACAAGGCACATAAATTCCATTACATTAGCCCTCAAACACTATCACTCAAGCCTTATTAACCCTAAATCCTAAAATATTAGCAGAATTAAGAAAAATACTAATCTTAGGGTTTACAATAAATCGATTTCCAGCAACTCACAATTGCAAACAACAAGAGCAACAAAATGAATGCTTTGAACAATAATAATAATAATATGAATTATACGGATTGAAAGAATAGAATACTAACGGGCAATAGGATTTGGAGAAAATTACGATCTTATTGGAATAGATTGCAGTCTGAACAAAAGCCGACGGAGTATTTGAAGCTACGACTTTTGTAGGTGCAATTATCATCAACAACAGCGTTATTGTTAATAGTATGAGTCCAATTTTACGGTTATTATTATTATTATTATTTGTTTGGAACTCCATCGTCTTCGTCGTCTTCTTCATCTTGCCCTTGTTATTTCTGTTGCGTCTGCTATGGTGATTTTGATTGTTGATTGGGGTTTCTTGTTTCGGCCTCTTTTAGTTTTCAACTAGTATTATGCGCGGCGTCGAATCATACAACAACAGATCGAATTTTTCCCTGCGCGTTGCAGAGGGAATTTAGTCGTTATTTACTTGTCGGCGGCTACTACACCAACCAGTGGATTCAACTAAAAACGGTCACAACACCCTTGTCTCAGGTTAAACTGTTGTCGTCAACTAAACGTTGAACCACCTTCACGTCTGTTATAACTGTGGATGTTAACCCAGCCTTACGACAGTATACCTGAACGCGGTAAAGCCATTTACACCACTAATCTAGCTCTGAACTCACCTCCATCGAGCAGCTGTCAATGGAACGACGTTGACCACCATATGGAAACGGTGGTTGTAGTGAACCAGTGCACTTTACTCGACGTATAGTAAAACAAATGGCATTCATGTAAATAACTTGTAAATAAAAGATTATTTAAGTGGTATTTTCGTAATTACCTTGAAGTTAACCGGTATGGCGTTTTCGTACTTGGATTGAAAATAAAAGCTTCTGGCGATGGCAGTTTCGTAAATACCTTGCAAATAGAAGGTCCTTTATTTGCCACATGCTTTTCCTAATTATTACGCTGGAAAATAAAAGTTTCTTACAAGGGCTGTATCGTAATTACCTTGCAATTAGATGACTCTTTATTTGCCAACCCTTACAATGGTTGTATCGTAAATGCCTTTATTTGCTAATGGTGTTGACTGTCAGCATGTTTATCACTCACCGGCAGTAACCGTAGCAGTTACTGTAGCTAAGGATGAGAAATTTATACATATAATAAACCAAAGCAATTTTAATGACATGACATTCAAAGAGACATTCTTCTCCTTGAGTATGCCATGTGTCATCCCATGTGGCATTGAGATATTTTAGGAAAAAATAATTTAAAAACAAAATTAGATTTTTCTCTCTTATGTTTCCTCCCATAATTTTTAAACGTTAATATCTTTTATATACTAGATTTTTTAAAGAAAAAAATTACACCAAATTAACGAGCGTTTTATTATCTTTCCAACGAGTACCATAGTGCTATATAAAAAACGGAGAAAAAAACGACTATTTTTTTGTTGGGTTTTGTTCAAACAGGAAAAAAAATGTTCAAGTAAATCATTAATCATGTATAGGCAAAGCACTAATTATATTTAAATCAGTAAATATGAATTCTATTTTCAACATGCGTTAGCATTAGAGTTATACATTGTTTTAGGTTAGATATTAATATTAGAGTTATATATTGTTTAAGGTTAGGCGTTAACATTGGAGATATATTTTTAATTGTTTTAGGTTAGCTGCTACCCGAAGTTTTCATGCATGTAACTGTAAAGCGCATCATTCTATTTCATATGTAAAATTAATATGTAATATTAGATTTTTCAACCCCGGGACGTTCCCAGGGTATAATCTAGTGTTATAATATATAATTTATAATTTTGTCCCTATTGTAATCGAAGCTAATTGATAACCGAACCGAATCAACTGAGATATTTGCGGTTATGATTAACGTTATTTGATTAACTGATTAACCGGTTATAGTTATGATTAAGAGTGTTATATAAGCGAATCGAACTGAAAAAGATTAAGACATGTTTTTAAATTATATCTGTATATAAACTATACATGTTCAAGGAATCAAACTCTCTACAAAATGTAGAGAATGATTTTTACGCTTTATAATAGTTTTAAGAAGGTTTGAAAAATTATTTAAGGAAAAATAGGATTTTAATAATAAAAACTTAAACATATTAACCGCCAACAATCTCAACTAATCATTATATAAAGGAAAATTGGATATTTACTCAATGATGGTGGGACTTGGTCCATCTGAGAGATGATGGTTGACCACCCTTGATGATGGTGACCCTGGGCTTATCTGACGGGTGATGGGTGAAAACCCTAGCTTTTAATAGCAATTTGAGGTTTTGTTTTATGATCATTTTCATTCGATGATGGTGATTCTAGGCTTGTCTGGCGGGTGAAAACCCTAACTTTAATAGCAATTTGTGGTTTTTTGTTTTATGATCATTTTTACTCGATGATAATGACCCTAGGCTCATCTGATGAGGTGATGGGTGTATAGCTTTTAATAACAGTTCATGGTTTTTGTTTTATGTTGATTTTCACTCGATGATGGTGGCCCTAAGCTCATCTAAGGGGTGATTAGGGAATTAGTATTTGTGTCTCGACTATGATTGGTATATACTTCATTAGTTTATTTTGCTATTTTTTTAATTGGTTTGTATTTGATTCAATGATGGTGGTCATTGGTGCATTTGAGATGTGATATAGGTGTTAACATTCATCTCTTGATGATGCGTGTAAAAGACTCCCATTTTTTTATAACCTAATCTGTTTGGTTGGTCAGAGCATTCACAGTAGCTTCTGCATATTTTCTCTATAATTACTTTAAAAACACTACTTTTTCCCACTTCTTTCAATTAAATAATATTTACTCTATACTTTTATCATTACCTTTTCTCTCTTCTCTACTCACAACCACTTTCAAAAATATTAAAAAATTATGAAGGATGAACAGTTCCATATCAAATATAGAGATGAACAGTAACTTCTCTATATCCTTCACTCACAACCATTTACTACCACATATCAAAATATGGAGGCTTCTCTCACATAAATATGCAAAACCTACTGTGAATGCTCTCAGTTTTGGTTTGTTATTTTATTTTGAGTTAATGGCCAAATTCGTCCTTGGGGTTTGACCAATATTGCCACATCCATCCATTTTGAGAATTTATGACAACTGGGCCACTGTACTTCAAACTTCTTTTCCAGATCAGTCCAATTTACAAAGTTTAACATATTTGCAAACTAATTCACCAAGACCCAAAATATGATTACATACCTGTTGCAAACTAATTCAACATTAACAAAGCTGCTACTAAGACCAACCTCCTCCTATTTATAACACATAGGAGGCGGTTCTACATACAAAATTACTGACGTAGCGGTGTACCTTAATAACTAAGACCAACCTCCTATTTATAACACATAGGAGGCGGTTCTACATACAAAACAAAATTACCATCCAGGTTCATCTGTAGTGCCGCTACATATTTGCAAAATTTGAACCTGATCCGGAGTTCTTGTTAGTGTTGGTTTAACTAACAAGAGCACCCCATCCAGGTTCATCTCCAATAGACAAAGGATCCCCGGCCTGCACCCCGACGACCGTCATCATCTGCAACAGTGTTGATTCATCTGCAACAGTGTTGATGGCGTCCATCTGTTGATCCAGCCCAACGGACAAAGGATCCCCTGCCTGCACTCCGTTTTCCGCTAAAAATAGAAAGTCTTTAAATCTTCGGTTGCTGGATCCGGTGGATCATCATCATCTACAACAATAATCAACAACAATTTATCAGAGTCTGATAGACTACCCTCATTCTCACTGCCCTCATTCTCACTGCCCTCAGTCACATTAAAGCCCTCAGTCACATTAAAGCCCTCAGTCAATCAACAACAATGTAACCTCCCCTGTATCTAAGTCATCACTTTCATTAGAATAAGTTCTTATGTGCTCAACAACATATACCTCCAATACTTTAAAATGGTATGTTACTATATCATCTTCTGAATAACCTAGCTCTATCAGCATATCATTCAACGTAATCACAGTAAATTCAGAAATTCAGAAAACTTACCACCATGATGAAATTCCAAAGTAAAGCATACCAATCGTCGAACAACCCAATCATGCTCTCGAACATACCAATCGTCGTCGCTCATTATTCTGATTAGGAAGGAGATGAACTCTGGTGGTTTTGTGATTATCGTTGTGGATTATAATCAGATTAGGGTTTGGGGGTTTTTAAGAGGCCCTCGATTATAATCAGATTAGGGTTTGGGGGTTTGTGATTATCGTTGTGGATTATAATCAGATTAGGGGTGGGAATTTTAATAGGTGAAATGACTATAATGCCCTCGAGTTAACAGAATTATTTAACTGGGTTTGTAAATTGGACTGATCTGGCAAAGAAGTTTGAAGTACAGTGGCCCAGTTGTCATAAATTCTCAAAATGGATGGATGTGACAATATTGGTCAAACCCCAGGGACGAATTTGGCCATTAACTCTTTTATTTTTGTTCCATGAGATTGGCATAGGCCCATATGAGAGCTAAAATAATATGCTATTTGATGCGGGTGGGTGTAAATTGAGCTCATATGCTAATACGGAAAAATTGTTTATGTATATTAGCATTTAATTGCAACTCAAGGGTTCAGGGGCGATGAGGACGCCATAAAGATTTTTATATTCATTGCTTTGGCGTGGCAGTCTTGTTGATTGCAGCCACAACGAGTTAAGATGTACTGGCCTCCAATTATATCATACTATATCAATAGGAGAATTTGAATTTCCCTATTTATTAATTTTCAAACTTTATGAACAGAAAAATGGTAGCATTTTAAGTTCAAGATTCCTGAAATGGGTATTTTCGTCTTTAGTGTGTTTGTGTTGTGCCTATTTAAGCGGTATTTTGGGGTGGTTCATTAGAGAACGTGTTAGATATTTTGTGATTATTGTACATGTACATAGGCAATGATGATTTGATTTTTAAAGTCGCGACAACTGAGAGGGCTTCTATAAAGCAACTCGTTAGAACCAAAACTCTACAGCTTACAACTGATATTTGGTTTGTTTCCTCATTGTGATTACCAGCGCAGAGTGACACTGAACTATTTACTGACATGATCCGTGTGTGTTATAAAAATGCAAATATCGTTAGAAGTTAGACTAGGGTTTAACGTATCATAACCAAGGTTGTAAAAATCCCGATTAATCACCGATTAATCGGTGATTAATCGCTAGTCCCCACTTTACTGATTAATTTTGGGCTAATCACTAAATTAATCGGTGGCGATCCAGGGTTGTAAAAATCGCGATTAATCACCGATTACTCGGACCAAATTGGTCCTATTCGGACCTTAAAAACTTAAAATTAGGTTAAAAATGAATTCGAACGGGTCAAAATCGGAGCAAATCAATCAAATCAAACAACTTCTTACGTTAAAATTGGATGATAATCCATGATTTACAACCAAAATCGATGAAACTCCATGAACCCTAGTTGCATCCGATGGTTCCATACGATGAAAGAAGGAATGGGAGGAAAAAACGGGATATGGTGAACGATGAAGGTGATTAGGGTTATTTAAGTTTAGGTATTTTAATATTTAACCCCCATCCATATTCACTAGTTTATATTTGGCCCCTAAACTTCTAAATTTATGCATATAAGATATAAAATTAATATTATATATGTATAAATTTGGAAAAATATATATAAAAATCCAATCCGATTAATCCTTATTAATCCCGATTAATCCCTAGTCGGTACCCCACCGGCCGACTAGCGCCTAGCGAGTTCTACAACCTTGATCATAACGTAGAAATATTTGTTGTACATGTTGCCCTTTTGTGATATGAACGACGGTTCGATACCAGATTTCTCAAATTTAAAATCGGCTTGACTTCAAGGTATAAACAACCTAGTTCAATTAACGTATGTTATAAACGATAAAGTAGAACAAAACGTTATTTTTTTCTAGCTTTAAGTACGTGTTTGAGATTGAGTTTTGAAATAGATTTTTTTATTATTGCGTTTTGCAAACGCAAATAATCAGTTTTTAGTATTTGGGGTTGAGGTTTGAAATAGATTTTTAGGTTACCAAAACGCAATAATCTAAAAGCAGCTTAATCCCTGCTTTTTCAAAATGCATAATCTGTTTTGAAAAATCAATTCCAAACACCCTCTAAATCTTTTTTAGATAATTAACCAAGGAAAGAGGCTACTTGTTCACACATGCTTTTCATCATTTCAGTAATGTCAATATTATATACTTCTATTTCGGTAGATGTTCAATTTTTCATAACATATTTAGTTACACATTTTTTTTTGAACGGCCAACAAAATAATTTTATTAAAACGCCAACGCTAGCGGGGTACTAGCAATCACCCAATGTACACAAACATAATGTCACCCAACACAAAACAAAATCAAAACAATATCAGAACCTAAACAGAATTCAAGCTAAAGCTTCGCCAATTCTCCCAGTTTAGTTACACATTTAATACCTCCTTTTCACACTTGCCATTTTATATATTTATGCAATCATCAAAATATTAGTATCGTACAAAAAGTTTTATTAATAAAAAATAGCGCCAATGATCTCCAGCCCAGCTGGTTTGAGGTGGGAAGGTTTACCTTCTTGGAGGGTTCCTGCCCGGGTTTGGTCTCAGGTTCGATTCCCACGTTCCACCAAAAAAATAACCATTGGGTTTGAAAGGAGAAACCCGTGTGGTTCTTATGGGATTCGATCCTGGGCAGTGGTCGTTTTGCAATATGTGATTTACCGCTGAAACACTACTCTCCAAAAAAATAAAAAATAGCTTTTTAATAAGTTCGTAATGGGCTCAATTTTGAGTTCTAATTTAGTATACGAAATTTTCTGAACATAACAATATCGTGTGAAACTAGAACACATATATAATTCTAAAAAAACATTTTACAATGTGATTAAGAGCTTATGTACCTTTTCTATTTTAAAATTTGTTATACTCATCAAATTAACTAGCTAACTACCCGGGAGCGTCCCGGGATTGAAATTTAATAATATTTAATATCGCTTGTTGTTGAGCATTATGAGAAAGTGGTTGACACTAATTTTACGTGTGCACATGTTGTATACAACATGCCATGAAATTCAATCCATCAATCACATATCTAGCTAACCAGTAACCATACCTAATCAGAAAATACAAAAGGCGCTATTTGAGTAAATAACACCTTACCACTTATCTATAAGCATATAGTCCATACCCAACCCTTTGAAAAAATATACATATATTTTATCATTTGAAACTTCAAAACTGCATACCCAAGCATGCGTTAAAAATATACATTCTTTTGCCTTTTATGTGCTTTTAACCTTCTAATATTAAATTGAATATGCTCTGCTTCTACCTTTATATTTAAAGTAAATACATGTGCAGATATGTGTAAAATTGAGATATAACCATTACACATTCCCACCGAGTGTATTCTCATCATTGACTTAACCCTTGGTCAAACAAAACCACACTTATAATTATTGAAGTTTAATGGTTAAACCAAAACTTATTTGGACCAAATAAATAATCCAAAGAAAGTTCCCTTGTTGCCTATCTTTCTCGTAAGCAACAAACAATTAAACAAAACCTTTTGAACCCAAATAATTGTTTTTAGTTAAAAACTTTTATGATCACATTAAGCTTGTGATTCCTCCCTTTTTAATTCAGCCAAACAGAGACACCAACGCCCTTATCCACGACATGTTCCCTTCTCTGTTTTTATTGAACGCGATACACAGGTCAGCCATACCGCTTCCGATTCCGGCCTTCCAGCTAAATCCGATCTGATCACAACAACAACAGCCAAGTTTCACGCTACTGCTCCTCTGTTTTTTCGATCAGAACCGTAACGACGACTCCTTCCTACCGCTGTAACTGTATTCGGACCCTTCACTTCGATCGAATCTTCCGAGCCGTGGGCACCAAGTCTTCTTCAGTCACCTCTTGATCACCGGTTTTTGTTGAATCTGTCAAACGTATTCTCGATCAGAACTAACTATTCTTCCTTCTTCTGTCCTGGTCGAAAGTGTGCACGAGTCTAGCGATCTGTTTCTGTACCGACAATTAAACACTTATTTAACCAGACAATGTAAGCTACTGTGAACATGCTCGAGTCAGATGTACAAATTAATAATAAACAACACAACAGTTGGTACCTGCTATTTAATCAAACCAATTTCTTTTGTTGCTTGAGTCAGATGTACAAATAAATCAAGAAATCCATGTAGATCCAGGTTTGTTTTGATCTCCTTCATTTTTCTTAATTGTATATCTTTTTTTCTCCTTTTTCTTAGATTTTTTTACTTGAATTTGCCTTGGTCAACATCTTTATATGCTTTTTAATCATATATTAACATTTTAGTGTGTGGGAGGTAGTGAGTGATCTGTGTGTATGTATGACCAACTTGGGTGTGTTGGTAAGACAAAAAGTCAAACAATTGTAGTACTAATTAAACAAAAACAAACTTCAAAGATTTATTTGACCCGTTCTAAAACTAAAGTCAACACAATTTCTCTCTATATATGCATACACATTCAGCTCTCATGGTATATTGTGAGCTACTTAGGTACTTAACTACACAAATGGATCTATTGAGTCAAAAAGTCAAACGATCAGAGCTTGAGAAAGGAGACCATGTATACACTTGGAGGACGAACATATACACTCACCATGGTCAAAAAATCAGTTAGTTTCTCTAAATGTTTACGCATTGATTATTTGTGGTTGGTCATTATTAATTTGCTTGTGTAGGAATCTTCACTGGAGAAGGAAAAATAATACATTTTGTGAACCCAAAAAAGATGGAATTCTTCGTTTCTCACCTGCTTCCGGAATCAGTTCAAGTGGTGCTCGTGTATGGAAAAAGGAAAAACCTCCATGCCTACGCCGAATTGTGGGTCGGAGAAAATTGGCGATAGTGGAGTAAGGGTGTCTTGCATAGATTGCTTCACAAAAAAGGCTCTCTATACCGATTCAATACGAAGTAAGTCGCCATTTCCTTGTTGCCAAACTTAGAGGCGGAACATGCACCACTGCAAGATCAGATCCACCCGAAGAAGTCATACACCAGGCCACTTATCTGCATGAAAATGGATATGAAGAGTATAATTTGATGAGCAACAATTGTGAAGAGTATAAAAGCGGCCTACGGAGCACGAACATAGGTTACCAAGGGAGGAGCAGCCAGGTGAATATGGTTCATCCGACTAAAATGGAGGACAAAATCGAAAAGCATATGCAGTTGTTCGTAACGGCTACCGTTGGGTGTAAGCTTGATTGTTCGGGTCAAGTCGGGTCATTTTATGTGTCGGTTTTTATTTATGAACAAACTCTAATCTCGGAAAAACTTTATATAATATCTTAGGTTAAAAATATTTCCGCTAATTTTGAGGAAAATAAACAAAATATCAAAACCTTCAACAGAATTAACCATAGCATCATAATGACCCACATCCAACACCTAAAGATTTAAAATAACTTGGATATCATAATTTTACATAAAAGTAACAGGTTACCCATTATTTCTACATATACCTTTTCTCTGTCAGCTGAAAGTCAGGGTAGGTGAAGGTGCTCATATGGCTGCTACATCTGAACCAAAAAAAAACAAAAAAACAAAAATTGTTCCTCCATGATCAAAAACCAAACCACCACATTCAAGAAAAACAAAATAGAAGTGAAATAGCTCCTCTATGAGATGAACATATTAAATTGAAAATTATAAAAAAAAGGATCAAGATCCTCTTATTGTATTCAACTGTTAATAAATAGAACAAAACGTCATCATACGACATTGGAATTCAAGGTTGATTCACAGTTCCAATAATAAACACATACTAATTTTTGCTGCTCTTCCATTCCTTGGATGGCATCTCTTTACCAGCAGCAGCTGTATGGTTAAATTCAAACCATAAGAAACAAACATTAGAACGTTAAAAGACTTAACATATGTGACATACCAACTTGACCAAGTAATTTTCTGCCCGATGATTTCCCGTTACCTAAGTAAGGAACAATCAGAACATACAATCAAGACGTAATGTTAAAAGCAAAAAAAGACCTAACAACCTACATACATAAAGCATACCATGGCTGGTAAATTGGACCCGTACACTTGATTTATGCATTCTTTAACCAAATAATATCACACCTCTTAACACTCGTTTTATCTCCAATAATATGATCGTATTTTGTCCATAATTTGGTGTGGTTCCACAATTAAGGCCTATATATTACAAAGAGTATTCTACATCTTACAACAACATAAAACGCAAGACACGATTTGACACTGAATGATGCAAGAACTAAACAAAATTTATGTTACTAATGGTAATTTGACACTGAATGATGCAAGAACTAAACAAAATTTATGTTACTAATGGTAATTTACCGCAATGCCCATATTCAGCAATCAACCATAAAAAAGATAAAGAGGAGTTATAAAACCAATTCAAAGAAAAACAAATGTTAAAAGAGAATTTGAACATTTGATTCAACCCAATGACAAACACCCCAAACGCATAACTCTGAAGCAATAAAAACCAAATGGAATTAAAGCAAAAGCAGAAATCAACAACACTCGCAAAAAACATGAGAATGTCGTCAAACCAAAGATCAGGAGAAATTAATAGAAGATACCTTAGCGAAACAGGGGATGTTGCTGCTGCATTTGTGTTTATGGAAACAAAAAAAATATGCAATTTAATGGAAAGCTCACACTGCTAGATAATGTCAAAAACAATATTTAATACTAAAAAAAGAAGCATAGAAATAGCTTGTACCTTCCAAACATCCATTGCTTCTTGGCTTCTTGGTTGATTCTTGTTACATTCTTAGAATTATTCACATCAGTAGCAACAGTAGTTGATGACCCATGTTCTTTTTCCAAATATTCATCATACCTATAAAAAAAATGGTAAAAAGCTTATATGCTTTTAGACCTCATGCAACCCTTTCAACGCCATTGACTTCTCCCATTTGATTTGTTGTCTTGGCTTTAATTAGAGTTTTGATTTGTTCAGAAAGAGTGTTAATTTGGATTACACGATTGTAATATAATAGTAAAATTTCATGAATAAATTACACATTAAAGATGAATGTTGATAACGATCTAAAATCAAAATTTAGTTATTGCATATATAGACCTCATACAATATTACATTCATTATCCCATTTGATTCAACACCCAAAGTTAACTTTATCAACTCTATATTTGAACCAAAATGTGATACATCACTATTGTCTAGGTAGCAATGCAGCAACTTCAGGATCAATTGCTTTATACATTGTCACAGCTAGGTGAGTTAATAAACAAACAGTTTATGTTCATGGTTTGAACAAACCCAAAATCTTCACACAAACTCGAACATGAAACGAACCCAACACAAGTTTTCGCTTGTTGATAAAGTTACAAATTTACAACAGAATTCATAAGGTACATTAAATATCTACGTTTTAAAGTTTGTTGCAGCTTAGTACGAAACAGACCTGAAAAAGCATCTTCACCAAAAACATTTACAGCATCCTTGACAGAATGGAATGCCGCCGGAGTATCGATCTCTCCAACTTCTGCTTTTGGAGAATTGGGACATCATGAGTTTGTTATACGCCTTCTCTAGCTGCAAATAACCAACTCAATGTATTCACAAAGAACCCCATCAATCACAACTATATAAATAGATAAAAAGAAAGGACATAAATTTGACATACACGGAGGCAAGGGCCCCGTCCCCTCTTCGCTCGGCATCCCTACGCTTTCTTGTATAGGCTGCCTTGACCATATCAAACCCCTCAATGGGATTCACTCCAAGAACCTGTCAAGTACAAATTTTCAAATTCTTCCATCAGTTACATAAAAAATAGTAGTTAAAAAGTAGTTACCTCATATGGATTGAAGTCATTGTCTGAAGTAGGGCTTCCAGCAGCTGAGCCATCTTCATCATCGATCACACCGAAACCCTAGCCGCCGCTGCCAACCACCACAAAGCCACCATCTCTTCCAATAAACACCCCCACCTCCTTCTATGTCCATCGTCGCACCACCACATCAGCCAAGATAAACATCAATCAAAAGCATTTAAAACCGAGTACAAACATTAGTATTAACGCAATCAAATCACACTACATCATAATCAAACACAACATCAATAACAAAATATAAATTGAGGGGGAAAAAAGTTCAGAAAACACTAATCAGAATATAAACCCATCATACTATAAAATATAATTATATAAACATAAATAACAAAACTTAATACCTTATTAGCTTCTATTGGCACAATCAACGTCTTAGTCTGCTTATCAAGAACACCAAGAGCATAAGAACAACTTACAAAAGAATCAAGAAGGAGACGATCAAAGTTTATTATTGATTGAGAGAGTATTCTAAAAGATAAGGAGATGAATAATTGAGAGGTGAGAAAGAGACGGTGAGATAATGATTAGAGGCAGAGATAACTTTAGGGTTTGAATTTTTTTTTTTTTAATTAAAAAACGAAATAATTAAAAAACACTAAAAACATTCAATTAGGATGCCACGTGGCACTATAAAGGGGAGGTTGAAGGCACCATTGAACGCCACGTCAGCAACGTTCAATTCTTTTATATATATAGATAGATTATATGTTTACATATCCATTTGACAAGCTGACAGTCTCACACAACATTTATTTTAAACGATCAACAAAGCCCTATCATCTGAGTACACATATAGGTAAAAGGTCAATCACGCTCGTTATCACAAACAACACTGGTGAACTAGTTTATCACTAATTTAAAAGGAAACTAATCGCTCAAAGGCACTATGGTAAATTATGTTTGATTATGTTATTTAGAATAAACATGAAAGCAATGTTTTCAATTATTTTAAGATTAACAATAGCCTTAAAAAGTTTGTTAGAAAAGTTTTTTAGAAATTATTTAAGTTATTTGTGTAACTTACATTGCTTCCACTAGACACTAATATGACATCTCAGCAAAAATACGTTAAATGTGAACGGCATGATTAAGAATATTCAAAATTTATTTAGAATAATACTATCGTTTAACCACTTTTCCTATTAACAATATACTCCGTATATGATTAGATTGCGAGAATCCAAATTTTACCGTGCAGTTTTCATTGAAAAATCCTTAAAAGTAAATTTCATATACATTTATCATAATTTGATTGGTTCTGTCCTTGATTAGCTGGTTTCATTCTTTACCTCGCAAAACCTCTTAAACCTAACCGTAATTCAAAAACCTCTTAAACAACTACTACTTCCGTCCCATTTTAGATGTCATGGGCCCACAAAGACACAGATTAATAAATCTTTAATTGTATATTCTCTGAGTTGTAAAATGACAATAATATCCTCAGGTTATTATTTCAAATCTTTAATTGTCTTTTATGGGCAAAACTGAAATTGCTTAGAAATGAAAATTTAATTTAGAACAACAAAAAGTAGAATAATAAACATTTAAAATAAGACGGAGAGAGTAATTTTTTTATCTTTAAACAAACAGTTATCAACTAAACTTTTTATTAAGTGGTCATGTCAGTATCACTTAACATCATTCAAAATTTAAAACTTTATTATTAAATGGTCATTAAGATGAATTTACACAGTCCTATTGCCACATATTTTCCGCAAAACAAATTAATTAAAAAACTGCATTAATTACAACAAATATTAAAAAAAACAGAACAAAATCCCAAACATTAATTACACTCCCTATACATTACCCGCCTTGTGCACAATATTCTCATTTTGCTCTCACTCGATGCTACCAATCCGTCATAAATAATAAATTTTATACATTTCAATTGTTATTAATTCATATTATTCATAAAACATTACAAATTTGTTATCTGTAGCTTGTACAACAATAATTTAGGGTTTGTGTTCACTGGAGACGATGACAGCAATGGATTACGTTCATTGCTGTTGGATTCCTGAAGACGATCAGTTGTTAAGGACTTCTATTGAGGTATGGATACGTTTGTGTAACTCTTATTGTTTTTAAATGATTTTGTTGGAGATTTTTTCACATGTGTGTTTGGAATTAGTGATTATGTTATTGTTAGGTTATATGTTAGGGCACAGGTTGTTAGGTTTGATGGAATTAACATGATTTTATTAATTAATGGAGGTATGATATCGGGTTATGGATCGTATCACTGGAAGGAACCTGTGTGACATGATTTTAATTTGATTTAGTGATAGTAGAAACAATGTTTGTTCATAGAAGTTAGATTGTAACTTGGTTACTCGGTTAACACAAATTTGGTCCGGTTTAGTGATGTTAAGAGCAATCGATATTTGTCGCGTAGGATGATTGGTTTCTGGGCTAAATATATGTATATGAGCGTATACGAGTGTGTGTGTGTGTTATATTACTTGGTTAACACAAATTTGGTCCCGTTTAGTGATGTTAAGAGTAATTGATATTTGTTGCATAGGATGATTGGTTACTGAGCTGAATATATGTATATGAGCGTATACGAGTGTATGTGTGTGTTATGGTTATGAGTCGTATATGGTTTCTTTTGGGGTTTGTGTAGTTATATGACCATGAGTTTGAATATGTTTTCGTTTATGGATGTTACATGAAGGAGACAAGGGTTGGTTATATGGATGTATGCAATGTATATGAAAGTATGTTTGTATGCATATGGTAATCTATAACTCAACTGAAATGTGGTCTTCTCTAGCATGGTTAAAGTATTGATGTGGAATGCGGGCTTCATGTGTGGTATTAGTGCGATGAAGATTCGCATAATCAATTTTTTTTTTAATTTAATAAATATGTGGCGAAACCTTGAGTGGTGAAGCAATACCGTCTTCAGAACTACTTAGGGTCTAAGAATTTGGGAAATGATTTATGTGATTCACATTTGTATATGAAAGTATTAGGGCATTTAAACTATCTTTTGTGAATTTCATCTATTTCGTGGATCCCCATGTAACTTCCAAATGAACCTGGGAGTTTGGTGTAATTAAGTACTATCAAGGAACCGAGCCACCAAGTCAAGATCTTATGACAAATCGACAAAACGTCCTTTTGTAGATTATAACCACGTGCTCCTTTGGAATGTGTCATAGACAAGTTGATGTTGAAACTGGAAGTTGGGTGTCAACTAATGCATCCATGATTTCAACAATCACAAATTGAAGGTGTAGGGGACTAGGGGTAGAGCTTTCTTGTGTCTTATATGAGTAGTTAATAAAGGGTCTAGTGTTTCATAGTTGCTTTAGTATAGTTAGGCTATATTACTTCCCTTGTAAAGTCAAATCACACACATGGAAGACAAAATGGATGGTAAAAAAACATTAGATGCCAATTTTCTTTGATCAAAAGGTTGACGTGTTCATGGTTTTGTTCATCTTTAATATGGCCATCACTGCATCTTTGATCTTTCAAAATAGTGTAAAGAGAGAACATTCATAAGTCATAACTGTTAGGAATATATATCTAGTGCATGTATGCTCTTTCTTTCCTGAGAAGCATACGAGTAGGTTCTTGAGGCGGGAGTCGTTCTTGGCGGTGGATTTTCCTTTCAAAAACATAAGATCCTTCACATTATTAATCTCGACTACAAGGATACGTGTATACACCTTAGATTGCATATCTATTCTTGGAAAGTTGACTATTTTAGGAATCCTTCCTAAATGCACGTAGAATATTTGGAGTCTCCAATTCTGTATTTTTACCATTCCCTCAATGTACAGAACATATATTTTCGCACCTAGGCCCTAGCTGGTCATTGGTAAGATGAAACAACTTTCATGCTTATCTTGTATTTAACGTTTATCAACGTCTACATGTTTAGTCTTATTACATTGGATTCGTTACCAGCAATGTTGATTACTTGATTGTAGATATAATCTTGTAATAAAGCTTCATCTATAATTCCGATATCTTACAGTAATCTATGCTTTTTATAGCAATTTAGATTTCTCCAACTTATCAAATCTCTCCCGATAATTATGTAATACTCGAATTTTGATATTGACCAAGAATGGAACCAACATGATTTGTATCTATCTATGTATGCTTCAAGTTCTATCCTTATGCGTAGACCTTATATATTTTCTTTTTGCGTCTATATACGAGTGCATCTTATCCTTCTGTTACCAAATAAATATTTTTTTTAATTAAATTTGTGTCTTTTTTCTTCTCACAGACCGGAGCTTCTCTCGCAGCACTTGCTAAAGGGGCAGTAAAGTTTTCTCGTAAGTATACGTTTCGCGAAATTCGAGATCGCTGGCATTCTCTTCTCTATGATCCTGATGTTTCCAATCAAGCTGCTGCACACATGGCTGAACTTGAACTATCTGGTCCTAATCCCCCATCAAAATCTGCATCAGAAAATTTAATTGGAGGGGAAAAGGTCACTGAAAAGAGAAAACATGGAAGCATACGCAGACATTATTATGCCATGCGAAAAAGAATAAAAAATGAATTTTTTAGCTCTCAAAATCTTCGTTTTTTTGAAGAACCCAACCTTCATAGTTACAACCACCAAGAACATAAGTTTCAAGACCATGGTACAACTGATGATGGTGATGCTATGCTAGCCGATTGTCTTGCAAATAATTTAGGGTTCGAGGAAAAAGATTTTGAGATTTTGCGCCAGGCTTTTCCAGAATCATTAGGGAGTATACCTACTACTGCTACTACTATCACAACTACAGTTGTTGATAATCCAGCAAATTGTTTTCGTTTGGAAAGATGCAATAAGTCAGCTAAAAATGATATTATAAATGGATCTGTAGATGTATCCCCTTCACAAAATGAATTGATGATGAAAAATGCTACGTGTATTGATAAATTGGGCCCATCTGAAACTCCTCCCAGCGAAAAACTTGCCAAAGATGATAAATTAGGATTTGGAGGAAAACACTATTTGAACTCCCCTATTTCAGATGGTAGCGCTTCATTTCACACAATAGGGGGGTTTCCATCTCCATCAACTAGATTGCCACTCTGGAAGGCCATGGAAGATATTCGTGCACCTGACATGCCAGTTGATGAGAACAATGCAGAAAGTCACCAGGTTTTAGAAGAAGCATTAGCACTCCATAATGATGAGAGTTTGCCGGAGTTTGATGAGGCCCATCTAGTGTCCCTTTTGGGAGACAGACCTCACGGTTTAATCAATTGTATTGAATATACCGATTCTCTTCTCAACTTCTCAAACGAGGATGATATTCTTTTAATGGACACAGATACAAAAGATGCAATGCACGGGGCAATACAAGAAGTTGATTTGTGCAATGCTGGTACTGTCACATCATCCGTTGAAAGCCCGAACCTAGAGATTTCCAGTAATCAATGTCCAGAAGAATCAAAAGATTCCTTATTTCATGGTGATCAGCATGACGTTTGTCATCAGGAGCTTAGTGAAGGGCAGATTATTTGCACTTTAAACACAGAAGACCCCGATATACCATGCAATGATGATATTTTCTTGCTGATTCACCCGTCCACTCAATTTGCTCCTTCAGTTAGAACGCAAATTGCTCCAGATCCTATCTGTCCATTATCCTCGTCTTCACTTGAGAAGGATGGTGAACAGGGGCTAGTTACAGCAACAAAGGGGAAAGATCCACCGAGTTTTACACAGTCACTTACATGTGGACCAAGTGCATTGCCTGAATTTGGTTCTCCCAACTTATTTGCTGGTTCTGCATTTAAATGCAAGCCAACTGATGGTGAATATCAGGGCCCATTTCCCGGAAAGCCTAACAATCTTAGAAATCCTAGTCAAATTATGCCCGTTCATACACCTCTAGACATTAGTGGGAATGGAAAGTCGGAGGAAGATGCTAGTAAAGTTGAACCTCAGGTAATAATATTGCATATGATTTTTTATCACACTTAAACTTTCAATATCTGAGTTTTTCTCTTTAATTAGAAACAGGGTTTAAGTAGCTCAGTAATGTACAGAGAGTTGTCATTGCCTTTAGAAGTTGGCTGTATCAAAATGACTGATCTAGCCACAATGGATGATTCTTACGTTAGTGAGAACAACTCTGATAGCGATGGTGACATACCTTACTTTTCTGATGTTGAAGCTATGGTAAAGTTTTGTAACACTGTTCATATTTTCATTTCGGTTTCTAGGTCTTCCCCATTTTAATAGTTGATGTATCATTTCAGATAATTGAAATGGATTTGGTCCAGAGTAATAAGTCATCTTTCGCAAGCGAAGGTAATGCTTATGGTGTTGTGTACAACTTCTGATCTGCATTTAGTGTCAGTTTCTTATTATTAATGTTAAACAATCTGCAGTTGCAAGGTATCGAACTGAGAATGCTAAAAGGATTATAACGAGGCTGGAACAGGCGGCTCGTTCTTCATTCCAGAGAGTCATGTCATCCCAGGGAGCCTTTGCCACCTTAACTAGCCGTCGTTTGACGCACTATATTAAGAAAGCTGAGGTATTTAGATTAATTTTTCTGTTTTTCCCTTAAAAAAGAAGATACTATTACACTCATTAGTTTAAAGCCCATATCTTGAAACACTGTATTCTGTGGCTCTATTTACCTTAGATCTTTCTTGGTATGACCCAACAGAAGAAAATTCGTATTTTGTAGGTCATAATTGGAAGATCTACCGATGACACTGAGGTTGATATTGATCTCAGAAAAGAAGGTCGTGCCAACAAGATATCCAGGCGGCAGGTGAGACTCATTAAAAGACTACGTTAACAATAACCCTATATAGATCCTGACAATATGAGACATCACATGTATGAATGTGATTCAAAATCTTGTTGCTACCTTGGTTTAAAAAGCCTCGCCTGAGATGCGCCGAATGCACAAGGCGAACAAAGCGATCAGGAAAGCGCCTCACTGCCTCAGGGCCTTGAGGTGGCACCTCATGTATTTCAGGGTCAAAATTGGTCAAAATTAGGGTGTGTTGGAGACTGACATGTAAATACAACCAAAGGGATCAAGAAATTATGAAAGTTTTGCTTGATAAAAGTTGGACATGTAAAACAAATGAGACAACTTCTAGTTGTAAATATAGCTTATTTGGTTGTACATAGTCATAGAGCAACGCCTTAGGGATGTGATGTGCAGCTGTGCGCGCCTCACGCTGTTATAAACCAAGATGGTATGTTATTTGTTATATAGATTACACCTTTTTTAATCTTTTCAGGCTATCATAAAGATGGAAACAGATGGTTCATTCAGTCTCAAAAACCTTGGGGCCACTTCAATCTCATTAAGTGGCGAAAAAGTTGCTCACGGAGAAGTGGTTGCACTTGCTTCAAGTTCTTTAATTGAGGTAATCATACCTTCCTATGTTAATTTCAAAATTAAACCGAGTACTATCATAATATCATATAATATAAAATAAGTTACTTCAGGGTCCATAGTTTTTTTTATTGCTAGTAATCTTTTTACTGTCCTGACCATACAAAAAGTTACTGGTTTTGACCCGCTAGTCAACCCACCACCCATATTGCATGACATTCTTAGAGGCTGTTTGGGATTTGCTTATTTAATTTCAAAAGTGCTTTTTGTCAAAAATGCTTATTGACTTATGACCTTTTTAAAACGAGTTTTTAAAAAAGTGTTTGGATTAGCTTATTGTGATGGGAAAAGCCAATAACTTAGCTTACTGTGAAGATTGGTTGTATGGGTGGGTAGAATTGTAATTTGTGTTCCAAAAGCCGAAAGCCAAAACAAAAAGCTAGGATCTGTGACTTTTTGTAAAACAACTTTTCTCCATATCAAAAGCCAAAACAGAAAGTGCTGTAGCCAAACAACTTATTGGCTTATTGACTTTTTTAAGAAGTCAATAAGTTGTTTTTCAACTCAATCCCAAACACCCTCTTACATTCATTCTTTATATTTGATATGCAACTAACTTGTGTCATCTTTCAATTCTGGCAGATAAGGGGAATGTGTTTTGTGTTTGACATCAACGACAAGTATGTGAGACGTTTCTTGGGTAACAAACCAAGCTAGATTAGTCCGGTAATAAAAAACGCCTGACTAGTTACCAGTTTTTGCATGACTTCAAAAACCAAACCATGAGGAAGGGTATCCATTTTAAGTGTGCCTTCTCATATTCCTTAGGATGTATGTTCCCCCATAAATATGCAATTGTGTAGATATGTAATATATAAACATGGTTGCTGTATTCTATTTAGTCTTGGGGACATAAATGATGAATATCTGTTGAATATAAATGTGATATGGTGATTAATCATATTTGTTATGAAAATAACACAAGTACGCTTATTCCATATTTGTTTTTACATCAAACTTTATCATCAACTCCAAATTTCCGCATCATGCTGTACTACATCTCTTCTTTTACAATGGATCTTTGATCCCGTTTTCCCAAGATTGTTATGTCTGATTTTGACAGAAAAAAAAAAGAAGAAGCAATGACCAGTGTTTAAAACAGTTAATGTATACATGGTCACAAATGTTAAACAGTTATTGTGAAATGTGCTTCTTATGTTGAGCGCGCAATGAAAATATGAGCATGTGAATATGTGATACAAATGTTGGATATGATCTATATGTTCATATTTTTTATAGCATAATCAGGAGTGTCCAAAAGATCGATCATGTCGAGAGTTGAATGGAGTTTTATAAATCTAAGTATTATAAAATAATAGAACCACAATCAATGGATGGATCAATTGAGGATCGACCATATCATGTATGGCAAACAAGTTGACCTTTGTTTTGTCAAGTCAACAAGGAACCTAGATATCACTACGAATGCACAGCACATCAGCTATTGCCTAGTGGTAGAAGGAATTCCTTCTTTGAGGGAGCACAGGGGTTCGAGTCCACAAAAGATTAGAAAAGTTGAAATAGGTGTGAAGTAATTAGTCGTTCAAAAAAAACTAAAGGATAAATGTGATAAATGGTGCATTTAAATTAAGTTTAATAATAAAGTGCATTAAAGATTATATCTTTTAGAGCATTTATAGCTACAAATCCAAGCGGGAGTTGGTCTCGTTAGGTGTGGCATTTGTCCGTAGATGGTGGCTCGAGTTGGTTCATTAAGGTTTCATTGTGTTGTTATGGTTAAATCATACTAACTTCCTAAGTGGTTGAGTCTAGCTCTTCTTTAAACTAGAATTGAAACTGAGGGGTGGTGGACCGGTGGTGGTTGCTATAGTTGGAGTGGCGATAAGATAGGTGGAGGAGGGGAACATCGTAGGCATTGGTGAAGCAAGTGATCGACGTGAGGGTTCGAGCATCAACAATAAACTTTCTAAATTTGACAATGTGTCAGTAATTCGATAAAATCAAATTCAGGAAAAAAACACAAAAAAAGTTACACAAGACTGATACAAACAACATGTCACCTTTTACATTAGATGATAATGATAAAGAGATTCGTAGACAAAGCGGATTCGGAATTGTCTTTCATTCCAAGGCCTAACTTGTATCCATGTGCTTCATATTCGCCCGGAGTTCGCTCCCAGAAATATAGTCATCCCCGCCACCTCACGTCAATCCCACGAGAATCTTATCCATTCTCATCATGGCGGGAAAAAAATAGCATATCGTATCAATTATTAAATTCAATAGTAAAAAAACAAAAAAAAATAATTTCGATTAAGTAAATACAGTAGCTAAATATAACATCAAATAGCACCAGTGGTCTAGTGGTAGAATAGTACCCTGCCACGGTACAGACCCGGGTTCGATTCCCGGCTGGTGCATAAATTTGTTTTTGTGCCAAGATTCGATGAACATTATCCTTACTTCTTTATATCTTTATGTAATCTCTTATAGTTATGGTTTATACCATTTACAGAATCTTAGCTAACTTTTTACTCAAGTATCACACTATAAGTTCAATCTAACATTAAGCATAATTTAGCCAACTAGATAGACAGATTTTGATTAATTGCGACACTGTCATTTTTTAGAATAATCCTCTGAACACAAAGTCGAGTATGAGGCAAGGTACCCGGTTCCTGAAAAATATCCTCGCATTTCTTCAATAAAGTGTCCAACGTGTCATATTGGTCATGCATGGGAACATTTGTTTCAAGTTGAAAACTATACAACCACCACCATACTCAACCAATACCACAAACAGCAAAGCTAATGGCAAGGTTTGAGGAGGATGAAATGTGATGTAGCAAAATCTTACCTCTATCATAGGGATAGAGAGACTGCTTCCATAGAGACTTGAGCTCCACAACAAACAACAGACAAGCAAACATCACTAAACATATAGTAATAGAGAGATACCCAAAACAAAACTAGTAAAAGCGTAACATAGGAAAGCAGAAGACATATACAACATCATAAAACAACATATACATATATATATATACAATATACACAAGAAGACGATCATACTTAAAGTCCACCTAAAGTTGATAACTGTGTTGTTTGTAAACTGAAGAGTTGCTCTTAGTAACTTCATTGTCATATCTAACGACTACATTAATCTTTTAAGCCGAACACATGCTAAGACATTTAGGATTTTAACCTTTATCGTTCAAAAAATTGTTCTCCCACCTAAGCATCATAACGAGTTGTTCCAAGTTCCAAGTGATATCATACACGATTACAAGACAGGCTTGGATTTTACACCATGAATAAATATTTTCCGATACTAGCTTTGCAAAATTACAAGACACCAACATATGATACGCTGCTTCGAACGATTCGTCTAATCCACTAACCTTTATTAGCTTTGAGTTTGATCGTTTGAATATTTCTAATACATTATGCTAATTTAAACACATGAAAACAGAGGAAATTGATGTAAACTAAAGTTGCATAATGGCTGTGATTAGGTGAGTTCGAACGGGTCTAAACGGGACACATGAGTTGGCTTTTGCTAAGACTTGACAGCTTTATAAAAATGTGTTTTATAGTAAATGAATGAGTTGATTATGATTGAAAAAAATAATATTATTACACTCATAACTACATACGGAAATAAAAGAATTTAGGAGATTGTGTACATTAAAAATATACTTTGGTCTCACCATTGATATCATATTCTTTTGGTTACTTATTTGAATTTGTCGAATTCTATCTCATGCATCGGTATGATACTTATTAACTGACCCGTTTAACATAGTTGTCACTTATTTAGTGCCCTTTTTATGGTCAGTGAGTTAGCTCAACCAATTGCACGTACACTTGGCACACTTGTATAGGGTTGCAAGTAACGTTACAATCAGGCAATCAGCTAGGTAAAAGTGTAATGCTTTTGGTTAATCAAAATTTATTTATTTAATTATCAAAATCGTGCCTGTGGTTTGTTACAATGTTTCACATCTGTGGTTTTTTTTTTGTCATAATCACACTATGGTTTCATTTTTGTCATAAGCACAGTGTGGTCCAACCATCACTAGTCTAATCAATGTTAGTTTATGCATGCCAACGGAACCAAATAGGAATCCAGGTTGCTAAATTGCATCAATGTTTCAACCACAACTGGTCCAACCAGTATCTATCTGTTTAACTCATACCAACGAAACCAACAAGAAATAAAGCTTCTTCGGATCCTACTGATCAGGTTCTCTATAACAATGTTCCATATAAGTTGATAACACATATAACATGCTTTTAATTTGTTCCTTAAACCTTACTTTCGGATTTTAATTATTATTATTATTATTGTTGTTATTATTTCCAAAAATCTTTGAATAAAATAAATAAGGAAATAAAAGAGAAACATGTATTAACACAAACAATGCCCCAAACATACAGAAGTAAATAACTTTCAAACACTGCCTTGTGTATCACACAACCAAACACAAAAGCAGATTCTTATAGCATCATGTACAACATATATACCTGATACAACTTAATATATCTATATATATTTTTGCATCTTCAACAATCACACCATCATGGAATGATCATGATCACTAGTGACCACCTGGCAACTTCTCCTTTATCTTCTCCATGAGTCCTTTCTTCTTATGCTGATCTTCACCTGCATGTCCATAACCACCACCAGCACCTTCATGTCCATAGCCACCACCAGCACCTCCTACGGTGGCTGAAGTAGTATTGTGCTCATGGTTGCCATGATCACCGCCAGGCAGCTTCTCCTTAATCTTCCCCATGATTCCTTTCTTCTCATGCTGATCTTCACCTGCATGTCCATAACCACCACCAGCACCTTCATGTCCATAGCCACCGCCAGCACCTCCTACGGTGGCTGAAGTAGTATTGTGCTCATGGTTGCCGTGATCACCGCTAGGCAGTTTCTCCTTAATCTTCTCCATGATTCCTTTCTTCTCATGCTGATCTTCACCTGCATGTCCATAACCACCACCAGCACCTTCATGTCCATAGCCACCACCAGCACCTCCTACGGTGGCTGAAGTAGTATTGTGCTCATGGTTGCCGTGATCACCGCCTGGCAGCTTCTCCTTAATCTTCTCCATGATTCCTTTCTTCTCATGCTGATCTTCACCTGCATGTCCATAACCACCACCAGCACCTTCATGTCTATAGCCACCACCAGCACCTCCTACGGTGGCTGAAGTAGTATTGTGCTCATGGTTGCCGTGATCACCGCCAGGCAGCTTCTCCTTAATCTTCCCCATGATTCCTTTCTTCTCATGCTGATCTTCACCTGCATGTCCATAACCACCACCAGCACCTTCATGTCCATAGCCACCACCAGCACCTCCTACGGTGGCTGAAGTAGTATTGTGCTCATGGTTGCCGTGATCACCGCCTGGCAGCTTCTCCTTAATCTTTTCCATGATTCCTTTCTTCTCATGCTGATCTTCACCTGCATGTCCATAACCACCACCAGCACCTTCATGTCCATAGCCAACACCAGCACCTCCTACGGTGGCTGAAGTAGTATTGTGCTCATGGTTGCCGTGATCACCGCTAGGCAGTTTCTCCTTAATCTTCTCCATGATTCCTTTCTTCTCATGCTGATCTTCACCTGCATGTCCATAACCACCACCAGAACCTTCATGTCCATAGCCACCACCAGCACCTCCTACGGTGGCTGAAGTAGTATTGTGCTCATGGTTGCCGTGATCACCGCCAGGCAGCTTCTCCTTAATCTTCTCCATGATTCCTTTCTTCTCATGCTTTTCACCTGCACCTTCATGTCCATAGCCACCACCAACACCTTCATGTCCATAGCCACCACCAACACCTTCATGTCCATAGCCACCACGAGCACCTCCTATGGTGGCTGAAGTAGTATTGTGTTCATGGCTGCCGTGATCACCGCCAGGCAGCTTCTCCTTGATCTTCTCAATCACACCTTTCTTCTTCCTTCTTCCTCCCATACCATCATCCTCCGACTACACAATTGATCAAACAAACTATGTATAAATAAGCTGAAGCTTGAGGTCCACGTTTAAGGGCCGACAAAATTTTTTAAGGACTTTACTATGTTCAACTTGTGATTCGATCCTTACTTGGTGAACACAAGTCCCTAAGCTCTCAATCTATCGAATTTTTAACCGGAATTGCGTGATTTTATGCTTTTTAGAAATCATACCAAAATAATATGTGTTTATATTCTCACGTGTTAAGATCCTGATCAATATAATATTTACTTTTAGGAAAATAACTCCGATTTTAGAATCCCATATAAGCTCTAAAATGCTGAGTTGGCCATGAACATGGGCGGAACCATGGATTAAAAGGGCCATTTCATCCTCTATATATAAAATAATGAGAGTCATTTAAAAACACACGAGCTAGAGTAACCCTATTTATATCCGGTACAGAAAAGAACCTTATAATGACCCAAATAAAAAAAAAATTGTTCTAGGGAGATTCTTGGTTTCGTATAGGTTTTGTGGGCCACAACTTAGGTGTTGTAATCGTATTTGGTGTTCATCAGGTTTTTGGTTTTGGTGTTTTTAGCGTCATAATTATTGGTGGTTTATGTTGTCTCTAACTTCTTACTTAAGGTTTTTTTTGGTGATAATGATAGTTAATTCTTTCGCCGTTAAAAAATAAATAAATTCTACTTCCACCATGCTTGAAGAAGTTATAATCACCACAGTAATTATAATAATCATAATATTAATTATTAAACACAAAAGAGTATTATTTTCTTGACTTACAGAGCTAGAACTGCCACTTCCACTACGGTGTAGAATCCCACCACCACCATGTTTCCCTTCTTCATAACCATGACCACCACCCGTCCCGATACCGGTTCCGGTAACACCGATATTCTGACCCGAGTGAACATTGCCTCCAACCTGATCATAACCTCCTTGGGTGTTGTATTCTGCCATTTTTTTTTTTAAAAAAAGCGGTTTAAAATATAAGTGATGATATTATAAAATGTGTAACGTATGTTATTATTATTAAGTGAAGGTGTTGATGAGATGAGATGGGTTGAAGGGGTTTTTATAGGGAAGGGATAGGATGTTAACGGACTTAACGGAATGATGGACGTGGAGGATCGATGATGCATGGCATGGAGACAACCGTACACGTGGAAGATCGTATTGTATCAGGTGCCACGTTAGCCTTTAGAAAATCTACATTGATTGGTCGACATTTGCTATCAACGAGTGTAGTAAGATGTTGTTTTTAAATGGTGTGGGTTATAGTCTCATATTAGATAATTTATTATTTACGTTCTGGTGAAGTGGTATGGAGGCTTATGATAGGTGATTCGGAGCCTAATGGTTATAAGTTCGAGCCTTGAAAGATACCAGGTTTTATCGATTATTCAATGTCATGCCTTTATACAGGTGGGTGGTGAGGTTTTTCCCTGATTGGTGGACTGGAGGACCGGATGCCTTAGGTATTCTAAATTCAAACTTTAAAAAAAGGTTGGTCGACATGTGGAAAGTAATGTTTGTGTCGGCCGAGATTAATGTGGAGTTGGTTTTCTTGATAAGGTTTGGGATTTTTTTGGTTACGAATGAAATAATTTTGTTATATTTTATGAAAATAGCTTAAACTATTTTTTTTCCACACTTTTTATTATATTATATTTATTTATTTTATTTTATTTTATTTATTTAAAGGTAAGTGTAGGGAATAGTGACAACCAGGGGCAGACCTAATATGGGACTAGGTGTCGCGTACGTTGCGGCTCAATTTCGCGCGCGTAGTGGAAAATTTGGTTTTTTTTTACGAAATTTGGAAAACGTTGCTACTAAAATGAAAAAAAAGAAAAATGTTACTACTGAAAAACATTTTTATATCCGCCACTGGTGACAACTAGCTAGTTGCGCGGCTTTTCTTAATTCAATCAACATAAAGAGCGAATCATAACATGCCGTGTCCCAAGCAATGTTTATATGATCTTTTAAGGCTACAAGATTTGGTCATGGTGAAGGGGTATGGAGCGATATGTGTCAGTCACACCAATTTCCTCCACCCTCAAAAAATCATACGGTGGTGATGGTGTGAGAGAGTTGCGTAGTTGTTTTTTTTTTAATCAAATAGACAATCACAATATTTCGATCTATTTTTAACCCATAAAAAGTTGTCTTGATCAACTCCAACAAATCTTTCGGGCATTAAAGATTTGTTGTTAAACAATGTTATTTTTTGCCTTCTAAAACTCCATAATTTCCTTAACCAAACCAACCAAACATCAGACAGGCTTGGATTTTACACCATGAATAGATATATTCCCATACTAGCTTTGCAAAATTACAAGACACCAACATATGGTACGCTGCTTCGAATGAATCTTGTTCACCTTTATTAGCTTTGAGTTTGATCGTTTAAATATTTCTAATATATTATGCTAATTTAAACACATGAAAACAGAGGAAATTGATGTAAACTAAAGTCGCATAATCGCTGCCATTAGGTGAGTTTGAACGTGTCTAAACAAATTGAACAATGAGTAACAAGGCAAAAGCTCGTTGTATAACATAGTCATGCCATCATTGTCATGATTCAAAACCAACCCTAAACCATAGTATTTATCAAAGAAAAACTACAATTTGTTAAAACTCTAATCTTTACTCATAACTTTCATACCCTCATCCTAGCAGATAGATTCCTAGATCCAACGCATCCGAAAGCTGTTATAAAACATGATATCAAACATATAACCAAAAGATTAAAGACTTTATTACTGAAAGAAAAGAAGTACTGAAACCCTAACAAACTAAGAACAAGACTCAAGATCCTATTACAAATCAACCTCTCTACAATCACACTCACACTCAGATTAACCTAACTAAAGAATGAAAGAGATTCAAGACGAATCAATAACCAAAACCCTAGCTGAAATCTATGTGAGAACAATAGAGAAAATACAGAGAATCAAAAGTATAAAACGATAGATTATCTCAGCTATTTATAGCTGAGATAATGTGTTTCTTTAAACACAATGAGCGGCTAGGATTTCTCAGATCCAACGATCACAATAAGTTTGTGCTAGTTTGACGCGGATCGCCACATCAGCCAACTTCTCACATCTGGGCCAATGACCACCAGATTTATAATATTCCACTGGGCTCGTTATCTGGGCCGCAACTCTACTGGACTGCTATCTTTCTGGACTGGACCATCTGCTACTTGGACTGCTACTCTTGAACTGCTACCAAGGTCTGCAAACATTCTTATGCAACATGATGAAATTATGAAATATAAAAACTACAAATCAAAAATATTAACCTTTATATTTTCTCTTATAAAAAACCTTTATTTAACCCATTTATTATTTTTAAGTAATTATCAAATTGTGATATTAACTTTTAACACCCCCCTCAATTTGATAGTCCAAATGGGTCAAACAGATTCAACAGATTGCACAATTCATCATGTTTTCCTGATAACAACCCTTTTGTCATAACATCTGCAATTTGATGCTCACTATCCAACTTCACAGTTTTAATATAGTCTCTCAAGAAGAAAAGATCCAAATCAAAATGTTTGGTTCTTTCAAAGAATACTGGATTAGTTGCAATTGCCAAAGCTGATGAACTATCACAAAATAGTTCAATAGGCAAAGCAACTTTTTGACTCAACTCTTCACAAATATGAACCAACCAAATTATTTCACAAGTTGTAGCACATAAAGATCTAAATTCAGCTTCAGCTGAAGATCTAGAAACAGTTGCTTGTTTCTTACTTTTCCAGGAAATTAAATTTTTCCCAAAAAGATACAATAACCATAAATTGACTTTCTGGTTTCTTGGCATTTTGCCCAATCTGAATCAGAATAAGCTCTGATTTCCAGACTTCCAGTTCTTTCAAACAACAGACCTTTTCCAGGTGACTTTTTTAGATATCTTAACAATCTTAATGCTATTCTTAAATGGCCTTTAGTTGGACTATGCATATATTGACTAAGGAAATGAACACTATATGAAATATCAGGTCTAGTGTGAGCTAAATAAATCAATTTTCCAACCAACTTTTGATAACCAGTAATATTTTTTAAAATTTTATCATGTGTCTTACACAATTCAGTTACTACATGATGTTGTTCAATAGGACTATTAACTGGTTTACATGCAGTCATACCAAACTCACTCAATAGTTCTAAGCAATACTTTCTTTGTGAAAGACACAAACCATTACTAGTTTTAATAACTTCAATACCTAAGAAATACTTTAATTCACCTAGATCTTTAATTAGAAATTTTGATTTCAAACACTCTTTAATCCTAAGTATTTCATTTACATCATTTCCTGTGACCACTATGTCATCAACATAGACCAACATGAAAACAATTTTAGAATTTTTAAAACTAAAAAATAAAGAATAATCACATTTAGATTGTTCAAATCCTAAATCAGTTAGTACACCAACTAACTTTTCATTCCACATTCGTGGAGCCTGTTTTAAACCATACAAAGACCTTTTCAGTCTACACACCCTTGTTTCATCTTTAGAAAAATAACCATCAGGTAAGGCCATGTACACTTCTTCATGCAAATCACCATATAAGAAAGCATTGTTAACATCTAATTGCCACAAATCCCATTTATTTTCAACAGCTAGTGCTAGTATGACTCTAACAGTAACTAACTTGACAACAGGACTACAGGTTTCTTCAAAATCAACACCTTGTTTTTGACTGAAACCTTTGGCAACTAGCCTAGCTTTATACCTTTCAATCTCTCCAGATGACTTGTATTTTATTTTGTATACCCATTTACACCCTACTACACTTCTACCCTTAGGTAATTCTACAAGATCCCAGGTGTCATTCCTATTTAAGGCCTCTATTTCTTCATTCATGGCTGTTATCCAGTTTTTATCCTGAACAGCCTCATTAAAGCTTTGTGGTTCATACCCTCTGTTTAAAGAAGTGAGAAAGCATTTTGTTTCTAAGGATAACCTAGCATAGTTGACCACTTTATTAATTCCATACTTAACTTTGCTATTTAACACATAGTCATTCAGATTTCTAGGCAAGACTGTCCCTCTGGCAGATCTTCTAGGAACAAACTGAGATTGTGACTGATCATGGATATTTCCCTCAGAATTATGGTTTATCTCATGAGCAGGTGTCACATGCTCAGCCCTAACAGAACTGTCAGTGCAATCACTGGGTTGCTCAGATTCAACAGAATCATGTTGAGCCAATCCTTCAGGATTGTCACCAACAGACTCTGTTTGCCGAGTCCCATGTGTCGCTGCTTCCTTTATTTGACCATTTTCATCATCATTGGGAAGGTCCAACTGATTTGGGGTTATGTTTTCATAGTTGTCAAAGAAATTTAAATTTGTTATGTTAAAATGATTTTCATTACTAAATTCCTTTAACACAACATTTTCTTTAAAAGGAAAAACTGTTTCAAAGAATTTTACATCTCTAGAAAAATAGGTTTCTTTATTTTCTAAACTAAAAACTTTGTAACCCTTTTTTTCAGTTGAGTATCCCAAAAATACACATTTATCTGATCTGCTGTTAAGCTTATCAGAATTGTTCAAAATGGTACAAAAACACACACACCCAAATAGTTTTAAATGGTCTAAATAAGGTTCAAATCCATATACTACCTCATAGGGAGTCTTGCCATTTAGAACTGATGATGGTGTCCTATTAATCAAATAAGAAGCAGTCAACACACAATCTGACCAAAACTTAATAGGTACATTACTTTGGAATAAAAGTGACCTAGCAACATTAAGTAAGTGTCTGTGCTTTCTCTCTACTATTCCATTTTGCTGAGGTGTATAGGTGCAAGAAGTTTGATGAATAATTCCTTTATTTTTACAAAAAAGATTGAATTGATTATTCACAAATTCTGTACCATTGTCTGTTCTAAAACATTTAACCTTTTTCTTGAACTGTGTTTCAACTATATTGTAAAAATCTTCTATATTTGAAAACACCTCTGTTTTAGATTTCAAAAGACACACCCATACAGCCCTTGAAAAATCATCAACTATAGTGAGAAAGAACCTGAACCCCTCTCTACTACTTATCTTGTAAGGGCCCCAGACATCTAGATGGACAACCTCTCCCAACTCAAGAGATCTATGATCACTAAGTGGGAAAGGTTCCCTATGTTGCTTAGCTTTAAGACACACCTCACATGGTATCTCATGTTTATCAGACAAGTTTAAGTTTAACTTAGTCTTAAACTTTTTTATTGCCTGGTCTGAGGGGTGTCCTAATCTGCTATGCCACAGATCAACATCAATGCTAGAACTAAAACACACCGTATTCACTTCACAAGAAAGACCACAGTAATACAGACCATCCATCTGATTACCAGTCACCAGGATTTTCTTGGTTTTTAAATCCTGAATATAACATTTATGTTCATCAAAACCTATATAAAGTTTATTATCTTTTGCAAGTTTATGAACAGAAATCAGATTAACAGAATATTCAGGCACAACAAACACATCTTGAAGAATGACCCCTTTAGCCAACTCTATATTACCAATTTTAGTTACTAATGCATCTGTTCCATTAGGATGTTTTACTCTAATGTTAAACTCAGTTACATTTAAACAGTCAGTCAACCCAGAGTCATTCTTAACCATGTGCTGATTAGCACCTGAGTCTGTTATCCAACCTCTATTTCCAATATTTAAACTATTAGCAAAACAAAACAAAGGTTTGAACAAACTATTAGCACAAAAAGGTATTGACAGACTACCTGTCACATTACAACTCTGACTTCCTTCACTTGACTTATCCCCTAACAAACTCAATAATCTGTCAATTTGTTCATTAGTTAAAGATCTAATAGTAGTGTCAGAATTATCAGAAGTGGAACTTTGATTCACAGTTGCCTTCTTGTTCTGGTTTCCCCTTGGTCTCATCCAAGAAGGATAACCAATAACCTCAAAACATTTGTCAGCTGTATGACCAATTTTTTGACAATGTGTACACTTCAAATTCTGATTAGCTACCTTGTTAGACCTTTTAAACTCAAGATTACTCTTTGCTAACAAAGCCATAGACTGTGTTTTCTTACCACCTGTGACTGAGTTCCTGTGAGATTCCTCTCTGGAAACTACAGAGAAAGCCTCTTTCACAGTTGGTAACACTTCTTTAATCAGTAAATTTGTTCTAACAGACTGATAAACATTATCTAATCCCATCAAAAATTGCATAAGCTTTATCATGTTACTGAAATTATTAAACTCTCTAGCTGCATTACAACTACAAGTAGGCAACTGCAAAATCTGATCTAACTGTCTCCACATTATGTTCAATTTATGATAATATTCTGACACAGATACACCATTCTGATTAAATGAATTTATTTTCTGGTATAAATCAAATACTACAGACCCATCAACTTTATCATAAGTTTCTTTTAGTTCAACCCAAACTTCACTAGCAAGTTTTGAGAAAACATGTCCCATATAAAGATCCTCACTAATTGAATTCAAAATCCAGGTTAAAACAATTGAATTACACCTTTCCCATTGATTTGCTAACACTTCATCAGTTTCAGATTTTTTACAAGTTTCATCAATAAATCCCCACTTATTTTTAACTTTCAAAGCAAGTTGTAAAGCATTAGACCAGACTGTATAATTTTCAGTTCCTTTAAGTTTTATAGTAATGATACTTAGATTAGCAGAATCACTTGGATGCAAGTACAAGGGATCACTTGCATCAAGCTTACTAATCAAAGTAACATTACTCAACCTATTAGGGTCATCACCCCCTGATCCACCTTTATCCTGATCAGACATGATAGACTAAACACAACAGATCAACAAATTCAAAAGAACACAAGAATAACAGTCCTAAACAGACGAAACTGTGTCAGTGTTCCAGATTCCCTGGTTCGTCACTCAATGGTGCCAGGACAAGTCTTAACACAGGAGTCTGATCCTCTATAACTCACACACACTTGCAAGTAATAAAAAAAACAAGTAAACAAGAAGTGAACAAACAACCAAATATCCAAGCAAACAAGAAGTAATTCAAACAAGAAACAAGTATTGAGCCAATACCGGTCCTCCTAACCCGGGCCTTGCTCCTAGACTCAAACAAACAACAGAAAAGAAAATAATAGGGATGGAACGATCTAACTGGTTGCACAGCTTCCAAATACGTTCAAGATCTGTAACCTTCACTTAGGGTTACAGATCAATGAACAGAAGAAAAGCTTTCCTTTGTTCTTGATCGTAGACCCCAACAACCTTCACTTAGGGTTGTTACCACGGTCCAGATACCCAAGAAACCAACCAGATCACCAATCTAGGTTTTTGACTCCTTCCACCAAATCCACCAGATAATCAAGAAGCCCTTGACTCTTGGTAAACACTAATACCAGATCTAAAAGATAAGAATCAGGATGCACAGCGGATACAACGAAACCCTAACCCTAATGACAGATCCTTCAAGACTACGTATCAGAGCTCTGATACCATGTTATAAAACATGATATCAAACATATAACCAAAAGATTAAAGACTTTATTACTGAAAGAAAAGAAGTACTGAAACCCTAACAAACTAAGAACAAGACTCAAGATCCTATTACAAATCAACCTCTCTACAATCACACTCACACTCAGATTAACCTAACTAAAGAATGAAAGAGATTCAAGACGAATCAATAACCAAAACCCTAGCTGAAATCTATGTGAGAACAATAGAGAAAATACAGAGAATCAAAAGTATAAAACGATAGATTATCTCAGCTATTTATAGCTGAGATAATGTGTTTCTTTAAACACAATGAGCGGCTAGGATTTCTCAGATCCAACGATCACAATAAGTTTGTGCTAGTTTGACGCGGATCGCCACATCAGCCAACTTCTCACATCTGGGCCAATGACCACCAGATTTATAATATTCCACTGGGCTCGTTATCTGGGCCGCAACTCTACTGGACTGCTATCTTCTGGACTGGACCATCTGCTACTTGGACAGCTACTCTTGAACTGCTACCAAGGCCTGCAAACATTCTTATGCAACATGATGAAATTATGAAATATAAAAACTACAAATCAAAAATATTAACCTTTATATTTTCTCTTATAAAAAACCTTTATTTAACCCATTTATTATTTTTAAGTAATTATCAAATTGTGATATTAACTTTTAACAAAAGCCTTATCCGTGTGCCTTTGACTGTTGCCCTGGTTCTCAAATGACTGTTTGGATATTACAAGTGAGATAAAAATTAAAGAATGTGTTATAATCTGTATAACTGTAAACTTAGCAGATAAAAAAGTGTACCTTCTTCCTTTACGAAGCTAATTGCTTTTTCTTCACCTGACAATGCCATCAACTATAAAGAACAAGTCGATACAATCTGAATATTGGTACAGACTTGATCTTCTTGTTGAAGTAGCTTCTCGTATGTAAACTAAAGAAAAATATAACAAATAAAAGATAATAGTATCTTTACTTAATTGCAGTGTACAACATATTATAAAACAACAAAATCGGTTAAAGGAACGTGAAATAACAGCTAGATATCACACTTACATTGACAACATCATCCTGTTCTTGAAAATCAGTTAAAGGAAAGGATGAACGTAAAGTTAAAGATCGAGGACGGCAACACCAAAGCACAGCATCCACAAAAGCTATATGAGCCAATGGTCCTTCAAGGGTGCCTAGATGTAGCTCAAGATGCTCGAGTTCATAAGGTGGCAACTCAATCGCCTTTAGCTTCTCTAACTCTGGGAATTTCTGCAAGAACTGGTATTAATATACAACTTTGTGTTGGTATCAATGTAATACATAAATGATTGGTCACGGAAACAAACCTTACAACCCATGACGCGAATATACAAGTTCAAAACTTTGAATCCATTTTTCTTGTCCAAAAACCGTCTTAGCTTTTGGAACCAAAGGTTGTCTATATGACGGTAGGGATAACAACACATCCATGTTTTGAAAGGGTCTGAATCATTTAACATAGGCCAGAGTTATCCATAAATGTAGACAAGAGTGCACCATAATCACAAGGGTAACTAAATGAAACCAAATTCGGGGTACGAAACTCAATTTCTTCCACGTCACAATCTGAACATAACACAAAAACTTTGGAATCCGTGATAGCTTAAGATACGAAATACTTGTAGAAGAGGGCAGCTAGAGATGAGAAACTTGATCATTTCATCGTCTATATAGGCGTTTTCGATTTCCAAATGAATCAACGACTTAAACTTGACATAATCAACCATGAAGGAAGAAGGCAGCTCACAGCCGCGTATAGTCAAAGATTTTAACACAAAAACAGATAACAGTATATTCGGCAAATGATACTTTGGCGTAGAAGACGCAAAAGGGGATTTGCAGTCATCAAAAAAGTTAGTAATATCAATCACGAACTCCTTGATGCCATTCCTAAGAACTAATCCAATACATCTGTCGACAACGTCTAATTCTGCACGCTCCAGGAGGAAAACTTCATCGAGCTTGAGCGTATGCGCTGCGACATTTTGTTGGCAAAATCTAGAGGTGGTATAGTCAACATACTCGAAAAAACTTTATCGAGATCTAAAACTATCGGTATTGAATTCTAGAAACGGGAAAGACGCGGTAAGGCGAAACCAGGTCTTAGAGAGTACAGTCATTCGAACAAGGTCTGCAGGAGTATTATTAAGAAAAGAGAGTATGTGATGAACAATAGATTCAGGAAGCTGTGAAATCCGATCCATCTCTACACTTAATTTCACGAGCTAACTACAAAAACATTATTATAAGAATTATACAAACAGTGACAAAAACATTATTATTATTATTATTATTATTATTATTATAAAGCATGAAACAGACACTGTACAAAATTCCATATTATCATTAAGTCAAAATAATAAACCACAATAGATATAGGAAGACTAATTATACCTCAATATTAAGGCTGAGCAGAAAGATGACGACATGGTTTTTCTTTATATTATTTTTGTGTTTATTATTTATGAATTTTCTTTTTATCTTTTGAGGGTGACAGTTCAATTTGTTAAAAACTAGTAAAAATCCCCGCCGCTTCGCGGCGGTGGAGTTGCCAGTGCCAGCACACAAACGGCACCGGTACATGCCGCGCTAAGCGCGGCGTAGAAACATAACCGGCGCCGATTCGTGAAAAGCTACAGATTTTTCCGACTAACAGCGGAGTTACGCCAACGGTATTGTGAGGGTGTGCTAATCGGATAACACAACGTAGAGAGTCGTATTGTTCCGTCGGTAGCCGGTGCGCGTTGCATCGAGCAAAGCGCCTAAACCGCTTGAAAAAGAGGAGTTACTAATAAAAGTAAAGCGATGGCATTTTCGTAATTACGTGGAAACTAAAGGCTTTTTATTTTGGTTTTATTAAGGGGAATTGGATTATAATAACCCAAACTATTGGAAATTGGCCACTGGCACTCTGAACTAAAAAATTGGCCGTATACAACCTAAACTATTAACATGTTGGAATCTAGCACCCAACTAACTGACGTCGTTAGTTGGGTTGCTGACGTGGCACAACCGGCTGACGTGGCATGCTGATTTGTCCCTCATTTAATCCAGTCAGCTTCTGATGTGTAATAATCATTGAATAAAAAAAAAATTCCACGTGGGCATTTGTAATATTTATATAAACATTTGGGGCAAAATCTAACCCTAAAGCTTATCTTCTTTCTCTGAACATCGATGAACACCCACAAACCCTAATTTCCAAATTCGACCAACCCTTAGATTAAACAACACAAAAACTTAATGATATGAGCTCGTCGTCTACCTCTGCCTCAAGTGGGAACAGAAACCCTAAAAAATTCAAATTCAAAGTGGATTTGGATGCAAACGTGTACTGCTACCATGATTCCCTCGCCGTCCTTGAAGTAGCTGGACCTAACAGTCTTCGGCATGGGGATAGATTTTAGGGAAAATCACGAAAATAGCCTTGACTTTTGGGTTTTTACCAAACTAGCCAGTGGAACCGTCTCTGTGAGACCGTTCCCCTTTCCCGACGCACCTTAACCGATTCCCATGACCTTGGAGAAAAAGAGCCACTAACACGTGGCCACGTGTCCCAAAATCCTCTCATCTTTTGGGAGGTGGCTTCCAGGTTTTAAGACCTCTCCAAGAGGCTTCCCATAAATATAATAAAAAAATAATCACACTTTCACCTCCATTTTTAAAACGGCCATAACTTTTTTATACGACATTATTTTTTAAAAAAAATTACACCATAAAAACAAGCTTTTCATCCTCTTTCATTTCCATACCATATTGCTATACTTTAAAAAAAAATTTTTTTTGCTGGGTTGATAGTACTTGCGTCTAAATGTTTAAACCCTTGCGTTTAAACATATATGTACTTGCGTCTAAATGTTTAAACACTTGCGTTTAAACATATCTGTAGCCGTACAGTGGGCAGCTTGTGTGCCTTCAAGAGCCGCCATCTGTCGTCCTAGGTTAAGAACTGTCGGATTAAAATGGCGGCTGTAGATAAAAAAGTCACGGTCGGGACCCAGTTCGCCGGCGAACATGCGGCTGAGAGTCTCTGGTTCCATGACGATGAAGGTGGCGGAGGCTTCGATGGACATATTAACGCCGCCGTGCTCTCCGAACTCATGGCAAGCATTGGCTAAAGCAGATGCAGGGTCTTCCCATGATGGTTTCGTTTGGAGTTTTTTTGAGACGAAATCGTCGTCGTCGGAGTTTGTTCTCTTCTTTAAGGGTTGGAAAACGGTGTCGTTTTGGATTGTTTCTGCCATTGAAGAAAGGTTTGTTTAGAAAGAGAGAATTAACGAGGAGAAGTTGATGAATATAGAGGGTTGAGGGTCTGCTTATATAGAGAAGGATTCAGAAATAATAAGAGGTTATTTAGGTCCAAGACAATGGTAACTACCAACTACAGTACAGTGAATCTGGTCACCTTTTTAATTAAAAAAATTATAATTTAATTTTGTACTCAAGTTTCTATATATGTATTATCATGCTATATATGTATTATGATGATATGTTTAAACGCAAGTGTTTAAATATTTAGACGCAAGTACAGATATGTTTAAACGCAAGTGTTTAAATATTTAGACGCAAGTACTATCAACCCAGCAAAATTTTTTTTTTTTTTTAAAGTATAACAATATGGTATGGAAATGAAAGATGATGAAAAGCTTGTTTTTATGGTGTAATTTTTTTTAAAAAATAATGTCGTATAAAAAAGTTATGGCCGTTTTAAAAATGGAGGTGGAAGTGTGAATATTTTTTTATTATATTTTAAACATGTGTCACATCCTTATTGGTTTCTTATAGGAAGCCTCTTGGAGAGGTCTTAGAACCTGGAAGCCACCTCCAAAGAGCTAGGAGGTGGCTATTTTGGTAAAAGTCATTTGGTCAATGGCTATTATCGTGATTTTCCCTAGATTTTATGGTTGCCCTAATTGGCCAGTAAGTCAATCGTTTTATTCTTCCTCTATTTTTGCTTTGACTGATTAAATGTCTTTAATATGATCTTGTATAGAGAAGCGACTGCAAATTCTTTATGTGGGAAGAAGAGTTTGTTTCCATGTTCAAATCATATGCAAATGGGAGGCAGAGGCCTACATATGAAGAACTGAAAATTCAGAATTTGGAGCTACAGAAAACGATGTTAGAAGAAGAGAACAAGAGATTGAAAGGTTGCATTATGAACAAGTCCAACCAGAAGGTTCAATATGTAATATGTTTAGTAGTAGCCATTATAGTTTGGTGGATTATGATGGGATAAAAAAGTTGGATTGTAGGTTTGTTGTTTATGTATTTTGTAAGGAATGTAATGAAAGTGTTGAATGTAATGAAAGTGTTTTATGTTTTGACCCATTTGAAACCATGATGTTTTGACCCATTTGAAACCTACTGAACCAATATGACCACTATGACCCATTTGAAACCAATATGTTTTAACCCATTTGTAACCATGATGTTTTGACCCATTTGAAACCTATTGAACCAATATGACCACTATGACCCATTTGAAACCAATATGTTTTAACCCATTCGTAACCATGATGTTTTGACCCATTTGAAACCTGCTGAACCAATATGACCACTAATAAACAGCCTGAAACCTGCTGAACCATTATGGACAAACCATTAAAGACCATGAAGGACATATCATGCTGAAACCTGCACAAACCATTAAAGACCATGAAGGACATAACATTAAAGACCCTTGTCATACCATTAAGTTTAACAAAATTACAAGGTCTATCATAGTCATACACATAACCTTAACCTTAACCTTAATACACCTAACTTAGATAACATGCTTCCAGTCTACATGTTTAACAAAATTACAAGGTCTATCATAAAAGACCCTTGTCATACAAGTCAAAAGATAACATTAACATATTATCCAAATACACCTACAGTCTACAACTCCATTGCAGCCTTCCCCTTTGACAAGCTTTATACAAAAACATTACTATAAGAATTATACAAACAATGACAAAACATTATTGTTATAAAGCATGAAACAGACACTGTACAAAATTCCATATATTATACTTAAGTCAAAATAATAAACCACAATAGATATAGGAAGACTAATTACACCTCAATATTAAGGCTGAGCAGAAACAGAATGAGCGATGACTTAGGGTTTTCAGTGGACAAACACAAGGAGAACAGATGACATGGTTTTTCTTTATATTATTTTCGTGTTTATTAATATTTATGAATTATCTTTTGAGTGTCACAGCTCAAGTTGTTAAAAATTGCTCATGATGGGTTGCAAAGAAACAAATATATTGTGTTACAAAATTGCTCAATTTTAAGGCTAGATGTTGTAAAATGGAGTCCTAGGGTTCAAAATGGAGTCCTAGGGTTCGATTCTATCACCTCAATATCACGTATGGGTCACGTCAAAATGTATTAGAATAAAGCCATTTTATCATTATCCAATCATTTTTTTATTATATTTTTTGTATTTAAATTGAACAAAAATACATAAAAAATAAAAATAAATAATATTAAAAAAATATTACATAACTTAAAAAATACATAAGATTAAAAAAATTAGTTTAGTTTTATTTTATTTGTTTACATATTTAAATTTATTTATTAAAAAAAACATTTAATGTCACCATCTTCATCTTCATCTTCTTCCGCTAAACCCACCATCACCACCCCCACCTCAACCATCACCACACCACCACCACCGGCCGTTAACCATCACCACCACCACCACCATAATCATCATCGCCACCACTGTCCGTCCACCACCCCACCATTCACCATCAACAAAAAAAAAACACAACAATCACCTATGGGCTCCAACTTCACCCCCTTTCTCCTCGCCATTGCAACCACATACCTTCAATGGCGCCGGTGAAACAGATTGGGATGCGCTATTGATCCCCTTTGGCTTAGGTGGCACCGGACGCTATTCTTGCACCGGTTAGCCTTATGTTGTAAAGTGTTTTTCTTTGCTTTTACAAATTGATTATAAAAAAGGAAAAGAAATATATTGAGGAGTAGCATCGTAATAACCATTAAGAGGCTATCACACAACCTTAGAGCATTCACATCCCATTCTCCTTCTCTATCTATATAATTTTACTAAAAAACACGCTTTTCTCACAAATTTGTTTATTTTCCAAAAACTTCACACATCCCATCCTCCATCTGTATCTTTATCATATTCACAAACACTTATTTTATTATTTTTGTTCCCTCTTTTATACACTCACAATAAGTTATAGAGGCTTGGTTTTGAGCCTCCAATATAGAGGTTTACTTTTGTCTTATATAAATTACGAGGATGGGATGTAGGGGTCTTTTTGATGATTTCTTTAAATTATTCTCTATAATCTAGAGATAAATATGATATAGAGTGTGGGATGTGAATGCTCTAAGAGTATTCACAGTAGCTACTTCATCTCCATCTCTAATTACATTAAAAATCACTACCTTTCTTTCTCATTTTCTATTTAATAATACGTATTCTATACTTTTATCATTACCTTTTGTCTCTCCCCTACTCACAACCACTTCTAAAAATATTAAAAAATTATGGAGAATAAATAGTGTCTCCTCCAAATTTACTAGTGAACAGTGTCTGCTCTAAATATTTTCTCTCTCCTCTACTCACAACCACTTATACCCACTCTAGATAATATAGAGATCACACTCACACCATTATGGAGGACAGGGGCGGAACTAAGGGGGTCAGAAGGGTCAGTTGACCCTCTGGTAGTCAACGGACAATACACGTTTTGATCTTTCATCCGGTGAGTTTTTGTGTGTTGACCCCTCAAGATTGTTAGTTTAATGGTAATTGCAACGAAAACAAGAGAATGTTTAAGAAGGTGTCAACGAAGAATTTTTAGATTAATGGTTTTATGACTTAGTTAGATCATGTGTAATGGTGTGTGAAATTCGGTGGATGAAATGGGCATTTTATGACATGTGGCCCACTTTGGTGGGTGAAAGACGCTTGAAATGGGCAAGGGGTATAGTGGTGGGTGAAATGGGCTTGAAATGATATTAAATTTGAATTAAAAAAAATAAAAATGAAGTGGCATCTTCTGATTGGCTGGACCAAATTTTCACCCATGCAAAAAATTTCGCTAGGCACCGGTTAACGCCCCTTTAACAGGGGGCGGGGGCGGTGTTCTTGGGTTAATGGGCCGCTAATTTTGCATTTCACGCTCAATTCATTTGGCCATTACACATGGTCTTGCAGAGGAGAAGATGAAGAAAGAATGGTGTGTGAAAAAGATGATGTTGAAGATGAAGGGTATTATTGTCACTAGACATTTAATAAATAGAGTCAAAAATCTATTACCGGTCAATATCATTCCATACCACTTTTTTTTTTATTATTTCTACTTTCTAGATACAGAGTAGCTTTTGATAAAAAAACTTAATATTTAAAACCACTTTTCATTTTACCTGAATTCGTAGTCTTCACCAATTTGCCCTTTATTTGTTTTATTTTGATTTAGCTAAGAAAAATGTTAAGTTTTAAAATTTGTCATTTGTTTTATTTTTTGTTAAAAATATTTTGACCATTCGAATAAAAAATTCTAGTTCCGTTACGGAGGAGCTAATGTGAATGCTCTAAGTGTTGTAAATTGCAGTTTACATTTATTAGAATTGTGGTATGCATTAAATTTCTATGTTTTTTTATTGGAGTGCTAAAATAAAGGTCTTGACATTTCGACACCCAATGGTATTATTTTGATACCCTCTTTACGCTTTGTATTGGATAATTCGAAGCGTATAGGGTTACAAAATTTCCTATATCAGACGAAACCTGCCACAATTTAGTGAAATACGCTGCGTACAGGTCTTTAATCGGCGTATTAAGTACAAGTTAGTACGATGTAACATAAAACAATTGGCTTTATTGGCGTTTGGAGACCCTATACGTCTCGTATAGACCTATACGATGCGTATAGGGGTCATATTGCATTGTTGGTTCTTCCTTTTCTTTTTATAATTCTTCTTTTTTCTTCTTCCTTTAATTTTTATATTTAATAAAAAATATTTATAAAATATCCTTTTTTTTTTTGTAAATCTTGGGCTCACGAGATTTGGGCCTCAGACCGTCGCCCGCTCTGCCAACCCTCTTGGTTAAAGGACCCAATCTTTGACTGTATTACCTGTTTTAGAACCTACTGTTGATAACGACAATTTGTTAAAGATAAGTTAGTTGTTTTTTTGGCAATTTAGCTTCCAAACGACCATCCCATCATCGTCTCGCATGGTGATGGTAGTGCTCAATGACAACAATGCTCTCCATCTCGTTTGACAATATGTTTCCTATTGTTCTTTTAATCCACTAACCTGTGTTAACTTTGAGTTTGATTATATAAATATTTCCAATATATTATGCTAAATTAAACTTATTTTTTAATTCAAAGGTAAAAGATAGCAATCATATAAACCAAATTAAAAGAGTATTAACACATGAAAACAGAGGAAATTGATATAAACTAAAGTTGCATAATCGCCACGATAAGGTGAGTTTGAAGTTTGAACAGGTCTAACACAGGACATGTGACTTGGCTTTTGCTAAGATTTTACGGGTTGATTATGATCGAAAAAACAATATTATTACACTCATATAACTACATATGAAATTTAAAATAAAACTATTTAGCAGGTTGTGTGCATTGAAAAATAGACTTTAGGCTTACCATAGATATCCCATTCTTTTGGGTTATTCAAGAATTTGTAGAATTGACCCGTTTTGACCTGACCCGCATGTTTTTGCCAGGGTTAGCAAAAACAATCAATAAGTCGCAAAGATAAATAAATTGAAAACTGAGTAACAAAGCAAAAGCTCGCTATATATAGAGAGAGAGTCAAGACACCATTGTCATGATTCAAAATCATCCCCTACATAATATTAATATTAATGAACTTATAAACTGCAAGCTCTTAAAACTCTAATTTTTACTCATAATTTCCATACCCTCATCCTAGCTGATAGATTCCTAAATCCAACGCATCAGAATGTCTCCTCATCCGCGTACCTTTGACTGGTACATTAGCCTGCTTCTTCTTAAAAGACTGTTTGGGTAGAAGTGAGGTAAAGAATATGTTATACATGTTTATACTTTATGTAGTTAGCTAATATGAAAGTGTACCTTCTTCTTTTATGAAGCTAATTGCTTTTCCTTCACCCGACAATGCCATCAAAAATGAAGAAGATGGGGTTATAATCTGAATATTGGTATGGCCTTGTTCTTCTTGTTGAAGTAGCTTCTCGTATGTAAACTGAAGAAAATATAACAGAAAAAAATATAACATCTTTACTTAATTGCAGTGTACAACATATTCAAATCAGTTAAAAGAACGTGAAATAACATTTATATATAATTAAGTCTTACCTTGACAACATCATTTTGTTCTTGAAAATCAGTTAAAGGAGAGGATGATCTGAAAGTTAGAGATCGAGGACGGCAACACCAAAGTACAGCATCCACAAAAGCTATATGAGCCAATGGTTCCGCATGGGCTTCTAGTTGTAGTTCAACATGCTCGAGTTCATAAGGTGGCACCTCAACCGCCTTTAGCTTCTCTAACACCACGAAATTCTGCAAGAATTGGAATGAATAGACAACTTTGTGTTTGGATTATTATACATAATTGGTCACAGCAAAGTAATACATAAATGTTGGCCACAAATACGAACCTGACTATATATGGCCCGAATATACAAGTTCAAAACTTTGAATCCGTTTTTCTTATTCAAAAACCGCCTTAACTTCTGGAACCATTGTGCGTCTATATTACGCACCGGATAACAACGCATACATGCTTTCAAGTGGGTTGCATCCCTTAACGGAGGCCAGCTTTCATCCATTATAGACGAGAGTGCGCGGTAATCACAAGGGTAACTAAATGAATCCAAGTTGGGGGCAGTGAACTCAATTTCTTCCAAGTCAGAGTCTGAATGTAACACCAATGATCTCAAGGAAGCGCTTGAAAACTTGATATTGTTGCAGTTCTTCATAGTAGCCAAATAAAATGTTTCAACGAAGGGGAAGTTGGATAAGAAGTCGGTACCATTCAAGTTTGGTAACGGATATCGATGCCCAATGTAAATCACGGATTTTAGTTTTTTGCATAAAGCCAAGTTCATTTCCGCTGCCCCTGCTGTTTCATCAAAACTTGTAATACAAATAGACGATAGATTTGGAGCTTCAATGTCTATTCTCTCAACTCGAGTGTCATAGGAAATCAAAATTTTTTGAAGATTTTGATGCCCACGAAGAAAAAAGCTTTTAAAACGAGGACAAATGTGAATATTAAATACTTGTAGAAGAGGGCAACTAGTGATGAGATAGTTGATCAGTTCTTCATCTAAATGAACGTTTTTCAGTTCCAAACGAATCAAAGACTTAAAGTTGACATCATCAACCATCAAGGAAGAAGGCAAGTCACAGCCATGTATGGTCAAACGTTTTAACGCAGAAGCAGATAAGAGTATGTTTGGCAAACGGTACTTTTGCATAGCAAAAGCAGAAGGGGGGGATTCTGTGACATCTGATGAGTCGGTTATATTAATTACCAACTCGTTCACACCATTCCTAAGAAGTAATCCAAGGCATCTGTCAACTACATCTAATTCTATAGGCTCCCAAATACTTGTAATGAGCTTGAGCGTGTGTGCAGTGACATTTTGATGGAAAAATCTAGAGGTGGTATAGTCAACATACTTGAAAAAACATTCTCGAGATGTAAAATCATTGATATTGAAAACTAAAATGGGGAAAGAAGCGGTTAGGTGAAACCATGTCTTAGACAATACGCTCATTCGAACAAGGTCTGCAGGCGAAGTTTGGAAAAAAGAGAGTATGTGGTGAAGAATGAAACCGGGAAGCTTTGAAATCCGATCCATCTCTCCATTTTGGGTTTCCATCTACAAAAGGAAATCAAAATCTACGTATTATACAAACTGTGAAACAAACAATGCCAATCGACCAACGAACATATTAGTTTGTTGGGTAACTACTCAAAAAGGTTTGGGTCGAAATGGTAGTTGTTTAGTAGACGTCGAATCGACCCACAAACATTGTTCCTTGTCCAACTTTTATATATAGATAATTAAAGCAGTAAACTAAATATGATGATACATAATTTTATAAGTAGAAACAGTAAACTACTTTCTAAACAAAGCAATGGATGATCATACAGAATTTTATTATTACCTTTTTTTTAATAATAATAATAAGGGGAAAGTGAATATGGGGCTGTTATGTATGTAAGTTACATGCGAAACCATCAAAACGACGTAGTTTTGATTAAATCTATCTAAAAATTAAAACCTAATTATTCTTTTATCAAATTCAAGTCCCCTTATATCACCATCATCGTTCACGGTTTGCACACCTTCTTCTCCAACATTCCATCACCAATTAAATATGTCATTATATTCTTTATTATTTTTGTTTCCGATTCACAGTATTCATTTATTAGGAATTAGAAGATTATCTTATTTCAAAAAATATCATGGATATCAATTCATTCGTACACATATATATTCAGAAATTGATGCTCAACAGGGGGTAATGATTCAATTATTGAAAATGAATAACTAAGTATTAAATGATTAAAAAACTATGAACGAATAGCAACATGTGGAGATCAAGCAGGAGAGTGGCCATAAATCAATCGGAGAGTCCCCTGTAGTCTGTAGATGAAATTGTTGATGTTAATGAAAAGCTGGTAACGATCTTTTGAATTTTAATTCTTTTTCCCATACCTACATAATCGAAGAATAGAAGATGTATGGAACAAATTGGGAGGATGGTAGTGAAATTGGGGGATTCGAATTTGATAGAGAGTAATATAATAATTAGGTTTTAATTTTTAGTTAGATTTAATCAAAACTACGTCGTTTTGATGGTTTCGCATGTAACTTACATACATAACAGCCCCATATTCACTTTCCCCTAATAATAATTATAATTTTGACCCATTAGAGGTAAAATAAATCATGGCAGTTTAATAAATAGAATGTGAAGAAACAAAATGCTCATTTGACTGCACAAAACACTGGAATATTATTATTAGGGTAAAAATTGGAAATGAGCATTTTGTTTGTTTGTTAATAGCTGTTGGAAATGAATCAGAAATAAAAGAGATATAGGAATATTAAGTTGTTGAGTTATACCTCAATTATAGCTGAGTAGAAGCATACAATGGAGAGCGATGAGTTAGGGTTTTCAGCAAGGTCAAACGGGCTCAAACACAAGGAGAAGAGAAGACACGATGCGGTCAAAGATGGTATAAAAACAAGTTTTTACTAGCGCTGGCAATTTCAGACACGAACACGAATATCCGACACGAATCTACACAATTTTAATTTTTGTGTCCTAAACAGGTAGACACGAAATATACTTGTTAATTTTTGTGTCTAAACAGGTTAAATACTTGTTTACCTGTTTAGTATCCGTTAAAACATGTTAAGGATTTTTTTTAATTGGAGTTATACGTTTCTACTAGATGGAATTATACCTTTTTAATGCTTGATGGTACCCATTTAATGTGTTGGATTTGGAAAACATGTTCGTGTATTATCGTATTAACCTGGTATAATTATAAACAAGTATTATCGTGTCTTATCGTGTTAACTTGGTATACACTAGTATTATCGTGTCTTATCATGTTAACCAGTTATAAACATGTTCGTGTTTGGGTATGGAAAGAATGACACGATAAGTTGTCCTGTCGTGTCGTGTTTGTGTCTACATGTTTCGTGTTCGTGTCTTAACAGGTCGGGTATACACAATTTGGCAGCCCCAGTTTTTACATAGTAAAAACTCAATTTTTAGAGTATTTTAGGGAATTGGATTTTAAAATAATAACTTCATCTAATCAGTCGGCATTATTATGTACTTACTAAATTCCTAAATACACCATTATTAACTTTCAAAATATGTTCCTCTAACGAGATTTTCCTAATTGAAGACTAAACTAGTTAGTGGATGCAGACTTGGCTTGTTGATGCATATACATCATTTTTTTTAATAAGAGTTAGAATTCTGAAGAAACACTAATCTAAATATACTCAAATAAAGATATGTTTATTATAAATGATCTAGGCTATTACAAGATGTTTTACATGAGTATAGATGGACAAGGATTCGACTATAATGTTTCCGCCAATACCACAAGTGGCTTTATGTGTTTCGTTACAAGAATGACCGACCCTTTCTCACTAGGAGGAAAGAGTATTTATAGTGATGGTTGACTCGTGTTGATTGGCTTCTTGTAGAATGACAGCTCAATCCCACTTGTGTTGTCCTTCTCTCATTGGTTTGTTGTCCATTTCACTTGACATTGCTACCTAGCAGAAGATCATGGAGCAGGGAATTATCTCATTTGATTGGTTAGACGTCCTTTTCATTGTCTTCTTGCAGCTGGCAGATCCTAGGTGGCGCGTAGGGCCCACAGAAGCTTCCTTTGATTATTCTCAGGGCTGATGTGTATCTGCAGGCCTATACGTGCGCACGGGTATATATCTCTTCAGAATCAAATACACAATGAATGAAAAATAGGAAGTCATAGGAAGGGTATCAAACGAACTACGATTGAACTCATTCAAGCGAAATTGGAACCATCTCACCAAACCCTACGTAGCATTGTGTTTTTTTTCTTATTTTCATTATGTTGTTATTTATTGCGATCCATTGTGTCTTTTTTCTTCATCATGGTATTATATTTTTCGGTATCGTGTTACATTCTATGGCCCATTGTATCATATTTTATGATCTATTATGTTTTATGTATCCTTCTTAACCATCTCATTTATTTTGCATTGTGTAGGCTAACTTCACCCTTTTTAATGAATCATTTTCTATTTTTCACCACCTCCAACTTGACAACCACCACAACCATCCGCTACCACCAACATCCACCTTTTGGCACCACCATTCCGCCACCTACCCACACCCAAAATCCCTTCCACTCCTCACCCTACAATCACCATCTTCAACCCATTGCACCCCACCATCTTTCAACCCTAAATTAAATCCTAAATCTGGTTTTTAGCCATCACCGACCTAACTATCTCCATTTACCATAATCATCGATTCATGAGTGAGATAGTTTATGGTGGGCAAAGGCTTGCGGTGTTAGATGGTTACATGTGGGGGGTTTCGTGGGTAAAGGTTTACCATGGAGATGGTTGCAGGTTGGTGTGATGGTGGATATGTAGTGGTCGGGGTGTTGAATATGTGGTTGTACGACGGGAGGTGGTAGGCTATGGTGGTGGTAAGGTGGGAATATGAAGAGTGTGTGTATATTATATATAATTAAAAATTTGTTTTTTTACATATTTTATCCACGTTATCATTCACATAATAGCCCATTCATGTTTTTTACACATCAACGTCCTGGTCATCAAAACTAACTGAGTTAGATCTAGTTAGAAAAAGGCTCAGTGTAGGAAAATAGTCTGAAAGTTGGGACTGTTCTCAGGAATTTCTTAAGTACATATCAATGTCGGTAAATTGGGAACCTATATTTTAAAATAATCATAAAAATGAACTTTGCCCAAGTATCAAAAGCCAAAATAAATATCTCTAGTGTCTAAAGCGTAGGGACCTCACAAAAAACAAGAGAATGCAGAGAAGAACACGTGTATGAAGAGACTGGTCTCTAGACGTGTCAAATGTGGCGTCTAGCCGTAAGCCAAAAAGGTAGCGGCTAGGCTTTAGAAGCTTTTTAGTGGAAGATGCTAAGTTTCAGGGGCATCCAAAGCAAGCGTCTAGGCTTTAGACGTTTTTCAATGAAGTGGGCTAAGTTTCAGGGCCTTCTAATGCAAGAGTCTAGGCTTTAGACGTTTTTCAGTGGAAGATGTTAAGTTTCAGGGGCATCAGATGCAAGCATCTAGTAGAGACCATCCTCTTGTTTTTGGTGACGTCGCTTTAGACCATAGAGATGTTTATTTTGGCTTTTGATACTTAGTCAAAGTTTATTATTGTGATGTGATTCCTTTTAAAACGGAAATCAACGCTTTCAAACTTCATTATAATACTTGACTTTTCAGGATGAAATATAATTTGATTATTGTTATTAAATTCGGTTCTAATTATATGTAAAAAAAGAGAATATGTGAGAGATTGTCAGTTATTCTTAACAGAACTCGCTTAAGCCTATGGGTGTGGGGATTGTGAGAGGGACGTGAGGCTAGTGGTGTCACGAGAACATCACCCCTTTTCGCTCATGTGTGATGACCGTGAGGGAGCTCACAATGGTCACGTGCCGAGTTTGGTTTTAATTATTTTATACTATATTCAATTCAAGGGGGTAGTGACCATACCATAATGGATAGTGATGGAGGGTGGAGTGATGTGGCGATGACGTGGAGAGTAGTGATGGTGACTAAGAACGTGACCATACCCTATGGCCTACGCATTGCTTTAGTGTTTCTCAAATATTTGGTGTGTATGTCTGAAGCAGACTTATAGGGGCTGTTTGTTTCGGGTCTTAATGGGACACATGTCTGAATCAGTCAGACATTTGCCTCTGAATGGTAAGCATTATACTGAATCTGAATAGTTCTGACCTCTTACTGGTTCAATACTTAGGGGTTGTTTGGTTGATTAAGTGCTGAATCATTAAGAGGTCTGAATGGTTAAGAGACTCTGAATAATTAAGTGCTAAATGGTTCAGTTATGCACAAAATATGAATAATTAAGTGCTAAATGGTTCAGTTATGCACAAAATATGAATGGTTCAGCTCTTAACCATTCCATTTAGAGTCTTTTTATGTTGAAACAAACAGTCTGAATGTTGAACCATTCAGAGCTGAATGGTTCAGAGCCTCATTAAGAGGCTACCAAACAGGCCCTTAGTAGTTCAGACCCTTTACTAGTTCAGACTTCTTACTGGTTAAGCACTTAATCATTCAGAAGTTCTCAAACAGCCCATTGGACAAATGATTGTGGATTAAAAAAAATTCTTGATTTATCATGTACGGTCCATAGTTAGACCATGCAACACATGTCATCAAGTTCTTCAAGTTTTGATTTGTTGGTGTTGACTAAATATATATATATATATATATATATATATATATATATATAGGGCAATTATATTTAGAAAACCCCTTTGAGTTGATGAAACCCAACAAACCCATATTAGTGGTTCTCATTTGTCCACGTCTTACATTTTTCATCAACCCATAAGGGCATTTTGGGTATTAAATTTAAATCCAAGCATCACTCATCTACTCAACCTGACACTCTTTCTTTTCAATATTTTTATCCCTCCAAAGTCCAACTTTTTCTTTCACTCTTTCTCTCTCTCTCTAAACACAATAATCTATCTCTTCATCTTTCTTTCACTCATCTCTCTCTAATTACACAGATCTCCACCTTCCTCCCTCTTCAACCCACCATCCTCTTCTCTACAAACACATACAGATCCACCATCACCTCGGCAACTACGTCACCATCATCGAACCACCAACATATATTATTATTTATATGTTTTTAAAAAATTATTTACAAAAAAAAACCTATGCTCCAACCACCATGTCCATGCCGCCAATGCTTTCTCCAGCAAACATATCCGGTCATAGATCTGTTGACTTGGTTTTATTGGCTATCCTTCACCTTTGCATCTTGCGGGTAATTAGGGACTAGATTTGGATCATACTCACAAGAAGAAATATTATAATAATGATCAGGTCGTGATTTTCAATTGTATCTACCATGAAAATGTGGTCCATTTCATTGGTTAGTGTGATGAAGAAAAACATTGTAATGGAAAAAAAAAGAGAAGATTATAGTCATGGAGTATGCTACCAATGGTAGCCTTAGAAATCATATGTTTTTTTTGTTGGGTTACAATTTATTATATGTTTTTGGTAAGATTAGTTGTAAAAACATATGTTTTTTTGTTGTCGGGTTATAATTTATTAGATGTTTTTAGTGAGATAAGTCGTGAAAACTTATGCTTTTTGTTGTTGGGTTATAATTTATAACAATTTTTAACGAGATAAGTCGTAAAAACATATGTATTTGTTGTTGGTTTATAATTTTTTACATGTTTTTTATTGAGATAAGTCGTGGAAAGATATATTTTAAACACTTATCTCACTAAAAAAATGTAATAAATTATAAACCAAAAAAAAAATATGTATAGTTATAACATAAAACAATAAAAATATAAGTTTTTAAAATGAAAAACAAATGTTCTTAAATGAAAATCAAGCTTTCATAAAAGTAACTTTGTCTGTAATTTATATTATGAGAGAGGAGAGATAAGAGATGAGAGAAGAGAGAGAAAAGTAATTTTTCTTTGGACAATTTTAACCTTTTGTACTTTTTGTTATTAACTTTTTTATTAAAATAATCAAAATAAATTGCAACCATTGATCATATAGGATGGATGGTCAAGATCTGGGTTTCGTAGGTTTTCTTAACTGGGGAGGGTTTTCATTTTATCCCTCCCCTATATATATATATATATATATATATATATATATATATAAAGCCAGCAAGAGGCTGAGAAACAAAACGGAAACAAAAGAAAGAAAGCCAGGCACCGACAGGGCGCCAGGCACTACAAGCAGCTCAAAACATCAAAATCTAGCCAATTAACCCAAGTTGGGTTTGGGATAGTAGCTCTGCTACATATCCAAATGTAGCTATCTTCCTTGATGAGGTCCACGATCTTCCTCGTAGGGATGTAGTTGCCTTCAAAAACCATAGTATTCCTTGCAAGCCACAATCTCCAAACAATGGCGATGGCGACTGTCGAAACCAAGCGTTTCCATTTTTTACATCCTGGGTTGTTGGCGATTCTCCTAAGAAAGTCACCAAGGGTGTTACAGTTGTCCGGCATCTTGATTCTCAACCAAACACACACTTCCCACCATACACTCTTAGCACATTTGGAATCCTGGACAGTTAACAAAGAGATGGTTGTCGTCCTCGACATGAATTCCGCATCTAACACATCTGGAATCCTGGACAAAAATACCCCTGGCCACGAATATCCTAAGAAAGTCAACAAGGGTGTTACAACTGAAGCAGACTTAGGGGCTGTTTGTTTCAGCTCTTAATGAGCTCTTAATGGGACAGATGTTTGAATCAGTCAGACATTTGCTTCTGAATGGGCAAAGATTATACTGAGTCTTACTGGTTCAGTACTTACTCATATAGAAGTTGTCAAACAGCCCATTGGATAAATGATTATGGATTAAAAAAATCTTGAGTTATCATGGACGGTCCATAGTTAGACCATGGAACACATGTCATCAAGACATCAAGTTCTTCAAGTTTTGATTTGTTGGTGTTGACTAAACTTTGTTGGAGCTTAAGTAATTTCTTAAGTCTTCACGGTTTTCCTAATGTCAACTTTTGATTTGTTTTTCAATGATAACTTTGTTATAACTAGCCAATAGCCAATTAGACATCATGTGTTCATACCTGTTGGTACCTCATTTTTTTTCACGGGTAAACCAATTTACATCAATCATATGCCTTCATTAGCTTTTACTTTATTGGTGTTTGATGAGGCTTTAGGCAATCAACTCAGGGTTGGGGAGTGTATCAATCATCTTTGCTAATATGTTCCTCGTTGACTTTGATCTTTTGAGACTTTGTGTGATTTATGTTTTTGACTTCAATCAAAGTGGAATATTTGTATATGAGCATATATAATTATCACGTATATAATATATTTTTATATTAATTACCAATGAGTGATGTGCATTTTGGATGTGTTGTGTATGCACCTAGAGTTGCAGAAATCGGGTTTTTTAATACCCGGTTCCGGGTATAGAACCAGTTCCGGGTACGGTCGGGTATTACTTCGACCGGGTATTGAAAGAACCGGTTCCGATTCCTAGCATAAAAAACCATACCCGGTATACCGTTTCCGGTTTTTTCAATACTCGGTTGCGGGTATGGAACCGGTTTCATGTATATCGGGTATTGAAAAAAACCGGGTGCACTGGGTATTGAAAAACCCGGGTATATCGGGTATTGAATTCTTTTTATACAATCACGTCGAAGGGTAAGCGACTTAGATGATTATAACGCGGTTATAGAATTCTTTGAGTATACTTTTTGAGTATTCGAAAAACCCGGTTTCGGTTTTTTAATACCCGGTTTCGCCTCAACATCAAAATGCCAAATAGTCCCGTCGCTTGACACATACTTTTTGAGTATTCGGAAAACCCGGTGCCGGGTATTCGAAAAACCCGGTTCCAGGTACAACCCGGTTTCGGGTATTTAAAAAAAACCGGGTACAACCGGGTATAAATCGGGTCCGGTACATAGAAATCTATACCCTATGCGTACCCGGTGGGAAGGGTCGAGTACGGTTCCGGGTATACCCGGTTCCGGTTTTTTTTTTTCCGGTTCCAATTCCGGTTCCGGTTTTTTTGTGCACCATCAAACCCTCCTTTTTTTTAGTTGACAAAAACTAGGACCAGTTCGGCCCATCGGACCGGGAACCGTTGTCTTAATCGGCCCGGATCATAGGTTGAACCGGCCATACAGCGACCTGCTGGTCGGATTGATGACCCGGTGGAAGGTCCGGTTCAACATCCGGTCCTGTTATGAAAACATTGGTGCTAAGCATTATGTGGTCACGATACTTTGTATCATAATAAGTGTTTCTTTTACTTTTGTCAAACAATGTTTGGTGGGATTTTGCTGGGTATGATTTTCGTTCACTTTTGTCAAACCAAAATGGTAGCTCCCCTTGAATAGTGTTCCCCCAATACTTATGCATCAAAGGTACTTGGAGCTACAATTCATCAACATAACAAACAAAAAAACAACCAAGCAAGAACACAAAAGAAACAAGTGAGCTAGGTGCGTACAATATTATGCCCATAATAAATTAATACTCAAGAAGCATAAGCAAACTACCATACAAAGAAATGAAAACAAAATCACAAAGAAAATGAAAAAGTTGAGGATGGAATGGATGATTAAGTGGCATATGTGGATTCTACCTCTAGATGACTTCCTTCTTTAAGTGTTTGACCTCTAGCCCGTATAGATTGCTAAAATTATTAACACTTTTATACATTTTTATATATACTTTTATAAATATTTGTTCTAATAATAATATTTCTAATAAATGTTTGTTTTATTATTTTTGAGTTATGGACTGGTGACACAAGTATTGAAGAGTTGCAGCCCGGTTGATATATGGTCCAGCCCAATAATAAATGGAGAGTCCAGTTGGTTCATAAGCCCAAACAGTGTGGTTCATGATTGTTGATAAGAGGATTGCCAACGTGGCAGGAATGGACGCTCCAGATTAGAAGATATTGTGTTTTCACAATCTTGATCAACGGTGGTTGTAGGCTCGGTTGTGTTTGTTACCGAGCCTACATAGTGACTATAAAAAGAGCTCTTGGGAGCTGGTTATCAGTTTTGACGAGTCTTGTTTCTCTCAGTCGTTGTTATCTTTGTTCTCTCTGTTTTTAGGGTTTTGATCATAAGTCAATGATCGTAGTTGTCCTAGTTGTTGAGATCATATGTCAATGATCTCAATATAGAGAGTGTATTAGTTGTATAGATCATCTGTTAATGATCTAAAGTGTTAGGGTTTGATACTTGTCTGGTCAAATCGTTTGTTTTTGTTTCTTTGTATTCAGTCTTTCTTCAATAAAAGATTCAGTTCTTGTTTGTGTTTACCATATTTTGACATGGTATCAGAGCTCAGCTCTGGTTGTCTTGGTTAGTCGCTTCCGTTTGTTTAGGTTTTTGAGGTTTATTGAGACTCAGATCTCTCTCCATAGATCTGTGTTTCTTTGGAGTCTTGATTGCAGGACGATCTTACCTTATAGATCGTATCTGTAGTCTGTGTCTTCTTGGTTGACGTCGTTCTGAGTTGAGAAGTGTGGATCTGGTGATCTAGCCTTGGAACTTGAAGTTTGCTGGGTTATTTGCTCTGAAGAAGAAGGATCTTCTTGGACGTTGAAGAAAACTCTTGATCTGAAGTTAACCATCAGATCTAGGGTTTGACAAAGGATCTTGAAGCTAATATTGATCTGTGGATTTACTCGCTTGCTCTCTGACTCAAAACCCTAAGTGAAGGTTTTGAGTTACGAGTTCTTGGTGAGATCTTTCCATTATTTTACTGTTCAGTTTTAGTTTCTTGTGTCTGTTGTGTCTAGGAGCAAGGCCCGGGTTAGGAGGACCGGAATTGGCTCATTATTTGTATGGTTTTGGTCTCTGTGATTGTTAGTATAGTGTTAAATACTGTAGTTAGTCATTCTCTGATATAACTTGTACTTAGACTCCTCTGTAAAGACATGTCCAGGCACCTTTGAGTAATGACCCTGGAATCTTGATCACTGACAGAGCTTCGTCTAGTGTAAAGTTTGGGTGTGACTTAACTATTAGTATCTGTTTGTTTGGTTTTGTTTTATCTGTGCTATAACAATCTGTGATAATGGCTGATGATAATGATAATGATAATAGTAGTAGTTCTAGTGAAGGAAGAGAGAGACTTGGAGGGGTTACCCTGATTAGTAAATTAGATCCAAGTAATCCTCTCTATCTTCATGCTAGTGATTCTGCTAATCTAACTATCATTAGTGTAAAACTTAAAGGGACTGAAAATTATACTATTTGGTCTAATGCTATGATTCTTGCTTTACAAGTAAAGAATAAGTTAGGCTTTGTTAATGGTGAATGCATTAGGTCTTCTGATGACCCTGTTCTAGGTAAACAATGGGATCGATGCAATTCCATTGTTCTTACCTGGATTCTGAACTCTATTTCTGAAGAGTTATATATGGGTCAGGTCTACTCTAAACTTGCATCTGATGTGTGGAAAGACTTAAAAGATACTTACAATAAAATTGATGGGTCTGTTATATTTGATACATATCAAAAGATTAATCATTTTAGCCAAAGTGGTATGACTGTTGCTGAATATTATCACAAGTTGCATATTATGTGGCAATATTTGGATCAAATTTTGCATATACCTGCCTGTACTTGTGATGCATCTAAACAGTTTAATGATTTTAGTCACCTGATAAAGTTAATGCAGTTTTTGATGGGTCTAGATAATGTGTATAGTAATGTCAGAACTAGTTTATTAATAAGGGATCCTTTACACACTGTAAAGGAAGCCTTTGCTATAGTATCAAGAGAGGAGTCACATAGAAATTCAAATGTGACTGTGTCTAAAGAACAAGGACCTACTGTAGGATTTTTTTCTAAAACTAATCAGAACATTGATTCTAGAAAGAAAAATGCTAGGATTAGTAATCAAAATCCTAATCTAAAGTGTTCTCATTGTGATAAAGTGGGACACACAGTTGATAAATGTTTTGAAATCATAGGATACCCTCCTTGGATGAAAAACAAAATGGGTCAAAATAAAAGGAACATCACAAGTAACAATGTTACTTGTGGTGATTGTGGTGCCTCTCTTGATACCAATAGTAAGAGTTCTGTAACTACACTTACTTCTGATCAGGTTTCACAGTTGCTTAGTTTGTTGAACAAGAAGAATGAGGAAGGTACAACTAGCTGCAATTCTGCAGGTAGGTCATGTAACTTCTTTTGTTCAGCAAGCAATACTAAACCTGTTTTTTCTTTCTCAAATGTTCATTCTGTGTTTAGAAGTCTAGGCTGGATAACTGACTCAGGTGCTAATCAACATATGGTTATGAATGATGATCATGTTATAAATAAGATCAATGTTAGTGACTTAAATATAAAAGTTAATCATCCTAATGGAACTAGTGCAAAGGTTACTTGTATAGGAGATGTCAAACTTACTGATGAAGTCACTTTATATGATGTGTTTGTTGTACCCAATTATTGTGTAAACTTAATGTCTGTTTATAAGCTTGCTAAAGATAGTAAGTTAGATGTTTTGTTTAATAAATCAAACTGTTATATACAGGATTCTTTAACCAAGAAAGTCCTGGTGACTGGTAGTCAAGTTGATGGGTTATATTTTTGTGGTGAGTCTTCTATGTTTACTGGAATGTGTTGTAACAGTTTTGAGATGAAAAATTTATGGCATGCTAGGTTGGGTCACCCATCAAACATTGTTTTAAAGGTGTTAAAAAATGATATAAAACTAAATGTTTTAACAAATGACCAAAATGAGCCTTGTGATGTATGTCATAAATCAAAACAACATAGAGAACCATTTCCCATCAGTGAACATAAAACTAAATGTCTTGGTGAGTTAGTCCACTTAGATGTATGGGGTCCTTATAGAGTAAAGAGTAAGGAAGGGTTTAGGTATTTTTTGACCATAGTTGATGATTATACTAGGTCTGTTTGGGTGTATCTTATGAGGTTTAAGGATGAAGTTTTTGATAACTTTGTGCATTTCTTGGCTGTTATTCAAAATCAGTTTAACTAATGTTAAAGTTATTCGTAGTGATAATGGAACTGAATTTGTTAACTCAAGAATGAATGATTTAATGAATAAAATTGGAATTCTTCATCAAACCTCTTGTGTACATACACCACAACAGAATGGTATTGTCGAAAGAAAGCATAGACATTTATTGAATGTTGCTAGGGCATTAATGTTTCAAAGTAACTTGCCTTTGTCTTTTTGGTCCGAATGTATTCTTACTGCTGTTTACTTAATTAACAGGACACCTTCTTCAGTGTTAAATGGTAGGTCACCTTATGAAGTAATGTATGGTTTTAAGCCCTCTTATGAACAACTTAGGGTCTTTGGGTGCTTGTGTTATTGTACTGTCTTAAACAACTCTGATAAGTTTAAGGTTCATGCTAATAAATGTGTTTTGATTGGTTACTCAAATGAAAAGAAAGGTTATAAGTTGTGGAATCTTGATTTAAAACAAATAGTTTTATCTAGAGATGTAAGGTTTTATGAATCAATTTTCCATTTAAAGAACCTAAAATTTTGAAAGAATGTGATTCAAATGACTATCAAAACATAAATCAGTTAAACTTTTTTGATTTGTTTGAGTCAACTAACAACACAAGTCCTAATGATCCTGATGGTCCCAATGATGAACAGAGGGCTAATCCAGAATCTGATCATCATGGGACTTGGCAGCCGGCTGATAACTTGGATACTACCCCTGGTAAGGCTGGTACTCAGCAACCAGGTAATCCAAGTATCAACAGAGGTAGGGCTGAGGGTGATGGATCAGAAAATGAAGAATTTAACAATTCTGAGGGACAACCATCATCAGCTGATCATTCAACTGTTGTTAGGAGATCTACTAGAAATGTCAACTTTCCTAGAAAGTTTAGTGATTATATAGTTGAAGGGAAAGTTAAGTTTGGTCTAGAGAAAGTTGTAAATTATTCCCATCTTTCTGTTGATAATTTTTGCTTTACTTCTATGTTAAATAAAAGTAGTGAACCTAAGTTTTATTACGAAGCATGTAAAGATAAAAATTGGGTTAATGCTATGAATGAAGAAATAGAAGCATTAAACAGAAATGATACTTGGGAAATTGTAGAGTTACCTAAAGATAGAAAAGCTATAGGTTGTAAATGGATTTATAAAATAAAGTATAAATCTAATGGGGAAATTGATAGGTATAAGGCTAGACTTGTAGCAAAAGGTTATAGTCAAAGGGAAGGTTTAGATTTTGATGAAACCTTCTCACCAGTGGTTAAAATGATCACTGTTCGATGTGTTTTAACCATTGCTGTTCAAAATAGTTGGTCTTTGTATCAGTTAGATATCAACAATGCTTTTCTATATGGTGATTTATTTGAAGATGTATATATGAAATTACCAGAAGGGTATTTTTCTAAAGATGATAATAGAGTGTGCAAACTGAAAAAGTCTTTATATGGACTTAAACAGGCTCCTCGAATGTGGAATGCTAAGTTGATTAGTGTTTTATTTGAGCTTGGGTTTGTACAAAGTAAATGTGACCATTCGATGTTTGTTATGTCTTCAAAGGACATTTTCTGTGTTTTACTTGTATATGTGGATGATATAATCTTGACTGGTAATAGTAATGAGTTTGTAGATTATGTTAAGTCATTTTTTAAAACCAAGTTTTTGATTAAAGATTTGGGTTCCTTAAAGTATTTTCTAGGAATTGAATTTTTGAAAACTGATAGTGGGTTGTGTTTAAGTCAAAGAAAATACTGTCTAGAACTTTTGGCTGAATATGGCTTAACTGGGTGTAAACCTGTGAAGTGTCCAATTGAACCAAATCATGTGATCACAAACTTGTGTAAACAAGAATGTGAACCTTTGGTGGACATTACAGGGTATCAACGATTAGTAGGAAAACTAATCTATTTATCACATACCAGGCCAGATATTACATATTCAGTACATGTTTTGAGCCAGTTTATGCACAAACCTACTAAGGCTCACTTCTTAATTGCTATGAGAGTACTTAGGTACCTTAAATTGGCTCCTGGTAAAGGAATACACATATCAAAAGGGTCTGAACTTAATCTTACTGGTTATGCCGATTCAGACTGGGCAAAATGTGTAGAAACCAGGAAGTCGGTTACTGGGTACTGTATTTTTTTAGGGAACTCATTAGTAACTTGGAAGAGTAAAAAGCAGTCCACAATAGCACGGTCTACAGCAGAAGCTGAATACCGGTCAATGTGTACTGCTACATGTGAAATAATGTGGCTAATCAATCTATTAAATGAGCTTCAAGTCAAGGTTAGTCTTCCTGTCAAGTTATTTGGTGATAATTCTGCTGCTATTGCAATAGCAGCTAATCCAGTTTTCTACGATAAAACAAAACATTTTGAAATAGATTTATATTTTTTAAGAGATCAAATAAGTAAAGGTATAATCCAAACTGAAAAGATTCAAACTGAGAAACAAATCTCTGACATTTTTACAAAAGGTCTTGGAATTTCTCAGCATGAACAAATTTGTTCTTGGTTGAAAATGTTAGATGTGTTTGGGTATAAAAGTGAGGGGGGGTGTTAAAATTATTAACACTTTTATACATTTTTATATATACTTTTATAAATATTTGTTCTAATAATAATATTTCTAATAAATGTTTGTTTTATTATTTTTGAGTTATGGACTGGTGACACAAGTATTGAAGAGTTGCAGCCCGGTTGATATATGGTCCAGCCCAATAATAAATGGAGAGTCCAGTTGGTTCATAAGCCCAAACAGTGTGGTTCGTGATTGTTGATAAGAGGATTGCCAACGTGGCAGGAATGGACGCTCCAGATTAGAAGATATTGTGTTTTCACAATCTTGATCAACGGTGGTTGTAGGCTCGGTTGTGTTTGTTACCGAGCCTACATAGTGACTATAAAAAGAGCTCTTGGGAGCTGGTTATCAGTTTCGACGAGTCTTGTTTCTCTCAATCGTTGTTATCTTTGTTCTCTCTGTTTTTAGGGTTTTGATCATAAGTCAATGATCGTAGTTGTCCTAGTTGTTGAGATCATATGTCAATGATCTCAATATAGAGAGTGTATTAGTTGTATAGATCATCTGTTAATGATCTAAAGTGTTAGGGTTTGATACTTGTCTGGTCAAATCGTTTGTTTTTGTTTCTTTGTATTCAGTCTTTCTTCAATAAAAGATTCAGTTCTTGTTTGTGTTTACCATATTTTGACATAGATTAACCCGATGATGGAGAGAGTTGACTCGTTCCTCGATGATCCATCCACAAGCCCTTGATCTTCATCATAAAAAGTAGAACCATTGACAATATATTAAAGATGGTTATGTGAGCTAAGGGATGATGATATCATCCAAACTTGTGATCATGGTTTGAGCCATCTTAGAGTTTTGGCTGGAAAAGAAGGCCTTTCTTTTCTTGAAACATCAGCGGTTGGCATATAATGCAAAAAAAAAAAAAAAAAAAAACATTTCAAACCGTTTAAACAGAATTGTAACTAGTAATTTGTAGTTTATCATCCGATAAATGGACATTGATATGGATACAACTGTGTTGCTAGTCAATTTTTAGTACCTGCATTGTTGATATGAATAAGTTCTGTTCATTACAGTAAGGAGTAATTTGAGGTTTTTAATGCTGACATAATCAAAGAATTGGACAGTGTATATGTTACTTATGTTTCTGTTACTGGCTTAGCCTCAGAAAACTGGATTAGTCATAAATTAATGATTTTATTTTTCTATTCATCATAACTTTTAGCATTCTAATGGGAACCCATTTGGATTTTATGCGTCAACAGCCTATTTTGAGGTTTATGTGGACGAATGTCATGTGTTTTAGTATTTTGGTTTAAACTATTTACGAGCATACGCCAATGGCTTATTTGGACTTTGGTGATGAACTTTGGGCTTTGGCGTGCTGACATGCTTGGACTCACCAACAACGCCATTCAGGTTGTATCAGATTCAATTTACTTTATGGCTAGTAGGTTGTGACCCATCATAGATAGTAATGATCTTATAATAACTCACATAAAATGGTTTTAAAATATTGTTTTTTTATACCATAATGTGAATGTTAAAAGATGAAAATTTGATGCGGGAGTGCCAATGTTGCAAGGAGCTAGGAGCTAGGCGCTAGGCGGTGAGGTCTAGCCTAGAGACTAGGCGAAATTAGGCGTTTTGGTATTTTTATACGTATATATATATATACACACAAATTTAGGTGTTTTTTTAAAATATGTTAAGATATATACACATAATACTTAGATATACACATAGGGTATGTTTGGCAATGAGCTTTTAAGAGCTTTTAGGAGCTTTAGGGTATGTTTGGCAAAACTAGCTGGTGGCTGGTAGTTGGAAGCTTTTTAAATATATTTTGGTGTTTGGCAGAGTGGCTGGAGCTTTTAATAAAATGTATAAAATGACCAAAATGGGCATAATTAAAAGCTTGTAAGGAAAGTTTTTATTTTATATTTAAAATAGAATGAGTATTTGTGTCATTTACTCATTTTGGTCATTTTATTAAAAACTCCAGCTACTCTGCCAAACACCAAAATATATTTAAAAAACTTCCAGCTACCAGCTTCCAGCTAACAGCTTGCAGCTACTAGCTACCAGCTTGCAGCTACCAGCCTCCAGCTAGTTTTGCCAAACATACCCATAATACTAGAAATAAAAAAAAAGTTAAAAAAAACCACCGCCTAGGCTTGCCTAATGGCCAAAACGCCTAGATCTCCAACTAGCCCCTTATTCTGATATACACCCTCGACTAGGGATTAGGCGGCGCCTAGGCGACCGCCTAGCCCGCCTTTTACAACATTGGGGAGTGCTGATGTAGACGTTAAACGATTGAAATTAGACATGCGACATGATGTCAAATTGGCATGGATCTCTGTTTCTTTCATGCTCCACCATTTATCTTGAAACAAGATGACTTAGATAAACACACTGAAAGGAGACATGCTGCTAATATTAAAACCGAAATTGTCATGTTTTAAAATCCTCATGTCCTATTCTGTTTTTGCCAGGCTTAACAAAAACCATCAAATGAGGCCCAAAGATTAACAAATTGAACAACGAGTAACGAAACAAAAGCCTCTAATGCATATATAGTCAAGATATCATTGTCATGATTCAAAACAAACACTTGATCATAATATTTATAAAAGGTAATCTGCAATTTGTTAAAATTCTAATTGTTACTCATAGCTTTCGTATCATCGTCCTAGCTGATACATTCCTAAATCAGACGCATCAGCAAAGCCCCTTATCAGTGTATCTTGGATTTATCCTGCTTCTTCTTCTTAAATGACTGGTTGGATGATCCAAGTGAGATAAAAAAATAATAATAATAATAATAATAATAATAATAATAATAATATGTTATATATGTTTATAAGTTAGCTGATAAAAAACAGTACCTTCTCCCTTTATGAATCTAATTGCTTTTCCTTTACCCGACAATGCCATCAACAATGAAGAGGAAGGCGTTACAATCTGAATATTGGTACGACCTGGATCTTCTTGTTGAAGTAGCTTCTCGTATGTAAACTGAAGAAAATGTAACAAATAGAAAAAAGATAATATCTTTACTTTAATTGCAGTGTACAACATATTCTAAAACAATCAAATCGGTTAAAGGAACGTGAAATAACAGTTAGATATAACTCTTACCTTGACAACATCATCCTTTTCTTGAAAATCAGTTAAAGGAAAGGATGAACGTAAAGTTAAAGATCGAGGACGGCAACACCAAAGTACAGCATCCACAAAAGCTATATGAGCCAATGGTTCTTCATCGGTTTCTAGTTGTAGTTCAACATGCTCGAGTTCATAAGGGGGCACCTCAACCGCCTTTAGCTTCTCTAACTCCATGAAATTCTGCAAGAATTGGAATGAGTAGACAACTTTGTGTTTGGATTATTATACATAATTGGTCACAGCAAAGTAATACATAAATGTTGGCCACAAATACGAACCTGACTATATACGGCCCGAATATACAAGTTCAAAACTTTGAATCCATTTTTCTTATTCAAAAACCGCCTCAACTTCTGGAACCAGAGTGCATCTATATCACCCTCCGGATAACAACGCATACATGCTTTCAAGTGCGCTGAATCCCTTAACAGAGGCCATTGTTTATCCATTACTATAGACACAAGTGCATCACTATCACAAGAGTAACTAAATGAAACCAAATTGGGGGCACTGAACTCAATTTCTTCCAAGTCACAGTTTGAATCTAACACCAATGCTCTCAAGGAAGTGCTTGAAAACTTTAGTTTGTTGCATTCATAATTAGTAACCAAACACAATTTTTCAATGAAGGGGAAGTTGGATAAGAAGTCGGTAAAGCCATTCGAGTTTTGTAAGGGAAGCCCAACGTAAGCCACGTTAGTTAGTTTTTTGCATGAAGCCACATTCATCAGCGGTGCCCCTCTATCATTCCAATTTATTATGAAAAGATTGGATAGATTTGGAGCTACGATATCTATTCTCTCTAAAGGGATGTTATACTCAATCGAAACACTTTGAAGATTTTGATGCCCATGAACACAAAAACTTTTGAAACCGCGACAAGTATCAATATGAAATATTTGTAGAAGAGGGCAACTAGTGGTGATATTCTTGATCACTTCGTCATTTATACAGACGTGTCCTAGTTCCAAACGAGTCAAAGACTTAAACTTGGCAGCCCCAGCCATAAAGGAAGAAGGCAGCTCACAGCTACGTATGGTCATATCTTTTAACTCAGGACAAGACATGAGTATGTTAGGCAAACGATACAAAGCAGAAGCAGATTCTGATGAGCTAGTAATATTAATCAACAACTGCGTCACGCCTTTGTTGAGAAGTAATTCAAGGCATCTGTTAACAGTATCTAATTCTGCATGCCCCCGGATACTTGTAATGAGCTTGAGGTTGTTTGCAGTGAGATTATGATGGCAAAATCTAGACGTGGTATACTCAACATACTTGAAAAAACTTTCTCGAGATTCATGTCTAAAATTATAACTATTAAAATCTAAAACAGGAAAAGAAGCGGTTAGGTGAAACCAGGTCTTAGAGAGTACACTCATTCGAACAAGCTCTGCAGGAGTTTTAAGAAAAGAGAGTATGTGATGAAGAATAGATTCAGGAAGCTGCGAAATCCGATCCATCTCTCCAGTTTCACCTACAAAACGTGAAACAAGATGTTGATCATAAATATCAAATTTTAGGCTTTACAGAAGATGATCAATATCAGTTTATGCAATTAACAGATATGGATTAAGGGTTTTTATTTGATATATATATAGTCCGAATTCTTGTTATCCTTATTTAATATGTTATTCTTAATAAAATTTCATATTATAAGTAACTCCTTTAATTTTTCTGTTCGATTTTGAATTCCGAAAAGATTGCTTTGATTTGTTTGCTTATTTCATTTTTTATTATTCTGCAATAAAGTTCATATTATTAGTAACTCTTTTTTCATCTCGATCAGTAAATCTTTTATATTTCAAATAGTATATGTGACAACCCGAGATTTAGGGCCTAATATTTTCGACTAGTTATCATAATTATTATTAATTAAATCTTAGATTAAGCTCCATGAGTATATAGTACAAGTATTCGGCGCATGACAGAGCCACGGTGGCGGCACCGTCACCCGGCGCGTGTATAACCTTTACCCTCCTAAACCGAAGGTGAGGAAAACAATGGAGATGTTTGTTTAGGTAAACACGAAGCAGTGGACATTGGCGGAGCTACATTGAGATGAACGGTATCACCTGACACCAATGTATTTCACGTATTATATAGAACGTGTAACCTAATAAGGCAATAAGCAAATACCTAATTAGTTAACCTAAATAACATAAAAAAAACTACCGCTTTAAAATTAAAATTGAAGAGAAGAAAAGTTGAAAACTCAATTATTTCGTTACCTTGCTTTTAAAAAGCGCGATGCGACCTGAGGCACAGCTTCATACGCCTTGTGTGAGATAAGGCACAGTGGGTTATGCCACCCTGTCCGTACCCCACCCAACCAAAGTGGGCTTGTCCATGGCCTTCTGACCAATCTGACGGTCAACAACAACAGCAGCCCGGTCAACAACAGTAGTCCCAGCCCCCAGCCGCAACACCTTAGCTGCCTCACTTGGCTGAACTCAACCATCTGAACCCTGCACTCTTAGGTGGTGTTTGTTTTTCTCCCAGAAGCACTTCTGACCTCTTTTGTCTGCGCCGCGTAGACGCGGGCAGACGTTTGGGGCGGACAGACTGTTTGTTTTTCGGAAGACATTTCACTCCAAAAGCTCTTCCTGACCTCTTCTTGGTGCAGACTTAGACCAAAGTCTTCTAAGGTCTTCAAAGGTCTTCTCCTCTTCTCTTCTCCTCACCCACCACCACCACCACCCACTACCACCCACCCACCACCACCACCACCACCCACTACCACCACTACCACCACCACCACCACGACCGTCCACCACCGTCACCCACCCACCACCACCACCTAGCATCGTCCACCACCACCGTTCACCACCACCACCGTCCATCACCACCACGGTCCACCACCACCACCCACCACCGTCCACCACCACTACCACCACCCACCACCACCATCACCCACCACCACCACCACGGTCCACCACCACCACCCACCACCACCACGGTCCACCACCACCACCCACCACCGTCCACCACCACTACCACCACCACCCACCACCACCACCACGGTCCACCACCACCTACCACCGTCCACCCACCACAACTACCACCACCCACCACCACCCACCACCACCACCACCACCACCATCACCCATCACCCACCACCACCACCACGGTCCACCACCACCACCACCCACCACCGTCCACCACCACTACCACCACCACCTACCACCGTCCACCCACCACCACTACCACCACCCACCACCCACCACCACCACCACCCACCACCACCACCGTCTACCACCAGACTGCTGTAAAAACTCAGTTTATTTAAATTTAAGTTTATTTCAGCAGCCTGCAGACGTTAACAAACAAACAGTCTTCTTCTTGCAGACTGCAGACCTTTGGTCCACCTCTTCTCCTGCAGATGTCTGCAGATGTGGTCCGCAGACTGCAGAACTTTTCCTGCAGAAAAAACAAACAGCACCTTAGAAGATGCTTTTCAAGCTCTAGCTATTGGTGGTGTGGAACCAACTCTTGTCAAATGGCACATAGAGACTGCTACCTCGTCTCATATTAACTATATTTGTGTAGGTAATTGTAATCGCGTATCAATCCACGGATCCGGTAACACCACCCTTACTTAATCTACCAAACCTTTAAACTAAAAAACGTGTTATATTCTCTCCACATAGTTAAAAATTTAATCTTGGTTAAATAATTTACCAAAGATAATTATGTTTCTGTTGAATTCGACCCGTTTTGTTTTTCTGTGAAGGAATACCCTACTGTCACGGTCCAGATCAGACACCAAAGCTCCATCCCTTTTTACCCGCTCACCGACAATGCTTCTGCCTCTGCTTTTATGGCCACCACCTCTCAGGATTTTTGGCATGATCGCCTCGGGCAACAAGGCGTTCATATTATGAATTTTTTTCATTCTAGTAATTTGGTTTCTTGTAATAAACATTCTACTTCCATACGTTGCCATTCTTGTCAGTTATCAAAACATAAATGTTTTCCTTTTAATCATTCGACTTCGGTTACTTTATTACCTTGTGATATTGTGTATTGTGATCTCTGGAGATTTGCAATTATTAGCAAACTAGGGTATAAGTATTATATGGTATTGATAGATGATTTTACTAACTACACCTGCCATTTCCCACTTAAATATAAATCAGGAACCTGTGCTAAATTTACCCAATTTTACACATTTGTCAACATCCAATTTCACTTGAAAATCAAATCTTTTAAGTGTGACTCTGAGGGTGAATTTGATAATCATCAATTTTAAAACTTTGGCCTACAACATGGCATGCGGTTTCATTTCTCCTGCCCCCGCATGTCCCAATAGAACGGCAGATCCGAACGCATGATTCGTTGTTTCAACGAAATCATGTTTTACCTTCTTACTCATGCCAAGTTACCTTCCAATTTTTGGGTTGAAACCCTTCACACCGCCTCCTACTTGCATAATATTTTACCATTTCCTAACCGTTGTTTCTTCACACCCTTGGCATTGTTATATGGACGTCATCTGGAGTATGAACACCTACGAGTTTTTGGCAGCGCCTGCGATCCGAACCTCTCGACATACGTCCCCACAAGTTATCTCTCCAATCCAACCTTCGTGTTTTTCTTGGCTATCCAGCTTACTTTTGTGGTTACCGGTGTCTCAACCTTGCTACGGGTAAGGTTATCCTTTCCCGACATGTCACTTTTGACAAATAGGTGTTTCCTTTCTACACGGATGGCCCACCCCCACCCATGAGTTTTTGGAAAATGATATTTCACCACTCCTTGCCTCGGCCCCTTTACCCACTTTCTCAGCCCAACCTATGCCCACCATGGGTCTTTAGCCAATCTAGACCAACCCATACTCACCACCTATGAACCCACAACAACCCAATGCCACGCACCCCAAAACCCAGCCCTTTCAAAAAACCTACCAGCGCCGGCCTCGGCCCACTACCAGTACCACGGCCCACCAACTTCCCATACCAACTCTATAGCCCACCAACAGCCACCTGCTATTCCGCCTCCACAACCCAAAACCCAAAACCCAACACACAACATCCTCCACAGCCTAACCTTCCCACAGCTAATACGCAAACATTCAAACCTTCCATCCCATGATTACTCTCTCACGAGCGATTAAATCCAATGTCAACCTTCACACCTCGACTTCGCCTATTGTCTCACCTGTACCCACCTCTCACCTAACTGCCCTTTCGAATCCAAACTGGCACGCGGCCATGAATGATGAATTTAAACTTTAATGGACAATAATACTTGGGAATTAGTTAGTCGTCCCTCCTAATGCTCATGTTATTCATTGTATGTGGCTATTTTGGCATAAGTTTAGATCAGATGGCTAGTTGCAGCGTTATACGACCATGTTAGTAGGGTAAAATCCGATATCTCGAGCTCATATGACCGATTGCAAATCATGTGCTACTTCCATTGATACTGCTTACAAACTAAGTGCAAAATCTGGCCCTCCTTATCTGGTGGAACATTATACCGCAGTTTGGCAGGTGCTTTCCAGTATGTTATAATTACTCGCCCGGAAATTACTTATGTTGTGCAACGTGCTTTCTTGTTTATGCATGATCCTCGAGAGCCTCATATGCATCAGTTGAAATGAATACTACGGTATTTAAAGGGCACACGAGATCAAGGTTTATATATTCGACCATCTCAATCCGTTAAATTAACTACATATTCAGATGAAAATTAGGGTGGTTGTCTTGACATCCATCGTTCCACATCGAGTTATTGTGTGTTCCTAGTCAAGAATATAGTTTCTTGGTCATCTAAACGACAAGCCATTATCTCACAATCGAGTGCTGAGGCTGATACAGAGGGGTTGTTAATGCCGTTGCTGAGATCAGTTGGTTATGAAATCTCCTAACCGAGCTTCAGATTCCTACACTTTAGGCAACTATTGTTTATTATGGTAACATATTAGCCATCTACTTCTCTGAAAATCTGGTGCAACATCAACGAACAAAGCACGTAGAGCTCAACATTCATTTTGTTCGTGAGAAACTCAGACTTAGTGCATATTGGGTTCTTCACTTTCCAACTGATTTTCAGTACGCTAATATTTTTACTAAAGGTATACCTCATCAACTTTTTCTACAGTTTAAAACCAGTCTGTGCATTCAATTTTTTCCCGCTCAGTCTGGAGGGTGTATTAACCGACATAATTATCTTATTATTAGAAGAGATAGACTTATTATTTGTATAGATAATCATCATAGGAATTATTTAGAATAGATCTCCTTTATATTGTATATGATTACTTATCTTTTTCCTTATTTTACTTGTATATATACACTAGTTTATACCCCGGGAGCGTTCCGAGGTTGGAAAATCTAATATGACCTTATAAAAAAATATCTAAACTATAAAAATGACATCTATGTATCACAGTTAACAATTTTTAAGAACATTCAATTATGCTAAGAACACAAAGGACAAATATTTCAAATATACCCGATTGCTGCATAAATACATATTTAAGCCGTTACTTTACTTGACAAGGTTAGAATTGATTAATCCCAACATTCATCGCATTGTTTATTGCTCTGTTCTCTTTGATTGCCAAAAGCTAAGCTATGTGTAAAGTTGTGAACGCTCAATGAAAATCTAATAGACAAATCAAATCAATTCTCATTGATTTCTTGACCCTTGGCTAGTTTACACCTCAGATGTTTTTGGGGATAGACAAATAAAGTAATTAGACAGATGTGTTGGGTGTAATAGTTTGAATTCTAATAGTGAATCTAGATGACATGCTTGAATGGAGTGTTACAGGAAGACGTGCATCCGCCGAAAAGGGATCAGTAGACAGTCTTTTATCTCTTATTAAATCATAATTTCATATTTATCTCTTATTTATTTTAATATGTATTTTCTTAACTAATTCTTTTAATATATTCGCTTATTAAAACCATTTAATCTTTTATTGATCCAACCTCATGTAATATTAAATTTTCTAACCTACATCATAACACTCATTTTGTTACTTCTTATTAAATTTGTCTATCCTGAAAAGCTCCGGAATATAACCTAGTAATTATATATTAGAACTCGTTGTATTTTGTTATGTTATGCATTACTAGAAAGCCACATAACAATTTTTTACACATAAAAAACACTATACTTTTTGTTATTTCTCATAAAAGTCATTCAACAATTTTTTCACATAAAAGTCCATCCACATATCAATTTGGATTAAATTATGAATTAGCATTATTTTAAATAACCTAAATCCGGATAGGGATGACAAAAAACTCGAGCCCGACTGGTATACCAAAACCCGAAGCTTTGGGGACGGGCATACCCGACTCGTTGTTGCCATCCCTAAATCTGAAACTACCCCAATTGTGTTTGCTTACGGTTCTTTTGTTTCATACGTAGCATGTATATTTTTATCCTTACAAAAGAATTCAAAACGATGAAGTTGTCGAACAAAAAAATAAACTTCAAGCAAGTTACATCAATTAGAAAACAATTGCTAATGTAACAATTTGATTACAACGAGATTTTTTTGTCATATAATGTGAGAAAAAAAATGTTAAAGTGACTTTTATGAGAAAAAATATAAAGTATGATTTTTATATGTGCAATAGATTGTTAACTGACTTTTATGCGAAGAACAGTAAGTTTAGTGTCTTTTATGTCGAAAAAATTGTTGAGTGATTTCGTGAGGAATAAACAGAAAGTATAGTGTTTTTTTTATGACATTTCCCATATCCTTAAAGTACTATTAGAATTGTATAAGATGACACATAATTTTTTTTTACTGTATTAATTGTGCTATAATCAAAGATTTTACTCTTTTTTATTTTTAGTACCCTTGTGATCAAAATTATAGAAAATCAAAGATTTTAAATCTCTACAGTATGATTTCAAATCCACTTTGACAAATCCAAGGTAACTAAACTGGATTTAATAAAACAGACCCAAACAACCAATTTTGAGTCATTCTGGATGTTTGTCAGACCAGTGGGTGTGGGGGGCGGCATAGGAGCATCAAGCGGATGCCGGGCCTCTCTACACCACCCCCAGGGCCGGCATAGGTGGAGGGCGGCATGGGAGGCATATTTTTGTCGTTGATGCCATGCCAATAGTTGAGTTTTAATTGATTTTTTTATTATTTTTAATATTTCTGACCAATGAGGAGGCCCGTCATCATAGTGCACACCACCCCCTTGGAGGCCCATCATCAAGATGCCTCTCCTCCCACTCCTACGTGGCGGCCCATCATGAAAATGCCACCCCTCTCCACACCCACTAGTCTCATAACCGGGTCATGAGTAATTTTAAACGTGTCTACATGAACTAAATTTGTTAACATACCAGGTCACGAATAGTGCCAAGTAAGCACCATTAATGTTGTGATTCATTGTTAACCATCTTTGGTTAGTACCCATTTTGACCCGAACCAAAGTGATACTTTTTAACTTGACCCGACCCCTTGTTTTGCCAGGCTTAGCAAAAGCCATAAAATAAGGTCCAAAGACATATAATCTGAAAAGTAATGAAGCAAAAGCTCTCCCTGTCAACAGATCATTGTCATGACTCATGACCCAAAACCATCACTACCACATTACATATGTAAACTCCAATGCCTTAGAAAGTCTCCACATCCATATATCTTTGACTGTCAGCTTCTTCTTGGATAACTGTTTGGACTTTGGATATTAGCAAGTGAGGTATTGAATGTGTCTATAAAGTTAGCTCATAAAGAAGCATACCTTTTTCCTTTATAAAGCTAATTGCTTTTTCTTCACGAGGTAATGGCTCCGGCAAGAACATCAAGCCTCTAAAATTCTTTTGGGCTTTGGAAGACGAAGGCGACACAATCTGAATATTGGTATGGCCTTGATCTTCTTGTTCAAGTAGTTTCTTCTATGTAAACTGAAAAAACAAAATTGAAAGAAAAAATAATATATCTACTTAACTTCAGTACATAAACAAAATCTAAACTCTAAACATATGTAACGCTTACCTTGACCAGATCACTTTGTTCTTCAAAATCAGTTGAAGGAATGGATGATCGTAAGGTTAGAGATTGAGGACGGCAACACAAAAGTACAGCATCTACCAAAGCTGCGTGACTTGATGATTCTTCATGCTCAAAATGTATCTCAACATGCTCGAGTTGATATGGTGGCAACTCAATCGCCTTGAGCTTTTCTAACACAATGAATTTCTGCAAAACAATTGGAATAAGAATACATCATTGTGTTGGTATTGTTTTATATTTATCAACAACAAAGTTATACATAAACAACTTGATCAAAGAAACTGAAGAAACAATAGGTATCACGGAGATTACGTATAATCTACGTGGGGTTAATACCTATGTCCGTCAGGGTTAATCCTTTACCCAAACCACAAGGTTAAACCCGTTTGATAATGATACAAGTGTGTGTGTGGTGAAAGTAAGTGAGAACACAAGATATAAGTGGTTCGGTCAAATATTGACCTACGTCCACTGTGAATAGCCGATAGTATTATTGATGATCGAATACAAAGATTACAAGTGAATATACTAGGCTAGCAATGACTATTTTCGGATCCTTTAGCAAGGAGAGGTATCCTTGTATTTATAGGAGAACTCGTGGGCTTGATCGAAGGGCCCACGAGTGACCATGCTTTATTGGGCTTGGTCTGGGCCCAAGTCCAATGTTTCCCTTGGAATTGGCGGGAGAACAGGTGTACTGTTCATGACGTCATTGGGGCAGCATGGTTGTTGCTCGAGGCAGACACGTGGCGATCTGTGGTTGGCAGACGGCGCCCCTGTCAGTCGTTGACCATGCTCCTGACAGTGGTAAGGCATGTCTGCTGTCACTGTAGACGCTGGTATGGTGGAAGCATGGCTGCAGCCATGCTGCTGTCCTTGTCTTGTAGTTGTTGGACCACTTTGCCACCTGTAGCTTTCCTATTGGCGCGTACCCTGTCAGTGATCTTTGTGAATCTTCCTTTTGTTGTCTTCTGTACTCTGTACGATGATTGTCAAGGGAAGATTCCGCGTGTGATGGTACGCGCTTATCAGGTGATGCTATTGCTTATCAGTTGTTGTTCTTGCGCGCCTCCCTGCATGTGCTGCTCGTTGCGCGCCGTTGGTTCCTCGCGCCACTGATTGGCGCGGGGAAGCTGAGTTATGGGGATAGGGATGCCTCTTCCGCCTGGATTAGGCTCCCTATCCCTTCAAGTCCCCCTAGTCTAGGGTTTCTCCTATTCTTTGTGAAGAGTAGGTGGAGCGCTAGACTCAAAGTATGAGGGCGCGGATGAGAGCTCATCTGCTGGTGTGCCTTGAAATTCGTTCCACTGCAAATTTTGGCGGAGAACGTCTTTTTTGGTTTTACGTCAAATTTGCGCCATGAAAGAGGTTTGCCGCCATGACCTGTTAAGGCGCTGGGCGGAGAACGTCTTTTTTGGTTTTACGTCAAATTTGCGCCATGGAAGACGTTTGCCGCCAAGACCTGTTAAGGCGCTGGGCGGGGAACGTCTTTTTTGGTTTTACGTCAAAGTTGCGCCATGGAAGACGTTTGCCGCCAAGACCTGTTAAGGCGCTGGGCGGGGAACGTCTTTCTTGGTTTTACGTCAACTTTGCGCCATGTTGTAGTTCTTCCGCAGTTGTAATAAATCTTGAATCATTGGCATTTAATTTCTCTCATAAATGGGAGTTAAGGCGCCTGGAATTCGAATGATCAGTTACTTGTGATGGAAGCTTGAGGGTTGCTGACGAGTCAGCCTCGTCTGCTGTGTTGACTGTTTGCTGTCCCCTCACTGTGGTGCAGTTACCAACATTTCGTCTGTGTCAGGCGCGTGTGTTGGCACGCGCCCCACTTGTTGCTTGTGTGGTTGTGCTTGTGCCACGTGTCGAGTGGCACGTGAAGTTCGTCAGACGCGTGATGCTTCACGCGCCTGGTCAGTTTACATTGGTGAGATCTAGTGACACGTGTCAGCCATCCGTCGAGTGACGGTTGGATTGTTTATCCTTGCTTGATCTTAGCCGTTCACTCACGCATGATGACACGTGTCAGCATCTGCTTCTCTGAATTTTGAAAAAGTGTGACGACGGTTGTTTCTCCTTGAGCCCCACTGTCATTAATGCAGTGGGTATATATATGAGTTGGGATGCATGTTAAACGGTTACTTGTTCATTTGTTCATCCCTTCTTACTTGCACTCTCTCATTTTCAAAAACTATTCCGATCATTTGAAGTTTTCTTTAAATCTTCAGAGATTGTTTGATCAATCTTCAAAGATTTGACGTGAAACTTCTTCTTGATCTTCATCGTTTTCTTTGATTGTTCTTAGTTTGTTTCCATTTCTTTGTTCTTCTTTGGAGATTCCGACCAATCTTCAAAGTTTTCGTTGAATCTGTTGAGTTTTCTGGTGAACCTTTTGAGTTTCCCGGCGAGTCTTCAACCATTTCCAGTTAGTTTTCCAGATTTTCTTTTCTTTTTCTTTACCTGTTTGTGAAAATGTCAGAAGCCTCCAACGTTGGTTCTCCTTCCGGCGATGTTACCGGTAAGGAGCCAGTGATTGATGACGTGGAGGAGGAGGTGCAGGTGGAGCACGGAAAGATCAAGGAGCGAAAGCTCATGACAAACACTTTTTGTGTTTGGACTGAAGAGGCCTTCGACAACTTTTGCAGGGGCTATGGTATATTACCGGAGTGGGAGCCAACTCTGCCCTCTCCGACGGAGAATGTCCTCTCTGCTGGGCCTGGGCAACTTGCCCTTTATGAAGCCCATTTCACCAAGTGTGGCTTTCGGCTACCTTGCACACGCTTCCAGATTGATACTCTGGTTGCTTATGGTGTTGGGCCAACCCAACTTACCGCCTTTGGGATGCTGAGGCTGGTACACTTTGAGGCGTCCTGCCGCGCCTTGGACATTGAGCCCACTGTGGAGATGCTCAATGTCTTTTATTTTCTTGCGCGCGACGAGATGTGGTTCTCGTTTAAGCCGCGCCCCAAGGTGCCTCCAATGGCCACCCATACCCCCAAGTCCCTTCATTGGGCTAAAGAAAAATTCTTCTTTGTGAAGAGGGGAGTCATCCCCATTAGTCTGCCTTGGAAGGTTATTGCAGACGGTCAGCGGGTGGCTGACATACCGGTGATGAAGGATTTCAAGAAGCAAGCCTGGTTTACCACCCTCACCGCCAACGCCACCAAGCTTGAGTTTAAAAATCTCACAGATGGCATCTTTTGCCTTCTGGGGATGAGCTGCCTAACTCAGAGCCCAGGAAAGGAACCTTACATCGCTGAGGAAGGTAAGCACAGTTTCTAAGTTCACTTTTTTTTTGCGTTGTATGTCATATTGTTCTAACTGTTTCTTGCGCAGGTGTGAGCAAGTTCCAATTTTATGCTGCTCGTCAAGAGAAGGGCATAAAGTGGAGGCGTTTGGCGGAGGGAGAGGTGTCTTGCCTTGAGGCGTTTGTGGACAGGTTTTATTATCCTGACCTGACCATCGCGCCCAAGCCTTATTACACCACAGGTGAGTCAAACCAACTTTTGTTTTCTAGCCTTTTTGGCGATGATGCCTCTGACTCCTCAGTGGAGATTGTGGAGGTTCAGAAGGCGCCCGCGGGGCGTGGCCGTTGGAAACACGCTCCGCGGAGACGTAAACGTCGCCAACGAGCCACTGGCGAGGGTACTTCAAATGCATAACTTTAATGAGCGCTTGTCTCTTCTTTTCTTTTTGTCTTTGTAAATAACTTGTAATTACCAAGGGTTTTTAAGTCCCTTATAATGAATGAAAATTTTGGTTTTTCCTTATATCTTGTGTTTCTCATCCTAATTTAACTTATCTAACCAAGTCGTCACCCGATTTAACAAGTTAAAATTAGGCGCGCGTCCTGCTAGATAGTCCGGCGTGTTAAGTATTTGCCTTGAAGACTATAGCGGGGCGCGACTTGTGCCATAAGGTCCGAGTTAAGCGCGTGTGCGCCTTGCCTAGAAGACCCACGACTGCGTGCCGAACTAGTTTGCTCTTTGTCCAACTTGTGTTACAAGTTTAGAAGACAAGGCTTTAAGTTTGTTCTAGCGGCGCGCGTCTTTAAGTCCGGCAAGTAAACTTGTCTTGAAGACCATCTTATGTGGCGTTGGTGTATGATTTTTATAAGTCCGGCGTGCGCGAAGCATGCCTAGAAGACTTTATCATGTTAACACCGCCTTATTTGTGGTCCGACGATAGTTTTGCTTAAGTCTTGAAGACCTTGGCGCGGAAAAACAAGTAGAATAACAGATATAGGGAACAATTTTCATTGATAGACGCGGCATGTGTAGCCGTAATTACAAGTGTTTTACAAGTAGCAGCGGCGCAATTGTGCTGCGTTCCAAGATCTGGGGATAGGTGTTCCATCAAGCCTTTCTAGCGCGTAAGCGCCTTTGCCAAGTATTTCTTGTATCTTGTATGGGCCTTCCCAGGTAGGGGCTAGTTTTCCAGGCTTTTCGGCGTTGGAAGCCTCGTTGTGTCGGAAAACGTAGTCGCCGATCTTGAATGTGCAGGCTTTGACGCGCTTGTTGTAATAGCGCTCCAGCTGCGTTTTATATTTCGCTTCTTTGATTGCGGCGAGTTCACGTCGTTCATCCAGGAGGTCAAGGTTTAGGCGGAGCTCTTTGTCATTGTCTCTCTTATTAGCCATGAGTACCCTTGCGGAAGGGCAACCGATTTCGGCGGGGATGACCGCTTCCGTTCCGTACGTCAAGCTGAATGGCGTTTCGCCGTTGCTGGTTTTTGTGAGGGTGCGGTATGCCCATAGGACATGGGGTATTTCGTCTACCCACCCTGTTCTTTTGGTACCCAGCCGTGCCTTGATACCTTCAACAATCGTACGATTGGCCCGCTCAACTTGACCGTTGCCTTGAGGATGCGCGACAGATGTGAAGATTTGTTGGACACCCATTTGAGATAGCCATTCTTGTAAGGATTGGTCTTCAAATTGCGTGCCGTTGTCGCTTACCAATTGCAGCGGTAGACCAAATCGGCAAATGATGAATTCCCAGATGAATTTTTTGACGTGCGCGCCGTCAATTTTTGCTAGTGGTTTCGCCTCGACCCACTTTGTGAAGTAGTCGATGGCGACGATTAGGTATTTTACATTTCCTGGAGCCGTTGGGAATGGGCCTACCAAATCAATAGCCCATTTTTGGAACGGCCAGGCCGCTGTGACTGGCACCAGGTTGTTCTTGGGCCGCAAGGTGTTCGGGGCGTGGCGCTGGCAACTGTCGCATTTGCGCAACTCGTTGACCGCGTCCACGTGCATGCCCGGCCAGTAGTACCCCGCGTTCATTAACTTCGCCACTACCATTCTTGGACCCGCGTGTAGTCCGCATGTCCCTTCATGTATGTCTCGTAGTAGAAAGGAAGCATCTGCGGAATCTACGCAGCGCAATAGCGGTCCCAGGTAAGAGCGGCGATATAGGATACCGTCGATGAGTTGGTATTGTAGGGCCTTGTTCTTGATCTTCCGGGCCTCTGACTTTTCGTCAGGCAGGGTGCCGGATGATAGGTAGGCCTTGATCGGAGCCATCCAAGATGCGCTTCCTGTTTGGATTATGTTGACTTGTCGCAGCGGAACAGATGGTTTGTCTAGGATCTCGACGCGGACTTCTTTGGCCATATGTTCAAAGACCGTTGATGCCATTTTGCTTAGCGCATCGGCGGGCTTATTTTCGCTGCGCCGGATGTGCTCGACTTTGCATGAGTCGAATCGGCGCATCAGCTGTTTGGCCTGTTCCAGGTATAACGCCATGGTCTCGTCTTTTGCGTCGTAAACCCCGTTGATCTGTCGCGCCACAAGTAGAGAGTCCACGTGTGCCTCCACGTGCCTGGCCCCCATTTTTTCCGCAATGCGGAGGCCTGCCAGCAGCGCTTCGTATTCCGCCTCGTTATTCGTGCTTTTGAAGTCGAGGCGGATGGCGTACGTGAACTCTTGTTTATCTGGGCTGATGAGGCGTAATCCCGCGCCAGCGCCATCCTCGTTTGAGGCCCCATCGGTAAATAAGGACCATTTTTGTGATGGGTCTTGCGCTGACGCGGGGGTTTCTTCCGCTTGACATTCTAGTACTTTATCTGCGGGAATTTCCGTGGCGAAGTCCGCAAGAACTTGGCCCTTGATGGCGGGGCGGGGTTTGTAGTGGATCGTGTGTTCCCCGAGTTCAATGGCCCATTTGGCTAGGCGTCCCGACAACTCGGGCTTGGCGAGTATGTCATTTATCCGGTAGTCCGTGAGGACATTTATCGGATGCCCTTGAAAGTACCTGCGGAGTCTCCGAGATGCGTGTACCAGAGCGAGGACCAGCTTTTCCATGATTGTGTACCTTGTTTCCGCGTCTAAAAGCGTGCGGCTGATATAGTATATCGGCGTTTGCACATTCTTGCGCTCCACCATGAGGACTGCACCTATTGCGCGGTCCGTGACCGATAGGTACAGTGTCAATGGCTCTTTGGGGAGGGGCGCTGTTAGCGTCGGAAGGTTCATTAAGCATTGTTTCATTTCTTTGAATGCCGATTCCGCCTCTGGTGTCCAACGGAAATTGCTCTTTTTTAAACAGTTCTTCAAAGTGTCCACAAACGGAAATGACTTTGAAGCGTAGTTAGATAAAAATCGGTTGAGGGCCACGAGGCGGCCCATGAGTGTTTGCACCTCCTTGATGGAAGCGGGTGAAGGCATTCTTTCTATGGCTTGTACTTTTTCTGGATTAGCGCGGAACCCATCGCGTGTTACGATGACCCCTAGAAATTTGCCTTCCTCCATCCCGAAGGAGCATTTACTTGGGTTGAGCTTCATGCGCACTTTGCGCAATTGTGCGAACGTCTGCTGGATATCCTTAAGCATGTCGCTTTCATCCTTACTCTTGATTACAAGATCGTCGACGTACACTTCAAGCCGTACGCCGATTTCGTTGATGAAGGCGGTGTCCATGAGGCGCTGGTATGTAGCTCCCGCATTTTTCAGACCGAATGGCATTTTTGTGTAACAGAAAATGCCAGCGTCTGTGCGGAATGCCGTCTTATCTTCATCCTCTTTTGCCATTTGGATTTGGTGATAGCCTTTATACGCGTCTAAGAAGCACTTAAAGCGGTATGGGGCTAAAGAATCCACTTTTAGGTCAATTTCTGGCAGAGGATAGCAATCTTTTGGACATGCTTTGTTGATATCTTTATAATCGACACACATGCGCCAACCGCCGTTTGCTTTGGCTACCATGACTGGGTTAGCTACCCATGTCTGGTACCTAATTGGGCGAAGTATACCCGCGTTGAGCAGCTCGGTGACTTGTTCGTTCATGGCCTTTGTTTTCTCCGGGCCCATGCTGCGCTTCTTTTGCACTATAGGTTCCACTGAGCGGTAGACATTGAGTCTGTGTTCCGCTATGTCGCGCGGGACCCCTACCATGTCGGCTGGTTGCCACGCGAATACATCGATGTTACTGATTAGAAGCTGTTTTAAGTGATTTCGAATGGCCTCGGAGATTTCATGGCCGATGATCACCGTTTGCTCCGGAAATTTAGGGTTAAGAACCCATTTTTCCGGCTCGGCGCGGGTGTCGGTTTTCACCATTTTTGGCGGTTTGGCGGTTTCTGTGGTGTGGCAGTCTTTGTTGCCTCTGATGAAAGCGATACCTGTTTTGGTTGGGAATCCCACCATCGCATGCGCCGTTGAAGCATTGGCGTTAAAGCGTGCGATGCCTTCCCGTCCAAGAAGAATGTCATGATTGGAGTTGGCCGGTAGAACCATAAAATCACATATCTCCGTGCGCTCGTGGGTGCCGTCAGACCATGTTACTGGCATGGACAGCATACCCCGCGGCATGATGGTTTCGTGGATGAAGCCGGAGATTGGCTCGTTGACTGGTACGAGCTTTGCTTTGTCTTCCGGGTCTAGCTGTTGGAAGCATTGTTCGTACATGATATCAGTACTGCTGCCGCCATCTAGGAACATATATCGCGTGCGATAGTGTCCAAAAATAGCGGTGATGACAAGAGGGGCTGTGCATGAGGCGCCGCCTCTAATCTTTGGCATGAGGACGTCGGCCTCTTTCCATGAATCGCTTGGTGGTGGCGCTCGGGCGCGCTTTCCTTGGTAGGCGCTTTTGCCCTTCTTTGTCATGTTGCAGTGGTGACGAGGAATCAATGTGGCAGCATGAGTATTCAGGTCGCGGATCTTTTTTCGTGATCCTTCCTCTTGATTCTCATCGCCCGTTTAATTCTTGCCTGTGCGGTGCACGTTCTTCACCAGGTGGCCGAGTTGCCCTGACTTCAGCGCGGTTTCGATTTCCATCTTGAGGGTGTAGCAATTATCTGTGAGGTGACCGTAGTCGTTGTGGTACTCACAGTATTTGCTACGGTCTACGTTCCTGCGCTTGGCCAGGGGAGGGGCGGCTTTCAACGTGACCTGTTCAGTCTTTAAGACCTGGGATGGTGTCTTTGTCAGCGGGGTCCAGTCATAGTTTTTCTTTGAATGACCGCGCTGGTCCCGCGTTTGTTTGGGACTGATCATCTGCCTGGCGTCCCCGGCTGGGGAATATTTTCCCTCATCCGCGGCGCCGGAGATGCGGCTCCAGACTGACTTGTTTTTGTTTTTATTATTATTATGGTGGTGTTGGAAATTGTGTGTCTGATTGAAGGACTTCTCAGACGAGGCATATATCTTGGCGGAGTGGATGAGTTCATCCCAGGACTCCGGTATGCCATCTTTGCCTGTGAGGCATTTCATTAACTCTGGGCTGCGTACGTTATGTACGAACGCTGCCCTTGTTAGTTCTTCCCCGCACCCTATTAGCAGGGCCTCTTTATTGAATCGAACAATAAAGTCCTCAATGGATTCATTGTCGTTTCGGCGGCACAACAGGATGTGCGCCTTGTCTTTCTTATGCTTGCGCAAATGCGAGAAATGGTTGATGAATTTGTCGGTGAGGTCGTCAAAGTCTTTAACACTCCCCGCAGGGAGGTTATCGAACCAGACCCTGGCTGCGCCCGTCAGAGTTTGCGCAAATAAATGGCACCAAACCTGTACGGGCCAGTCCACCGACATTCCCGCGCACTCAAAGTCGTGCACGTGGTCATCTGGATCACGCAGGCCATCGTATCTGCCGATGCTGCTAGGAAGTTTTGCTTTTCTTGGTATTGTTGCTGTCGCTATACGAGCGACAAATTTTGACTTTTCGGCGAAAGCCTTTGGTCTGAATGGTTTGACCAAGTCATCATCCTCATTGTTCTGGCGTGAGCGATGATGACTTTTCTTCCCTTTGTAGCCCGAGTCGCTACTAGAGGATTCGTAGCCATCGGGCTCTGTCCGTTGCTTTGCGTAGCCCCGAACTCTGGCGTCTCCGCCGAGTTCCCCGCTACGACCAGCACCCGAAACAGCTGGGTCTTTCCCCTTTTTGGATGGGGTGTCATAAGTAAGGGCTTTGCCCTTTTTCTTTGCTTGTTGCAAGAGCTTACGCTGGTAAATTGCAGCGTTCTTCGTATTCTGACGGAGGAGCCATTGGTCAAGGTCCTCCTCAGAGCTAGCACTGCTGTCGTCGTCAGAGTTAGAGTCCCGAATCTCAACTTCTTGGCTTTGAAGCCTGGAAGTGGGTTTCTTGACGACTGTGGGTGGTGTTATTTGATTTTCCGGGAGCTGGGTGTCCCCTTCCCCGGAACGATTTACGGCAGCAGTGTTAGGGTTGGGTTCAGCCATGGGTGGGTTGAAAAGATGAGTAAAAGAGCGGTTCTAACCGTTGGATGGCGCCAATGAAGAAACAATAGGTATCACGGAGATTACGTATAATCTACGTGGGGTTAATACCTATGTCCGTCAGGGTTAATCCTTTACCCAAACCACAAGGTTAAACCCGTTTGATAATGATACAAGTGTGTGTGTGGTGAAAGTAAGTGAGAACACAAGATATAAGTGGTTCGGTCAAATATTGACCTACGTCCACTGTGAATAGCCGATAGTATTATTGATGATCGAATACAAAGATTACAAGTGAATATACTAGGCTAGCAATGACTATTTTCGGATCCTTTAGCAAGGAGAGGTATCCTTGTATTTATAGGAGAACTCGTGGGCTTGATCGAAGGGCCCACGAGTGACCATGCTTTATTGGGCTTGGTCTGGGCCCAAGTCCAATGTTTCCCTTGGAATTGGCGGGAGAACAGGTGTACTGTTCATGACGTCATTGGGGCAGCATGGTTGTTGCTCGAGGCAGACACGTGGCGATCTGTGGTTGGCAGACGGCGCCCCTGTCAGTCGTTGACCATGCTCCTGACAGTGGTAAGGCATGTCTGCTGTCACTGTAGACGCTGGTATGGTGGAAGCATGGCTGCAGCCATGCTGCTGTCCTTGTCTTGTAGTTGTTGGACCACTTTGCCACCTGTAGCTTTCCTATTGGCGCGTACCCTGTCAGTGATCTTTGTGAATCTTCCTTTTGTTGTCTTCTGTACTCTGTACGATGATTGTCAAGGGAAGATTCCGCGTGTGATGGTACGCGCTTATCAGGTGATGCTATTGCTTATCAGTTGTTGTTCTTGCGCGCCTCCCTGCATGTGCTGCTCGTTGCGCGCCGTTGGTTCCTCGCGCCACTGATTGGCGCGGGGAAGCTGAGTTATGGGGATAGGGATGCCTCTTCCGCCTGGATTAGGCTCCCTATCCCTTCAGAAACGAACCTCCTTCATACAAATATACAAGTTCAAAGCTTTGAATCCATTTTTCTTGTCCAAAAACTGCCTCAACTTGTGGAACCAAAGAGTATTTATAAAGGCACCGGGATAACACCGCATGCATGCTTTCAAGTCGGTTGAATGCCATGTTATAGGCCAGAAATACCGCGGATCATGAGAGTATATAAATAAATCCAAATTGGGGGTATTCAACTCGATTTCTTACAATTCAAATTTTGAACTTACCATCAATCTCCTCAAGGATTTACTTGACAACTTGAGGTTGCATTTATATTTACTACCCAAAGCCAAATTTTTAATTAAGGGGAAGTTGGATAAGAAGTTAGTAATAAAACCATTCGCATTTGGTAAGCGACATGACCCATAGTAAGCCAAAGATCTTAGTTTTTTGCATGAAGCCAAGTTCATTTGTGGTGGCTTTCTATCATAATCTATATATTACTAAAAGATGATACAGATTTGGAGCTTTAATATCTATTTCCTTAACTGGAGTGTTACAGATTATAGTAACTATTCGAAGATTTTGATGCGCATGAACACAAAACCTTTTGAACCCGGGACAACTAATAACTTCAAATACTTTTAGAAGAGGGCAACTAGCGGCGAGATAGTTGATCGCTTCATCATATATGGGGACTTTTTCAAGTATCAACTGTATCAAAGACTTAAACTTGACAGCATCAACCTTCAAGGAATAAGGCAAGTCACAACCACATATAGTCAAAGATTTTAACACAAAAACAGATAAGATTACGCGGCAAACGATATTTTAACATAGCAGAAGTGTTGGCCCAGAAACAATATTATGCAGCGGAAATACTAGATAATCAGAATTATAATAGACACTAACAAGAATAATCAATAGTATAAGACCGAATGATTGTTGTTTAATACAAAAGAATAATAATGTAATCGAATTCTGGAAGATATTTGAGAGGATTGTGAATATGAACAATCTTGATAACTGTTTCTGAATGCCTTGTGTCTTGTATTTATACGTTTTGAATCGTTGCCTCTCTTCATGAACCGTTGTGTCTTGTTTCCCACCGGTTTGTGTTTTGTTCCCGCCAAATAACTAAAAATAACGGCAGGGGCATAACGGTCCTTTTGTGTTGAACCTTCCTTCGAATTCTTTGCTGAAACATCTTCTCCTGATTTTGTTTGTCTTCTGATCATTTGCAGCCTTGATGTCCAGTTTTGCAGCCTTGCGAAGTGATTACCCAAGTTGACCCATTTACATTGTTCTTCTAATACATTACTAACTATAGTCTTAAGTTCCTAATATAATGTTCTATAAGATACATACATTACATACGAATATTTACAAGTACAATCATAACACACATAAAAATATATAAGTTATATTTACAAATCAACACTCGCCCCTAAATATAACTAGGGCTCATGGGACTTGTTGGTAATGTTTCAATAGCTTCTTTGAGGGCCTTTTCGGCTTGAGTGAAGTCCACATTTCTGCGCTTCATATATTTCTTTGCTGCCCTCCAATCACCTCCCATGTATAGAGCATAATCTTCTTCATTCGGCTTTACACCTTTGCTTGATGATGATGCATCCATTGACATGTTTGGTGTTGTATTTATCCTTCTTACTTGACTATGTTCTTGCCTTTCTTTTTCCATATTTGCAGCTGCTTTTCGGGCGTTTTTACGAACAAGGTATTGCCAATCTAATACATCAAGGTATTGAGCATACAAGATTCGCATCATATCCTTGTCCTCATAGTCAAATCCTAACTCCTTAGCGATCACAACCCATATATTGTACATTGAAACACGCTTGTGACCACCTTCCTTTTGTACCATTATGTATAAATCATACAATTCAACATACTTTCCGTTTTCAAACCTTGGAGGGATTGGTCTATTGGTTATTCCCAAGAACTCTTTTAGAAACCAAGAAACCATTTGTATGAATGGTCCTTTAAGGATGTTTCTATGTGCCCAAGGGAATTCCATGTCATGTATGATGTCCAATAACTCAATGCACTTTTCGAGTGAGTCTATGTTTATACTATTAATGACATCATCGACTTGTTTCATATTAGAATCGGCCTCGGCAGAAATGGATTCAAAATAACCATTTAAATAGTCATCTTTCATCCTATTATGGTCCGCCTCCCCGTTTTCTAACATGTTCGATATATCTTCTTTTGACTCACTAATATTTTCTATGTAACGGAATTGCATGCTTTCGTTTTTGAACATGTTTTCAACAATACAAAAATTTCCTTCAACCTTTACCACGAAACCTTGTAGTATTAGTTGAGGGAGACTTAGTATGTTATCCTCTAGATCGGTTGAATAGAATACATTAGGTATGATCAAGTGTTGATCTTCAACCGAAATACTAACTATTCCAATCCCTCTAATGAATATAAATTCCTTTTTAATCCTACTCTCAACTCCAAAAGATTTCTTTAGTTTGAGAAAGAAATCTAGATTACCCGCTATATGATTTTGGAGATTAGGACTAACATACCACATATCCTTCCATAGGCCGATATCCGACCCTTTGAGAATGTATTCTTCTTCACCACCGAACGATTTTTCTGGATAATATGATATCCCGGTGTTTATGGCATCTCTAATTAATTGTGCACCCTCGTCTCTTTCTTTGATGCCACAAACTCCAATAAGATGGCCCGGTTGTTTGCAATAATAACATTTTCTTGTTTCAATTCCTCTTCTTCTTAGTGCCGCCTTTCTTTCTTTCTTTTGTCTGAATTTGGCCATATATTGTGGCCTTGGTCCCATATAAGAGATCCCGGATGTTTCAGACATGATTGTGTTATGTTCAGAAAGTTTGGAAGTGTAGGATATATGTTCGGAAACAAGAAATAATAAACTTTTATGTGGTATTGACTGAACAGAAAACAAGGAACTATTGAATGGTACTAATGATTTGACTTCAAGTGATTTAATTTCTGATGAACAAAAACAGTTTCCAAAATTCGATGCGATGTGACAGAAACAACAGAAATTGAGACAGACTTTATTTAGTATACTTCGAATGTTAGAACAGATTGGGATCAAGTTATTTATTTCTGGAATAGAAGGATTTTGACAGACTACAGACTCGATGATTATGGATTGAAATAATAATGATCAATGAAGATCAGACACAAGAATGTTAAATAACTGAACGCAGACACTGAAATGATAATCGAATAGATAAACTTGAACCACAAAACCTTGCTCTGATACCAGTTTGTTGGCCCAGAAACAATATTATGCAGCGGAAATACTAGATAATCAGAATTATAATAGACACTAACAAGAATAATCAATAGTATAAGACCGAATGATTGTTGTTTAATACAAAAGAATAATAATGTAATCGAATTCTGGAAGATATTTGAGAGGATTGTGAATATGAACAATCTTGATAACTGTTTCTGAATGCCTTGTGTCTTGTATTTATACGTTTTGAATCGTTGCCTCTCTTCATGAACCGTTGTGTCTTGTTTCCCACCGGTTTGTGTTTTGTTCCCGCCAAATAACTAAAAATAACGGCAGGGGCATAACGGTCCTTTTGTGTTGAACCTTCCTTCGAATTCTTTGCTGAAACATCTTCTCCTGATTTTGTTTGTCTTCTGATCATTTGTAGCCTTGATGTCCAGTTTTGCAGCCTTGCGAAGTGATTACCCAAGTTGACCCATTTACATTGTTCTTCTAATACATTACTAACTATAGTCTTAAGTTCCTAATATAATGTTCTATAAGATACATACATTACATACGAATATTTACAAGTACAATCATAACACACATAAAAATATATAAGTTATATTTACAAATCAACAAGAAGGGGATTCTATTGAGTTAGTTATTTTGATCACCAACTCCTTCACGCCATGCTTAAGAACCCGTCCAATGCATCTGTTCACAATATCTAAATCTGCAGGGGCCGCTGTGAGAGTCGCCTGGAGGTTGAACTTCTGTGCAATGACATTTTGATGGAAAAATCTAGAGGTGGTATAGTCAACATACTTGAAAAAACATTCTCGAGATGTAAAATCGTTGATATTGAAATCTAAAATGGTTCTGAGTTTCATACACCCTATGACATCACATTTTGGGTTACATGACATTACATTCTGGGTATGTGGCAGCCTCCTATTGGTGTATAATGTGGGCCATGGTGTATGATTCCTAATTGAGGGGTGTATGGTTCCTAAATACCATATAAAATGGGGAAAGAAGCGGTTAGGTGAAACCAGGTCTTAGACAATACGCTCATTCGAACAAGGTTTGCAGGCGAAGTTTGGAAAAAACTGAGTATGTGATAAACAATGGAATCAGGAAACTCTGAAATTAGATCCATCTCCCAACTGCATGCACTCCCGTTTTTTGCTTTGCAGAATATGGTCAATGTCTCTTTACACCAGGGAAGAATATATATTATGATTTATGGGAAGGAAATCCCATTGATTTCGATGATTATTTGTTTTTAAATTTGGCAAAGATTGCTTTGTTTAATTTAAAGAAATTTTAAATTCTGGTAAAAAAATTCAAATCTTACGACTCTTTTATCTTTTCAAATTCTTTTATACTCGGGATACTCACGAAATTGACTCGTTAACCAAGTGACTTATCAAAATGGCCCCCTCTCGTCTCTTTGGAGAGACGGGTCACCAAGTTCGAGACGCTTCAGATGTCTCCAAAGATGTTTCCGGTTTGGACAAGATAGGTGACGACACGTGTCCCTCCCACCTGCCAGACGTTTCTAAAGACGTCTTCGATGGACTTCCCGGTAACGTTTCCATCTGTGTTTTTCTCCGGTGACGTCTCCCTCATTTAAATAAACCTAAACCTTTTTTTTAAATTCACACGTTTTTTTTTAATTCACATAATTAATTAATTCCATATTCCATAAACCATTTCAGCACATAATCACATAAGTTGTCTCACTCAACCGTCAGAAATATTTATTATTTGCATTAAAATCGGTCTCACCCACACCCTTCAAAATGACCCGTTGGACGGAAATGAAGTAATAGCTCTCGTTGTGTGCGTCCAAGACGCACAAAACGACCCATCCTTGCAACGCCAACGTCGCCAAGGCTCAGGTGGCAGGGACACACGGTTCCGGGACCTTTTTTGGCCGACTTCAACCAACAAGTCGGCCAAAGCGCCCGCACAGTCGAGAGTTTGCAAAGAAGTGGTCCGATCTAAACAACAAGTGTGATCGGTGGACGACACGCTACGAGCGCACCATGAGCCGCCACTCGGGCATTGTGCCGGAGTTGGCTGTGGAGATGACCCAGGTGACCTATGCGGGTCGTTACAACGCATATTTCAGGTCTATGCGTGGCAACTCATGCGCGAACTTTAAGCTTTGGTTTTTCATGGTTATGTTTTGATGTATTTTTTTAATGTTTAATATTAATGAATTATGTTTATGTTTTTTATTTAATTTTGTTTTAATGTATTTTTATTATCTTTAAAACACACGGTTACCGGAAAAAAAACGTCACCGGAAAAAAACACAGACGGAGACGTCATCGGGAAACCCATCGGAGATGTCTTTAGAGACGTCTGGCAAGTGAGACGTCACCGGAGACGTCTGGCAGGTGGGAGGGACACGTGTCGTCACCTATCTTGTCCAAACTGGAAACGTCTCGAGAGACACCTGAGATGTCTTGGAATGTGTAAGTCACTTGGTCAACGGGCCAATTTCATGATTTTCCCTTCTTTTATTGAGTAGATCTTTCAAATGGTATTTCTTTATATTCGCTATGTACTAAATGAAATCAAATACCACTTGAATATTCTAACTATATGTCGCGTGAGTGGGTCTCGTGACCCCTCACTCACTCCTAACACCGCCCCCACCTCGCAAGCCCCCATCTCATGACCTGGTTCATGCTGGTGAAGCTCCAAATTTGAAAGAGAGGCATTAAATGCACTATTGTGTATATATGTATATGCATATACAGTGAGAGGAGTGTGTGTCGGTGGGTAATGATGGCAGCCATGTGATACCACTACTCCATTTTTATTATGTGAGTGGGTCACATGACGTGACACCCACATGACAAAAAAGAGCACCACATGACAAAAAAGAGCAAGTGACCATGGTCACATGCCTCAACCACTACAAATACAGTTACCTAGGTGCTCAGTTGCATGTAGTTGAGTATGGGTGTCCTATTGTCCAGCATGCAACAGACTCACTCGCCTAATAGGGTAAAGTCCTTCCTATACCCGAGAAAGTAGAGTCAAACCATACCCCTTTGTGCCAGTGAGCTAGCTCCCCAACTTCATCCAACCTTGCACTCCTTCCATATATATTGGTGCCTTGACACCTCAGGTAACACATTCCGATCACTACTCCTACTCCACACTCTTACACCATTTTCTTAACTCCTTTGAACTACTGACTTATTCTTACGCCTTAACGTAGGAGACCCCCTCCTACTTTAAGACTAGCGATTTTGTTTATCTTGCAGAACCTTTCAAGCCTTGAAGCCCCGGATACCTCTGAACTACCCCTACCCTTATTTGATATAGCAACAATTTGGCCTCCACCGGGAGAGGGTGAAAGATCGCCAAGTGATGGCGGGGTACAAGGAAGAGTCGTGGTTCATCGCATTAACCACGAATGCGTCTCCTCTTGAGGTGGCGACTTGCAAGGAGGCTTTGCTTGCCTTCCTAGGGATGAGTCGAGTGAGCCTGTGCCCAGGCCAGGAGCCTTACATCCCTGAGGAGGGTATATTCTGTTTCCTGGTTTGTCATTAAACTTTGCTAAGTATTTGCCGCGTAATTTGTTGTTTTGTTTACAGGTGTATCCAAGTTGGATACCTTCGTGGCGCGTGAAGGCGAAGTTGAAGTGGAGGGCGGTACCAGAGGATAGGCCCTTTGTGCTGGATGAGCTGGCCAATAGGTTTTACTACCCGAGGCTGGATAATGCGCCTCCTCACTTCAATGTGACAAGTGAGTACCCTAACCCCAATCCCCTTAATTCTGTGGCGCCGGGTGGGATCGCGTGCGTTGAAATCTCTGACTCAGAGTCCATTGGCTCTTCTGGGGGACTGCGATATCATTGGCAAGCGCCAGGGGTCGCGGGGGCTGGAAAACCATTCCGTGAACCCATAGTTATGATTCCCGGTTTTCCACACAAGTATCTGATTCAGAGTCTGCGAGCGCAGTGGGTGAAGGTGTGAAGGGTAAGGATAAAAGGAAGGATCCCTCCTCTGGCGATGAGGGACCTGATGATAAATTGGTGCACCGCAAGAGGCGGTGCCAAAATACGTCTTTGCGGAGCGAGGGAAGCTCCAAGACAAGCGAGGGGGCAAGGAGACTGGGAAGCCCAGCCCCACCGAAATTGCGGATCCCCAGGGGAAAGAGACATTCCCCCAGTTCTCCTTTAATATCACCGTCCCTCCAACACGTGTGCCCATTCTTCACAAGACGTTGAAGAAGACTCCTTGTAAGTAGCGCCCTTCCTTTTACATTCCCTTATTTTTTGAAGTTATCTTTAACCTGCTTTTTTTCCTCGCAGTGGTGGCGCCCAAGATTGTCCCTTCTTCCACTCCTCTGACTCCTACTGAGGAGGAGACTGCTGAGGCAGAGAGGAAGAAGGAGGAGAGGTTGTGGAGGGAGAAGGAAGAGGTTGAGGCCAAGGCAAACGCTGATGAAGCCTTAAAGGCGCGGGAGGAGCAATTGGCTGCGGAGCGGATCTGCTTGGAACAACAGAAGGTACATGCGGAGAAATTCCATCTTAAGAAGGAGAAGGAGGCGACTGAGGCCAAGAAACGGACCGATGAAGACGCCCAAAAGCAAAGGATGCTGAAGGCGACCCCAACGGGAGGCGCTGGGGATGGTAAAGGTGTGATAGGCCAGACAGGGAGCACGCCGTCTAGTCTGTAGGGTAGGGGGACCTCCGGGTCCACTTCTATGAAGAACCCCACCAAGGAGTTGACCAAGACAACCAGTAAGGCGCTGCGTCAAGCTGGGCTGAAAGGGATTCCGTCTTTCGCCCTTGCTGAGTATAAGGGAGAATGCTCGCTTCGCCAACCCTTTAGTGGCGGAGGAGTTTGTGGCGGAGGTAGTTCCTCCCCACGAGAGGGCCTATCAGGATGGCTTGGACCGTCCCTCTCTAATTTCTGATATTTGTGTCAGCCAAGCGCTGCAGCTGGCATCAATAGATTCTTTGGGAAGGCGCGATGCTGCTATCCAGCACAGCATCGACGATTTCAACGCTGCCAAGGCCACGCATGTAAGACCCTCCCCGTTTAAAGGGGTATTATGAGAGGATTTACGAATTAATAAACTTAATCTGAAAGTTTGAGATTGAGTCATTAAGAGCTCAACGAGTTTTTGTCAAAATATTTGCACATGTATCTCATGGTTTAAACATACGTACGATGAATTTAATAGCGAAAACGTTTTCAACGGCACATTCCAAAACTAAGTTTATAACTCTTTTAGTTCAAAAGTTGCGGAAGCAGACGAGTCTTGTGCGTTCGGATCTTTGTTCAATTCTTGATCATCATCCATTCAGTATAATAGAGTACCTGAGGGTTAAACACGAGGAAATAACCCATTAATATGTTAGAATAATCGAATTCGTGTGCAAAATATGAAAAGATGAATTTTGGGTGATTTGGCGTATCCTACGCCATTATTGGCGTATCCTACGCTATTTGCGTAGGCATTGGGGCATCAGGTGGCGTAGGACAGCAGGAATTGGTGTAGGCACCCTGATGTTGGCGTATCCTACGCCAAAATTGGCGTATCCTACGCCATTGGCGTAGGCAACTGGCGTAGGCAACTCCAAAAGTGGCGTATCCTACACCAAATCCTGACAAGGTGCAAAATGTTTCAGCATCAAGCTGCCCCTTTTGGGTCATCCAAAAACTACTCCCGGGGCTTTCCAGAAAGCGTTTAATGGTTCCCATGCGATCAACTAACATGGCTAAAGATAGTTTTATATTCCTTCTTCGGTTTCTAGCTTGTATGCCACCATTTATCTACTCACCTTTAGGCTACCCCGAGTAGTTTTTTTTTTGCACATATCTAAATCATAGGGAAATTATAGTTTCCAAGTTCTAGTTATGGTTTTTACCACTTGTCAAGTCCTAACTTGACTAGAGAACTTCATGCCCAAGTCATTTATGCCGTGTTTTGCGGTGCCTCGTGTCCATGGCCACATGTGCCATTTCTCTTGGTCTCGTTCGCTCGGCCTCTATGACTTGCGACACGGGTTTTTCATTCAATCTTTCCTAGCCCTTGGAAACCACCAAAGACATCTTTTACTATTGATACGACTAAAGTTACCATCCGTGATTAAGCATACATGTATTTATTTATAACAAGTCATAGATATGACTTACCTTGGCTCGCGCCCTTTTTGCTTCTAGACTAGCTTGAGGTAGATAACATTGAGTCCATGAATACACTCAAGCAACTAGCAAGAATTCGTTACCCGCTTAATGTTAACTCTTAGCCTAAACTATTGACTATCTAGCATTTTACCCAAATGACCCGATAGTCTACTTGGGATATTAACGACCTCCATCTAAGGCCATCTTCTATGAATTGTTTATCTTATTTATGCTTCTTTTGCGACATTTCAAATGTCTAGTTCCCACATACATATACAAAGGTATAATTAAGCATATGCACATACTAGAGACATATTAAGAATTTAGTCATCGAGTGACTTACCTTATGCGTGCTTCCTCTTTACCTCATTCCGAGATTCCTTGGCTATCCAAAGTTTCTTGTATTCGCACCTATGAGGTGAACGACCACTTAGGTTGTTAGAACCTAGTCTTTACATGTCTATAAGCATTAATGGTCATGTTTTATCAAAATACATGTTTCCACCAAGTTATCTATGCCCAAATGAAATCGAGTTTCATTGAGGCATTTTATCAAACACTTGGTAGGCGTGATTTTCCTAACTTTGATTTTAGGTCTCAAGGACCTCATGGATCCATCTTTGATCAAAGTAACATTTCTAGTATTCTAGTAAACATGTAAATCATGGTTTATAACTAGTATTTCATGGCTTAAAGGTGGTTCCCACCAATCTACCAAAAACCCATTTCATTTCATAACATGAGCTACAAAGATGTAACATTCTCACAAGGATTTTGCTTAACACACACAAATTAACATGTATTATGGTTTTCTCATACAAGATTAACCATTACAAACCCTTAATTCACGTTTTTATAACAACCCATGATTTTCATCATACCCAAACATGAACATACCATCAAATCTAGCCAAATAAAAGGTTACCTTGATGTGTATTAGGCTTGGAAGATTTATTTTAGGGCTATAGCACTCAAAACCCCTTTGATTCCACCTTGATTCAAGCTTACTCTTGAGTTTTAGGGTTTGGTGTGTGTGTGTGATGATGATGAACGAATTTGGGGATTTTGGAGTTCATCTCCATGTTTTATTTTGTATAATAACCAAACTCAAGTTTGGTAGTTTGGCAATTATGGCCCCTCCCATCTTTTGTCATGTACTTCTCTAGTTAAAAGCCCCGAGTGCTTATATTATCATAAAATACGGTTTAGAAATTTTGGGGTGTTACAACTCCATCCCCCTTAATGAAGGTTTCGTCCTCGAAACCGGATATATATATATATATATGAATTCCCATGGGTCGCGCCTCATGGTTGATCTTGAGTTTTATTTCTCCTCGACGAGGGTTATTTTAATGGAATTCGATTATGCCTCTACGTTTATGTATACATATTGGTTTACCTTTACGGGAGATTATTCTAGTTTAGGCACCCATAGGTGTCCTGGTTTGTCCAAGAGCCATCGATTTGAATTCTCTGCGTGTTCAGAACCCTTAAGTCCCCGAAGGCTTAGGGTATATATTTGATTATTTACTCTGCTTAGAATTATTTCTATGCACTGAGGCACATATTGGGTTTGGTTATCATAACGGCTTCCCGAAGACCGTTACCCACACTCAACGTGGTTTTAGTTTCCGTTTGATTTCGGCTCAAAGGCCTCTTGTAACGCCATTGTTTTACCGGGAAGCATCAAGTCCTTTCCATAACCTCACGTTTTCGTTGTCCTAGACATCGCATTTCCTTTCTAATAATGTTTTCACCTGTCACTAGGCTTAGTTATATTTCTGCATTCATCCGAGTCCATGTGGTGTCGACATCACTTGACCCGTTTGAGCCTTTTTTTTTATTGCCTAGCTATCACTAGACTATTAATGGATTATCGATCGTTTTGCTACTAACCCGATTGCTAACTCTGTGAATAGTTAAATCACCCGAGTTTTCAGTTATAGGTAGACCTACGTTTCATAAGTCGCTTGCTTTAGTCAGTCATCCAATCCAGTGACTACGATTTCTGATGTGTTTCTACACACCGTTCGCCAAAATTCTGAGTTAAGTTTGTTAGACTTTATAAAAGTCAGACTTCAATTTAACATGTGTATATGTCCTAGTTCAGAGACCCTCACCTGGGCTAGTATTTCGCATTACTCGTTTAGAGTTAAAATATTTTATGGAATTCTCCATATTATACCTTAGATAGCTTCAAGCCTATCTCATGTATACTTTGACTCGCTTTGGTATCATTTTGTACGATTTTAGTACGTGAGTTTCACTCTTAGTCGAAACTACTTCCAGGCGATTGTCCACCTATCACCTCTTTTGCCTCGGTGTCACGGGCTTTTAGGATTTTTATCCTATCTATAGAATTAGCATAGGGTTCGTGACCCTTTCTTATCCAGCCCTTTTGAATTTACATATTTAGCTCTCACAAGTGTCTTATTTGCGATTTAGCCCGAGTCTTCCGACTCTTTTATTTATCTAGGTATTATTTCGTATATAACACCCGTCTTCACATCCCCGCCGGATTATGTTTTTATTTAATTCCTCAGAACACTTCGGTCCCAAGGCAATTTCTTTAATGGTCTGCCCGTCCAGGGTTCATTTCTGTTTATCTATGTCCCTTAGGACTTATTGACCATTAGATCAATTTAACGTTTCTCAAAATGATTCTTACTTGTGTTTGCTTCATGGTGTTACATTACCATGTTTATTCACACAAGTCTGTTCACTTATGTTTTCATTATTTATATTCATATGCATAGTGGTCCATCAGACCGCTTTTGGTTTTATACGAAGGCACTGCCTTCCTTTCTGCAATTAACAACCATCTATATGTTTTAGATTTCAGATTGTCTGTTGATCCACCATGTGCTAAGGCCCATGAGGTTTATCTCGCTTTGTTCGTTTTTTGACAAGCCTTCAATAGACCACATCAATCATCGTTTACTCTTGCAATATCATTCCTCGAGGCTATAATCGTTCCCCGGTATGGATGCACCACCGGTTTCCAGGGTCTCCTACAAAGTCCCCTTTTAGATTTAGCGTTTAATTTTCTTCTTTTATTTAACACGTCGTTTCACGGTTTAAAACCATGCTTTTAGTTCAGTTCCGCGCTGAGGGTTCTACTTCCATTTGCATTCGAGTTTAGCGAGATGCATAGTCCTTGGTTGCCCGTGAGCTTTCGAGGATCGTTATGGTTTAGTGTGATTCTTAGTTCACATTTGCCTGTAGGTTTTCACTAATTCATTGTGATTAGTGTGACGCGTAGTTCACATTTGACTTTTAGCCTTTCACGAATTCATTATGATTAGTGTGACGCATAGTTCACATTTGCCCGTAGGCTTTCACGAATTTAATATGATTAGTGTGACGCATAGTTCACATTTTCCTGTAGGCTTTCACGAATTTAATATGATTAGTGTGAAGCATTGTTCACATTTTCCTGTAGGTTTTCACGAATTTAATACGAGTCAAGTTCAAGTATAACTTAACTTTGAGCTTAGCCCGAATCTTGGCTTTTGTTCACCTCAATATGGGGTTCATGGTGGAATACGAGTTAACCTCTCGAGTATAGTTCAGATTTATTTAGTGTTTACCCTTAGGTATGGTTCAGACTCGTCTGTGATTTTTGATTTTTTTTTTTTTTTTTTTTTTACCTTCCATAAAGGTTTAACCTTTACTGTTTAATTAACCCTCGACTAGGGTCTAGATTGAATTACAGTTTAACCCTTGGTTAAACTCAGATTTGTTATGGTTTGTCCTTCAGTTAAGGCCCGATTGATTTACTTGCGATTCATTCTATAGTCAGGACTCAATTGTGTTTGTGACTTAACCTTTGATTTATGGTTCAAGTCTGCTTACGGATTAACGTTCGATTAGGGCTCGAGTTTATTCATGGCTTAACCTTTAATTAAGGTTCACCTTCATTTATGAATTTGACCTTCTATAAAGGTTCAAGTTTAACTATGGCTTAAGCTTCGATTAAGGTTCAAGTCTATTTACGAATTCAACCTTCTATAAAGGTTTGAGTTTAGTTATGACTTAACCTTTGATTAAGGTTCAAGTCTATTTGCGAATTCAACCTTCTATAAAGGTTTGAGTTTAGTTATGACTTAACCTTTGATTAATAGTTCAAGTCTATTTGCGAATTCAAGCTTCTATAAAGGTTTGAGTTTAGTTATGACTTAACCTTTGATTAAGGTTCAAGTCTATTTGCGAATTCAAGCTTCTATAAAGGTTTGAGTTTAGTTATGACTTAACCTTTGATTAAGGTTCAAGTCTATTTGCGAATTCAACCTTCTATAAAGGTTTGAGTTTAGTTATGACTTAACCTTTGATTAAGGTTCAAGTCTTACCTTGATCCGCGTAACCGTTGTGGTAATACCTTTGGTACGACCCCGTGGGTCGTTTATGCGTTGGTTTTACTTACCCGGTCTACCCGGCCTCTTACGTTGTTTGGTAATACTTCCTTGTTATATGACCTCGCGAGTTATATATTGGAAATGTTTAATATGCCTTTCTCCCCTGACCCAGTCCTTGTCTCGTGAAAGAGCAGGCGTGTAGATCACGAGAAGCCCACCGCACCATGTGTTTAACACTTACCTGGCCAGGGTAAGCAATCCACACATGACACGGTGATCCTATCGCGATCACCACAGTACTCTCCAGGTGGCAATTTCTGGTCATGTGTCTTATTTACTATAAACATTCTTGTCTATTTGTCTAATGTATTTTTGTATACCCGCGTTATTATGCTATTTGTGTTTTATCTGATCGCGCAACCTTGTTGATGCGATCATGCCTTCCAATTCTCGGTTCGGCTGAGCCTTAGCCCACCATGACCGTGTGACTGGCATTTGTCCGAGTTTTAAGTAATCTATGCATCTATTCCCTAATTTCCGGTTCGCCCTGACCGTGTAGTTGAAATTTCATGTTTTCAAGTTTTTTAAATGCTTCTTGCACTCAGTCCATCGCATCATCTAAGTGATACAACTAGATCTCCCCAATTTCCGGTTCGGCTAAGTCATAGCTCACCATGACCGTGTAATTGGTGTGTTTCCTGGGCGTTAGTGTTTAATACACTATTCCCTTAGTTAATTCCTAATTGACTCGTCTTCAATCATGATATAGATCATTTTCGACTAGATTATTAAGTTTTGGAAATGAATTCCTTACCGGATTGATGATCAAGCTTGAACCGAACGCTTAACTCGTTTAACCTTGGGCTCTGATTACCACTTGTAAGACCCTCCCCGTTTAAAGGGGTATTATGAGAGGATTTACGAATTAATAAACTTAATCTGAAAGTTTGAGATTGAGTCATTAAGAGCTCAACGAGTTTTTGTCAAAATATTTGCACATGTATCTCATGGTTTAAACATACGTACGATGAATTTAATAGCGAAAACGTTTTCAACGGCACATTCCAAAACTAAGTTTATAACTCTTTTAGTTCAAAAGTTGCGGAAGCAGACGAGTCTTGTGCGTTCGGATCTTTGTTCAATTCTTGATCATCATCCATTCAGTATAATAGAGTACCTGAGGGTTAAACACGAGGAAATAACCCATTAATATGTTAGAATAATCGAATTCGTGTGCAAAATATGAAAAGATGAATTTTGGGTGATTTGGCGTATCCTACGCCATTATTGGCGTATCCTACGCTATTTGCGTAGGCATTGGGGCATCAGGTGGCGTAGGACAGCAGGAATTGGTGTAGGCACCCTGATGTTGGCGTATCCTACGCCAAAATTGGCGTATCCTACGCCATTGGCGTAGGCAACTCCAAAAGTGGCGTATCCTACACCAAATCCTGACAAGGTGCAAAATGTTTCAGCATCAAGCTGCCCCTTTTGGGTCATCCAAAAACTACTCCCGGGGCTTTCCAGAAAGCGTTTAATGGTTCCCATGCGATCAACTAACATGGCTAAAGATAGTTTTATATTCCTTCTTCGGTTTCTAGCTTGTATGCCACCATTTATCTACTCACCTTTAGGCTACCCCGAGTAGTTTTTTTTTTGCACATATCTAAATCATAGGGAAATTATAGTTTCCAAGTTCTAGTTATGGTTTTTACCACTTGTCAAGTCCTAACTTGACTAGAGAACTTCATGCCCAAGTCATTTATGTCGTGTTTTGCGGTGCCTCGTGTCCATGGCCACATGTGCCATTTCTCTTGGTCTCGTTCGCTCGGCCTCTATGACTTGCGACACGGGTTTTTCATTCAATCTTTCCTAGCCCTTGGAAACCACCAAAGACATCTTTTACTATTGATACGACTAAAGTTACCATCCGTGATTAAGCATACATGTATTTATTTATAACAAGTCATAGATATGACTTACCTTGGCTCGCGCCCTTTTTGCTTCTAGACTAGCTTGAGGTAGATAACATTGAGTCCATGAATACACTCAAGCAACTAGCAAGAATTCGTTACCCGCTTAATGTTAACTCTTAGCCTAAGCTATTGACTATCTAGCATTTTACCCAAATGACCCGATAGTCTACTTGGGATATTAACGACCTCCATCTAAGGCCATCTTCTATGAATTGTTTATCTTATTTATGCTTCTTTTGCGACATTTCAAATGTCTAGTTCCCACATACATATACAAAGGTATAATTAAGCATATGCACATACTAGAGACATATTAAGAATTTAGTCATCGAGTGACTTACCTTATGTGTGCTTCCTCTTTACCTCATTCCGAGATTCCTTGGCTATCCAAAGTTTCTTGTATTCGCACCTATGAGGTGAACGACCACTTAGGTTGTTAGAACCTAGTCTTTACATGTCTATAAGCATTAATGGTCATGTTTTATCAAAATACATGTTTCCACCAAGTTATCTATGCCCAAATGAAATCGAGTTTCATTGAGGCATTTTATCAAACACTTGGTAGGCGTGATTTTCCTAACTTTGATTTTAGGTCTCAAGGACCTCATGGATCCATCTTTGATCAAAGTAACATTTCTAGTATTCTAGTAAACATGTAAATCATGGTTTATAACTAGTATTTCATGGCTTAAAGGTGGTTCCCACCAATCTACCAAAAACCCATTTCATTTCATAACATGAGCTACAAAGATGTAACATTCTCACAAGGATTTTGCTTAACACACACAAATTAACATGTATTATGGTTTTCTCATACAAGATTAACCATTACAAACCCTTAATTCACGTTTTTATAACAACCCATGATTTTCATCATACCCAAACATGAACATACCATCAAATCTAGCCAAATAAAAGGTTACCTTGATGTGTATTAGGCTTGGAAGATTTATTTTAGGGCTATAGCACTCAAAACCCCTTTGATTCCACCTTGATTCAAGCTTACTCTTGAGTTTTAGGGTTTGGTGTGTGTGTGTGATGATGATGAACGAATTTGGGGATTTTGGAGTTCATCTCCATGTTTTATTTTGTATAATAACCAAACTCAAGTTTGGTAGTTTGGCAATTATGGCCCCTCCCATCTTTTGTCATGTACTTCTCTAGTTAAAAGCCCCGAGTGCTTATATTATCATAAAATACGGTTTAGAAATTTTGGGGTGTTACAACGCAGTCAGGAGGGAGGTCAAGTTCAAGGCCGATATTGAAAGGTATCGCCGCCGTGCTCACAAAGCTGAAGACAAAGTTAAACTTTCAGAGCAAGAGCAAGCGGCGACTCAGAAGAGGTGGAACGAATCATGCAGCCGCACTAATGATGAAATGGCTAAGCTAAGGGAGCGAATCCAAGAGTTGAAGCATGAGAACTCCCAGCTTCATGCAGTATCTGATGAGCATTCCAAGGCTTTGTCAGAGAGGAATGCTAGATACGCGGAGGTACGCTCAGAGCTTCAGCTGAAAAACAAAGAGCTCGTGGCCGAAACCTCGCATGTCTCGGTGTGGGAGAGGGAGAGGAGCTCAATTTTGAGCGCTAAAGAAGACCTGGAGAAGGAGCGGGCCACCTTGGAAGAATCCCGCGATGTCACGGTGGAAGAGGCGCAGAACGCCAAGGTCCTCCTCGACCAGTCTGCTGCCGCCCAGGAGAAGGCACAGGAGGCTATGAAGTGGGTAATGACTGCGGGCATCGATGGGGTAAGTAACTTGTAATTATTCGTTTTTTTGTTTTGTTCGCGGAGTTTTCTAACGCGTGGTTTGTTTTGCAGATCTTCAAACGGTTTTGGAACAGCCCGAAGCTCGGAGACCAAGTCGCTGCCATTGTTGTTGCTTATGCCTATGGGTTCGGCGAAGGTTATGATGGGGGTTTGTTAGTACACGATGTCCCTAGCCTAGTTTGGTGATGTTTCGTATAGTTTACGGGTGCTTGGGTGTGTTTGGAAGTCGTTCTGGCATGGTTGGCTGAAACACACGAGTAGAACAGCTTAGGGATGAGTACAATTTGTACTCGTCTGTAATATGAGCAGTTAGGGACGAGTACAAAGTCTACTCGTGTGTAATGTAGCTGTTAGGGACGAGTACGATTTTCTACTCGTGTGTAATGTTCCCTACTCGTGTCTTAGGCCCTGGACGAGTAGAATAGGTATAAAAGCTTCCAATCATTGATCTAATCATCAAGTTGTCACATCACACATTCTCCAAGCACCCTACCCAGGTCTAAAGGTCTGAGATTGTCTGTAAACACTCAAGCTCTGTTTTAATCAATCAATACAACCTTTTAACCGTATTTTGTGTGTGTTGATGCTTCGTTTATCCTAGTTTCATAGTCGTTTTTTTATCCGAACCTGTTTAAGGGATTCCGCACTCTAAACAGTAAAGCTCATGATTGTCGGGTGACCCAAAAGTCGATCCTACAAGTGGTATCAGAGCTTTGGCTCTTATCACGAGTGTTTTGATAGCAAAACGAATTCAAAACAGTGGGTTATCAAATTAAAAGTTGATATGTTGAGCAAAAACCTGTTTTGAAAGTTTTAAACTTTGGGTTTTGATAAAAACAACATTTTTCAAAATCTAAGTGTGTTTTAATGGTTAAAAACATGTGTTTTTTATTAGGGTTTGTTCCAAAAGTGTTTTTACAACTTTCCTAATCATTTGGGAATCAAACACAGTATTTTTGTTAGATTTTGAAGCAAAAATGATGGTTTTCGTGCAAAAGTACAACTCAGACCTGCAAGACACGAGTACAAAGCTTAGAGACGAGTAAGTTTTTGCAATTGCTCCATTTTCACACGATTAGAAGTGCACTCGTGTCTATTACAGACGAGTAGCCTTCTAATCGCCTAAAAAGTGTACTCGCCCCTGATTTTTGTACTCGTGCTACTGTTCACACCTTATAGACTTGTACTCGTCTCTAATTCACACCATTAGACTTGTACTCGTCTCTAATTCACACCATTAGACTTGTACTCATCTGTAGTTCACACCATTAGACTTCTACTGGTTGTGTGTTATTGTCTGAAATACACACCATTAGACTTGTACTCATGTGTAACAGTGTTGTAATCAAAATTTGACTAAGTATCGAACTTTAACATATGGCAAACCCGTGGGGACATCTGAATCAACCGAGACAACAATATAACCAACAAATTAACAACCAAATGAATGTACCCACGAAACCTTGGCAATTTTCGGTCGAGAATAATGCGCAACGGATGCAACAACAGCAACAACAAGCTAATGTTACCGGAACCAATCCGTGGGCGCTTGCGGCTCAACAGCGTGCTCAATAACAGCAGCAAATGATTAGTAGTAACCCTTGGGCACTCGCAGCCTCTACGACTCAACAGACACAGCACTTGTCTTCGGTACTCCTTAGTGACTTGGAAACGAGTAGTTCTAATAGGGCACCAAAACTTCAGTTTATGGCCGAATACCATAGCTGGAAAGGCAGATTCAAGACACATGTCGAGGGTATTGATGGACTTGTATGGGCTGCTATTGAAAACGGGTATACTAGGCTGATGATCGAAAATTCCAACATTCTCGTCTCTTTGGAAGCTATGACTGAAGATCAGCGAAGAAAGTACAACTATGAAAAGAAGGCGATGGCTGCATTGACACAAGCTCTCCCAAAGGACATTCTGCATCAGTTTTGCACAGTGTACAACCTCGCAGATGTTGTGGCTTGCATTAGCTAAGAGGAATGAAGGAAATGAGAAGACTCGAAAGATCAAGATGGATCAACTCAAGAAGGAGTTCGAGAACTTCACTGCCATTAGAAATGAGTCGTTGCGGCATCTGACAGCAAGATACCATCATTTGATGTCAGAGATGTATCAGTGTGGGGTAGTATACACATCAGCAGAACTTGTGGAAAGGTTTGCAGGTGCACTTCCTTCACACTGGCATCAGTGGCTTGACATCCAAAACTCAAACAATGTTTATCAGACACTTTCCATTAATGAGTTTATGGCCGAGCTTTGAGAACAAGGAGATTGATGAAATTAGAAGGGCGAACAAGGCGTTCATTCCCCAGAATCCCAGCATCTACTACGGGAACACAACACCGGACATCAGCGTAGGAGGATCCAAACCTCGGACGGCTTTTGTTGTCAATCCTGATCCAGTTTTTGCATTTGACAACTATGGTCCCCCAGCTGATGTTCCTCCACCAGGATATCCCTTGGGACAAGGAAATTCGTATCCTAATCTTGTAATACTAACCCGTTTGGTGTTAACCCTTATTCTCATCTTGCAGCGCCAACACAAGCAGTTTCATACTTTGGTGGACCTTTTTCATCAGGGTTTGGTGGTGCTTCATCTTCAGGATATGGTGGTTATGGAGGTGCTTTTACATCAAACCACGGTGGCTACCGGACCAATCCAATTGCCGAGCAGCTAAACACAGCAGGTTTCGAGAAGGTGACTGTAGAGCTAGCCCAAGAACATATGGCTCTACTGTCCACCGTGGTCAACTCCTACAGTGGATTAGTGGCGGGGCAGATCGGGAATCCTTATCTTACTCAAGAAGATTATGCACAGATCGATAAGGATGACATGGATTTGATAGACATCCAGTGGCACTTCGCAAGCGTGGTTAGAAGAGCAGAGGAGTACATGGTTAGAACTTGAAGGAGAGATGTGCTGATAAACAACGACACAAGATTCGGTTTTGACAAGACTAACGTCACGTGCTACAACTGTGGCACCAAAGGAAACTTTTCAAGAGAATGTGACCGACCAAAATAGCAGGGTAATCAGAATCCTTTCAATAACAACCGTGACAATCAGAACCAGAGACAGCAAGCTCAAACACAACCTAACCAAAATACTGAACGAGCTCTCATCCCAGTGCAAAACCAGAACCAGAGGCCTCCTACCAACAACAATCAAGGAGAAGCCCTGGTGATACAAGCTAATGAAGGGTTTAACTAGAACCTTCACTTAGGGGGAGATGATGCTCCGTAGGGTGGTGCAGCATGTTATGTTCAACAAACTTCTGATACACAAGTTGAAGTTGAAGAATGCACCAGATCACAAGAAGTATCGGTTCCTGATAATGACATTTCTGATTGTGACTCTGAGTGTGATTCTAATGCGGGATTAGATCTGGAAGTACTATTAGCTTAAGCAGATGATTTCACCTGCAAGCGATCATTCCTGGTAGATGCTGATTGTGCAAAGAACAATCTTTTTGGATTCTTTGGAGGTGAGAAGTCTGCAGCTCATTATGCTTTAATGGCCATCACAGAATCATCTACCAAGGTAAGTTCATCTTCCATTTCTGAATCAAATTGTATAGAACGTGATAAGCTTAGATCCAGAATCAAAGTCTTAACTGATGAGAATCTGACTCTGAAAGCTGATCTGGGTCCATATCAACGGTCAATTGATGCCTTGAGATTAAATGAGAAAAATTTTCAAAACACAATTGAGAATTACATAAAGGATGTTTCTGAGTTGTCCAAAACATTGTCTCATAAACAAATAGCTATATATAGGTGTGTTTCTAATCTTACAGATGTTTACACATACCTTTTTAATAGTCACATTTCTAGCCCACTATCTACACACCTCCAAATCTATTTGATTTACAAAACACAATCCATATTAATGTATATTTCCATTGTTTGTTAATATGCCATATATGTTTATTTTTTTAGCGTATGAAGAAGATCTGGGCTGTTAAGAATGGATTGAACAGGAAAAGGAAGTTAAAAGTTACTAACGGTGATGGTCGCAGTTGGGATGTAGCTGTTGGTGTTGAGAAAAGGTATGGAAACAATCGTTACTTCATTAAAGGTATGATGTCTGTGGTTTCTGCTATGCAACTGAATTCCGGTGACGAAATGCATTTCATGTTCTTCAAGAAAAAACGTGTGTTCATGCTGTCTATTGTTGTTAGCGGAGGTGGTAATTAGGTTACTTTGTTGGTTGGTCTTTTATGCTGTTTAGACAATATACAATAGTTGGTGGCTAACATTTGAAGATGATGAATGGTTTTATGTTAAGTACTTATGCACAACTACATGTTAATGTAGTATTTTGTGTTTTTTTTTTATCACCTATGGTTATAAACAATATCATTTTTACTTATCTTAGTAATGTAAATAAGTTACTTAGTTTTATTACTGAAATACATCAATTTTTTACTATTAACTTTTGGTTGGATAGATGACTCATAAACTAGACGAAATTCCCTAATATTATTTGGATTGGCTGATGAGAAGTGTAGTTTTATTAATTCTATGGTTTAAAAAAACGGCCGAGGCGTGCGCCTTGAGGCGCGCCTCAAGGCGAATTGGGAGGAAAACGAGTCTGAGGCTGCGCCTCAGGGTGCAATTTTGTAGATGCGCCTCACAAGGCTGAGGCAGTAATAAAAACTGCGCCTCAGGGGCGCCTCAGGGGTTTTTAAAGTTTATTTTTGATGTTTTATACTTTTTGTTTCAATATCAAGCATGTCATGCCCTTTTAACGTGTGTTTTTGATGTTTTGATGAATTTGTTGCTGAAATTAGTTAGTATTTCATTTTCTATAAGATATATAACATTTATATATATTTTTTCATTCCGCCTCGCGCTTACGCCTCGGTTCGCCTCGAGGCACGTTTCCGTACTTTTAAACCTTGATTAATTCTATAAGGAAAATCCGTACCATAAGTTATAAACTATGTTTGAAATGAAAGAACCAAAAAACATATCGTAAGGTTAGAGATATTTAAATGGACATCTAAATTTCTAACAACAGTAGATTAATTGTTTTACAACTCCGTTATTTTAAACTAATACATCCATGCATTATATCTTGAATATATTATATATTATTGCTACGTTACCAGATTATTCAAATTCATTAGCCATTTAGTGATTTGGTTGCAACGTATTACACAAAGTGTTCATATCCAATTCTACAAACATATAGTTGTTCATATATATATTTTACATGTTACAAATAAAAAATGTTATACTGTACATTTATCATCTAACATAGTAAGTACTACTATCGAACAAATACTTATATTTACGTTATAAAATGTCATAAAACGTCATGCTATATGGTTTTTCATTTGACTTAGGGATCTGTCGTGTGTAACACGGGTCTCTAACCTAATTTATTATAAAACAGATGTTCAATACAACACTTTAAATAAAAAAAATCATGAATGGAAGGTTTTAAATCCTACAAGCTATGATAACCACATAATCATTTCCCGTTTTGTTTAAATATGACAGAGCCGGCCCTAGGGGTGGGCGAGCCACACCCCCGGCCAAGGCCCGTTTCTCTCTAGGGCACTTTCCGCGAATCAAATAGCATACCAAACTATGATCTGAAGGTGAGTTAGTGATGCTTTGGCCCTACAGTTATTACCCTAGGTGAAAGAAAATATAAGAGAGAAGGTAGTGTGACACTGTGACCACATTCTTTTTCTCCATTAAGTTCGGTGGCAATTCAGAGGTTATGCTAGGTTGATGATGAGGACGGCAGAAATAAAGATGATGTACGTTTTAGGGCTTTTAATTTTTAAAAGTTTAGTTTGGGCCCAATTTCTAACCTAATTAAAAGGCTTGATTAATAAATATGTTGTTGGGCTTAGAGCACACTTAGAAACAATCAACAACTAGAGACGAGTTACTGCAAGTAGAGGTGAACAAAAAAACCGATTCTAGAACCGGAACCGGTTCCGGTTCCAAACCGGTATACAGTGGAACCGGTTCTGGTTCCTCTAGGCACCGGTTCCACTATTTTAGCCAAAAACGGTTCGGAACCGGAACCGATCTCAAGAACCGGTTCCACCGTTAGAATAGGCCAAATTCGTTTTTTTGATTGTTGGGTTCGTTTATATCCGTTAACTAGCCTTTTTTTCACCCAAAATAACCATTTTGCCACCCTTGTTTAGTATAAATAGGTTTTGGATGTTTTGGTTGATCACAACACTCAAAAACGCAAAAAGAAACAACCCGAAAACGCAAAAACCGCTATCTTATACACTTAATATTGTGTTCGCTTTGCTTGTACTACATCATTCTGTGGCTTCATCTTCAAACCCATCCCAAACCGGTTCTAAAACGAGCCTACCGTTGTTTAAATTTTCGAGAAGACACGAAACGCCGAACTTTTTGCCGAAAGTGGTTATTTCGACTTGTGTCTTATGTCGAATGGCGAAAAAAAGCACGTTGTAGAAAGGTTTAATTTCATTTTCCATGTTTCTTGTTTTGGAATCCTAAAAAAATAATAAAAGTCGTAATTTTATGTTTATTTTTTTTGCCATCGGCTTATTTTTTTTTATTGTGCGCGCAAGAACCGGAACCGAACCAAAACCGGTCTTAAAAACCGGTCTTTGGAACCGACGGAACCGGGACCGAAACCGGACGGAACCAGAACCGACACTGTAGCGGACCGGTTCCAAACCGGAACCGGTTCCTCAAAAAAACCGATTTATTCACCTCTGCTAGATTTCTTTAGCTTTTTTTTGCTGGTGTAATCTTTTAAATAATGTAAGAAATCTCAAATAAGTTTCAAATTTTTTTTACTATTTGTTTAATTTAGTATATTAAAAGTATATGAATTCTTTTGTTTCTTTACTGTTTTTATCTTATTTTGTTATACCCTATCATCATTTCTATGTAGTATATTGTTTTCATTTGATGTAGGGATGCAATTTCTTATAACAGTCTTTCATTAAAATCTAGATAAAGTGATTAATAATATAAGAATCAAATGTGGATCGACAAAAATGTAAACTTAAAATTGCTATGGTGGTAGTAGTAAACTTTAAAAGTCTAGCTTGTCATTAACAGCTTAAAATTGTTAGGGTGATCGTAGTTTATCAATTGGAAAAAGAGTGATTAATATACGTTGATGCGTATATAACAGTTACATTGCGACCCTAGCCATAAAAGTCTGGTTCCACCACTGTCTGTATATATATAAGGTCAGTTAAAAAAATCGAGTTTATATAATCGTTAAAGCCTAAGGGCCTTTTTTTATGGTTCGTACAAGGCACTTTATTCATCAGGACCGGCTCTGAAATATGATAACTACATAATCATTTCCCTCATTTCCCGTTATGTTTTTTCCCACAATATATATTTGTGATGCACAGTATATCATTACAAACAATAAATGGAGGGTTTTAAATCCTACAAGCTAGGTGTGGGTATAGATGAATAAAATGAGTATTTAATAGTAAGTTAGTTGGTGCTAAAAATTTTTTTGACAAAATTCTAATATTTTTTTCTACTTGAAATTAATTTTGTATTAAAGGTTACACATGACTTAATTCAGAATACTATAAATGCAAATTGTACGTGTTAAAATAACTTTGGAACCCCTTTATGAGTTTTCATTTCTCTAGTACCGAAAATTTAATTTGGTACTCAACACAATAACATTCATGGGGGTAATATGATAAAAGAAAAGGTTATTTCTTTTTGTAAAATTTCTATGCTACGTTATTTTACACTATTAACCTACTTTCACAATACAATCCATGAAAGTAGTATCAATTTTAAGTAGATTTTAGAGAGAATTACACAAGTTGTCCTTTAGTTATTAGCGAAATTACACTCTCTGTCCTTTATGTTAATTTTTCACTCATTTTGTCCTTTATTTTCTAATTTTGCTACACTCTCTGTCCTTTAGCCTAACTCCGTTAAAAAACCTGGTTTACTTTGAAACTAAATTTACACTCTTAGCCCTTATAAAATAATAACATGTTATTTTACCTAGTTATAGTTTCTATTAAACTAGTTATTATTTTTTAAGGGCTAAAAGTGTTAATTAATTATATATACTACAAAAAGCAACTTAACGGTTATGTTAACGGCGTTATGTTTGCTTTCTAACAACCGTTCCAAAAAACAATCCCATTTCCGACGACGGTTAACATTGCATGTTGACGGTAGATTGAACCGTCCTTTTTCCATCATCTTCCATATCGTTCCTACCCCTTCAACCGTTGGCTTATTACAATTGGCAACTTTCCTAACGTCGTTAGTGGTAACTGCTGCTGGAGGTTTATTGCAACCGTTAAACGGTTACCATGAAAAAAAAACAATATCCGGCAATTTCACCAATGCAGCCAACACCAACCCGTAACAACCCAATGGCAGTGGCCCTCAATGGGCGATGCAGCAGACGACGGTACTGCTTGTCTTGATCTAGACTAGATCCAGTGGCGGCGGTTCCCCGTGGTTGTTCGCACGGTGCTTTGGGTTTCTGATAATAGTTGTTTTCAGAAATTGAATATGATGGAACACTGATTCAGTGGCACACAACGACATCGAGGATTCATTTGTAGATCTAGGGTTTCGACCCCCCGGCAAGCACGGATCTTGACTGATCTGAAGAAACAGAGATGCTTTGGAGATGGATCATTACAGAGGTGGAAGCGAGTATCGTTATCATGACGATGAAGGTGACGGTGGCATGTATGAATTTTGGGGATGGCTGCAAGAAAATAGAGGGAGAGAGAAAGTTCAAGTTGTTACCCCTTTATCTTCTCAATACTCGAGACAAAGTTGTTATTATTATTAATTATTATTGTTATCAAATTATCAAATATCAATATATGCAAACGATAGAATATTACGCTGGAAACATCATATGATTTATAATTAAAAAATTAAATGGACACCAATTCGAAGAAACATCTGCCACCCGAAGGCTCACTGCAGTACAACCCGTTTGAATCGGATTCGAACTTGAGACCAAATGACCTCAAACTCTTATCTTCATTTTCCAATACCACTCCAACAAATGATGGATGGTTCAATCATGTGTTCTAAATCAATCTATTTACAATCAAAAGTCTTCAAGCACATTATCTAATTGTCTAATGCAAATAAAAAACATAGTTTATATTTTACTATAATTGTAATACAGTACATTTTAGTAATATAACTAACAGGCTAAATAATAATCCAGTATGAAAGTTATCGTTGGTATGCACAGGTTAGGATCCATAAATCTTAAAGTATTGTTTCTAAACTCTCATAATTATAGGGATTATTCACGCAAACAGTGAAAGATAAAATGATGTTCTTCATATTTTACTCTAATCATCGATTAACTTTTAGTTATATTAATATATAATTCTTTGGTCTACCATTTGTCGGTGCCATAAAAATTTCATCCCGCCGCAACGCGCGGGTGGCGTGAACTCGTTATATATATTATTAATATAAAATGTTGTCATCTGAATTTCCGAAACTTGCATCCAACTGCAAGTTCTTTTCTCGCCATACGAAAGTTTAGCTATGTATGTAAATGTTTTGAACAGTTTCATAATTTCGCCAGTTCTTTTTATTTTGTATATAAACATCATTTGTGATATTATTTCAAGTTAAATAGAATTAAAAAATTCCCCAATCTTGTCGTCTCTAATTACAAAGGTCAAGAAATTAGTTGTGTTGGATGTTACAAAACTTGATGTCAATTTCACTATTAACCCTTAAACTTTGATATAAAAATATCTATATATTTTTTAGCCTTAACTTGGAATGCCGTTAAAAGGTTCACAAAAATAAACGTGTTAACTTGCAAACATGCTAAGTTGACTCGAGACCAACCCGTGTAGCTGAATGCTACTCCACAGGGTTCCACAAAAAAATTGGGTGCGATTTAGAGGTGTAAGATCCGTTTTGTTAATACGGGTCGAGTTATGTTTGGGTTTTTGACCCGTTTCGCACTCCGGTTTGGTTGGTCGGAGATTTCTCCCACAACTGGATTATATATATTAATAATATATATAACTAATTTACATTTTTAGCCCTTATAAAATAATAACTAATTTGATAGAAACTATAACTAGGCAAAATAACATGTTATATTTTATAAGGGCTAAAAGAGTAAATTTATTTTCAAAGTTAACCAAGTTTTTTAATGGAGTTAGGCTAAAGGACAGAGAGTGTGGCAAATTTAGAAAATAAAGGACAGAAGTAGTGAAAATTAACATAAAGGACAGAGAGTGCAATTTCGCCAATAACTAAAGGATAATCTTTGTAATTCTCCCTAGATTTTATAAGATTGGAATAAACATTTTTACTTAGTGTTCGCCCAGTATAGTTTTAGAGTAAGATGTGTAGTTATGCGGTTACATTATCGTCTAATGTATCACACATTAATCAATAAACACATTTCTTTATGCAACTTTTATCGTTCTCTATTTAAAATTGGATTGGGATAGCACTGCAGAATGCCTGAATCAATACATACCTTTTTTGTTTATGCTGTATAATCTGGAGTCGCGAGTCTCACTAGCTAGAAGCAGTTTCTTTATCATCCGAGGTTGAGGTGTAGTTTGTCTCATCCACCATCCCCAAACCCTATCAGTAACTTTGTTGTGGGTAAGATCGCTTAAGCTTGTTGCTCATATATGTCAAAAATAAATGGTAATTAGCTTCACATAGCTTAAAAATAATCTAAGAAATACAAATAAATAGAAAGAACAAACAAACAATGCGATGATAGTTTCATTATTGGACATATTAGTTCAGGAACTTCAAGATGCCAAATAAAGTGAAGATCAAGAAAAACGTATCACGGTTAATATTAATTTAACTATGTTACATTTTTCATCCATCAATCACGAGCAGTGGCGAAGCTTGGTTCTTGAATCGGTGGGGACCGGACTCAATTTTTTTCGATCGGTAGTGGTCGGAAGATCAAATCGGTGGAGGCCAAACTCAACCCGGACTCAATTTATCTACGAAAATTGCAAAATTCCACCACTACGCCAAAAATCGGTGGGGGTTGCGGCCCCCTCGGGCCCTAAAGAACCTTCGCCACTGATCACGACCAACATAAAAGGTTTAAGGTTTTACCTACCTGTAGATCCTAATCATTACAATTAGGAAGAATATTGTGGTTTACATGAGTGTCCACAACGATGACGACGACAGCGGCGACGGCGTTGACAGCGGCGACAACAGCAACAGCAGCAACAACAATAATTTGGGTACTTTTCCATAACTTTCATAAAGACAAGGGTATAAGGAACCGTTTTTGGATCTGCATCGACACTAGAATTGATGAAATCCTATCAAAAGAATAAGGGGTACAATGATAGTTTCTCAAGAACTCAACTACCAAACATGCTAATTTTTGTTTACAAATTTTTTAAATTAAAATTTCCATTGATAAAAAAGGGTAAATTATATAAGGATGGTAGGTAGGCGGGCAACAAGTTGCGCCGTCACCCCTTTTTTAATAGAAAATCTCAATCTGCTAAAAACAAAACTCCGCCCTGGGGGGGGGAGTTGTTGTGCACTACTCGTTGAACCCGAGCCAAAAACCGTACCGCCTCCGATGCCAAGGAACCGAACGTGTCGAAGGCCAAGGGAACGAAAACATGTTGATTATCCTCACATGCTTTACCATGCTTTTCCACTTTCTTGGATTCAGCTCTCATGACCGCTTGCCCGGCCACAAACCCACTATCCCGAAGCCGAACAAGGGGGGACGCCCCGGTAATATTCATATGTAGACTTCACTGTTAACAAATGGAAATAATAGTGAAGTCTATATATGAACATTACCATTGTGTTCCTGAATTTAATAAACGTTGGAAAAGAAGAGAATGGGAATTAAGGAGAGAAAAGAGAGGGAGTGGAAATGAAAGATTAAATTAGCTAGCGTGTTTCCGAGTTGGAAGGAAATGAAAAGAAAAGTAAGTGTTTTATGTTTAAAAAACCATACCAAGATTTTCCTTCCCTTTCTCTCTTTAAAAAAAACTGTGGAACCTGATTTTTTTCCTGACATCCTTCCAAATCCTTTCTTTTTTTTCGTTAAATGAAACTCGAGAACACAACATACAAGAAAAGCAAGGGGCGTACTTGCACCTTTGATTTTGTAGTTTACAGATATATAAAAATAATAGTTTTATTAAATTATTTTAATTATTACAATGTTAAGGTCAAGTACATATTTCCAACTGCATCTATTCATGTCCTATAATTCTCTATAAAAGAGGTTATCTTTTTCTTCATCATATCCCATTTTACCTGAGCCATGGAGGAGAAAAGGTTATATATTTCAACTTCTTTTGTACATATTTCTATATTGAGAATTTTTGCATCTGGCCAAGCTCACAATATACAGATTAACTCTTTGTTTTCTAAAATTCAGATGTTCGGTTGTTACAGGGGGAACAAAGGGATTGAACTTGAAATATGTCGTCAGCTTGCACTAAATGGTATCCAAGTCATACTAACGGCTAGAAATGAGAGTCGAGGCATTGAAGCTGTAAATAAACTTAATGGTTCTGGCCTTCTGAATGTCCTTTTTCATCGGCTTGATGTCAAAGATCCAACTAGCACGCCGCAACTTGTCGAATTCATTGAAACTCACTTCAAAAAGCTTGATATCTTGGCAAGTAAACGATACATGCATATTTGCAAGAATATAAAGAACAAAATAAATTATTTTCTAAATCCTACATATTTTAAAATATAAAAAAATTACTGAAATGTATGTTATTTGTCTCCTAGAATTCAAAAGAAAAATGTATGAAAAAAGTTGTTTATTTATTTATTAAACCAACAAATGTGCAAGTCATTTGTAGCTAGGTTATCACATACAAACAAGTGGTCCTTTTTTGATCAAATAATTGTAAATCTTGTGTAGGTGAACAATGCAGGAATAACAGGAATGCGTTTTGTTGCTGATAAGATAGTATACAATGCAAAAGGAGAAGTACTTACTTTCATTCCTATATAGCCTTTTTCATGTCAGGTTTCACATTTATAACGTTATATATTATACTCGATAATTGCTAATAGTAATACGGAGAATACGGCTAGGCTTTATTATTAGTTTATGTGTAGTGGTGGGGGGTTATGAGGGGGTTATGGTATTAAAATATTAAAAGGTAATAGAAGGGGGGTTATGAGGGGGTTATGAAAAAGAGGGTGTAGTGAAAAGACGGGTTATGAGGAGGGTTATAAATGATTAGGTAATCATTGGCTAATTATTGTTTTTTATTTAAATAAGAATATTAAATAGTTAATAATATTTCATTAAATATAAAAATAATAATAAAAATAAAAATTTAAACTGAAAGTTTATTAAATTAATAAAATAATAACGAAAAATATTTAATATTAAAAATAATATTTAATAAAAAATAAAAAAAAATTGAATTTCAAACGGTTACTGTTCCAAACCGTTTGAATTTCAAACGGTGTCCCTCCTATTTCAAAGTTTGAATTTCAAACTCCCCCCCCCCCCCCCAAATGGTCAGTCACACCCTATAAATACAACACTTCCTCCCAATTCTCAGTCACACCTATTCCTCATCCTCAAAACAATGAATAATATGGGCGGTTTTCAACCAGGAGCTGCCGGACCGTCTAATGTCCGGCAGTACTCTCGCCGGGTCCGGGGACGGGGCCGGCCCCGGAGACTACCATTCACCTCCTCTCCTCCTCCTGTTGCTGCACAACCTCCTCTTCCTCCTCCTCCTCATCCACAACATTGGTTATATCGCCCTCCTCCTGCTGCGGCACCACCAACCTTCACGCCTCCTGCTGCTGCTGCACAACCAACCTTTCCTCCTCCTGAAGTCGATGATGACTTCACGGATGAAGAATGGGTCTGGGCCATGGATTATGCCATGGCTGTTAATGAAATGGACCGACTAATGTTGTCGGCCCCCACCCCCCGGACTGCTGCTGCTATCCCCACCCCCACCCCCACCCCCTACCACCAGACTACCCCTACCACCAGACTACCCCCACCCCCCACCACCAGACTATCCCCACCCCCCACCACCAGACTACCCCACCCCGTGAATATGGGGAGCCAACTCCTGAGGACTTGGAAGCCCTCAGGGAAATTGAGGAGGAGGAACGCCTTTGGAGCCGACCTACCCCTCCTCGTGAGTACTACTATTTCCCCTCGGATGCGAGATCCGATGGACGGGACAGCTCACGTTCCGTATCCCCCGAGTACTACACACTCGAGGACTGGGACAACTACTCTCCATAGTGAAGATTATCTAGTGTTTAAATAATTAATTTAGGAATATGTAATGTTTAAATAAGTAATTTAGGAAGTGTGTTTTAATATTAGTTGTAACTTTTTTTTAATGTAATGTAATGTTTTAAATTTTAAATATTATATAATATGTTTACATAAACTAACATGAAACACAAAAACTAGTTGTAACATTCAAACCTTAAATATTAAAACATTAAACATTACAAATAAAACACTAACATAAAACATAATATTAAACCACTAAAACCTTAAACATTAAACAAAATAAAAACGCATCATAGACCAGGACAAAAGATTGGTGATGTTGAAGTCGCTGTCGTAGCGTTGACGATAAGCGTCGTGTGTCAGTTGAATTGCCATCTGTTGGCTAACGTCAGGGTGCGCCTGCATCGTCGCTTCATAGACTATGTGCCATCTCCTACAGTTATTTTGTATGGCAGACCACTTAGTGGTGATCTGATCGACAGTACGGTTGTCCGTTTCGGTAATTCGGTTGAACTCCTCCAATACATTGCGCCAAAAATGCTCCCTATTGTTTTGCGGATTCTCCTTGGTGTTGATCCACGCCCTCACCAACTCGAGTTGATCTTGGTTAGTCCACGCTGCCATTGGTTTGTTTTTGGAATTGTTTGGTATAAAAAGAGTATGTGTTTGTGTTGTTTGTGTGTGTTGTTTGTGTATGTTGTATGTTTATATATAGATATTAAATTTTGTAATATAAAAAAATAGAAAACAACCGTTGTCAAACGGTCAAATGCGAAAACCAAGAACACTTTGAATTCAAAACGCCCGATATAGATAAAACGGGTTTGGACGAAAACGCCCTATAGCGCCCGGGGGGGCGGTGTACCCCGGCGCTATAGGGGTGAAAACGCCCACACAACGGGCCACTACACACAACCTTAGTAAAAAGTGAACTACAAAGAAACAAAAATTAACAAAGGGCACCAATGTAGGACCGTCACGGATGATCCGTATATCACGGGTTTTTCCAAGATACGAATGCGAAATCCTTGGGTCTTGGTTTAACTAACAAATATATCAAACACACACAAAAACGAGTTGTCGGATATGGTTTAAATGGTTATTCGATTAGAAAATCAGAACACAAGTGATTACAACCGAATCAGACCATTAAACCCTGTCTAAACCTCTCAAAATGACAACTAAATTATTAGGGTAATGATTGCATCTATTATAGGTGTTGTCACTCGCCTTAGGCCCTTGGGGCGATTGGCTTGCAGGGACACAAGTGGATAACCCAGTCTCCTGGTTTGGCACACGATTAGGTAAGCCAGTCGTGTGTTCGAAACCTACTCACCCCTACTAATTACCAAACAACCCTTTCATATACAAAAACAAGTTAAATACAACCAAGACAACTACAAACACTCATATTAGGCTAAGGACAGCTACACAAACATGTACTAACAACCAATATAATAATTAATAGGGATGTAGCAATCTAAGCTGACGTGGCATGCTAACTTGCGTTGCACACCACTCACTCCTTGTATTAAGGCCGTTAAATGAGTTATTTGTTAAAATGTTAACCGATATGTTAAAAGTCTTAATTAATTTTTTTTGTTTTCTAAACCAAAAACCACAAAATATATGCTTAGGTGAAGTTAACGTTATTAAACCATTTTCTTAGGGTGGGATAGAGTGAATTAGGGAAAAGTGGGTGATATAACATCTAGTTGCAGTTAAGGATAGTTAAATATACCCAAAGCCTTAGCTAAAAGTACTTAATAAAAGCTCAATACAAAAACAGCCTATAACGTACTAAGCAATTTAACTTATCAGGCGCGACTCGACCTACTAGTCGATGAGAACAAAAACCCCTTACCAGGCGTCATCGAGCAAACATATGAAATGGCTGAAGAATGTTTGAGAATAAACTATTATGGAACAAAAGGAGTTACAGAGGCACTTGTTCCTCTTCTCCAACTCTCCAAATCGCCTAGAATTGTGAACTTAACCTCTATATCTGGACTCCTATATGTACGTAATTTAAAAAATATTCACATTAAGTAGTTAAAAACTAGACAGTCATAAACTGGCCCACTTTTTAACTTGTTTTTCAATGGATTCCTAATGAAAAGTTGAAAGAAGAGTTGGATGATATTGACAACTTAACGGAGGAACGGATTGACGAGATTATTCATGATGTATTGCAGGACTCTAAGCAACTGCTTACAAAATTTCAAAAGCTACTATTAATGCTTACACAAGACTTATGGCGAAAAAGTTTCAAAACAGGATTATTGTGAATTGTGTCCATCCCGGAGTGGTTAAAACAGATATGACATTAAATTCGGGAATAGATGTCGAAGAGGGTGCGAAGGGTCCGGTGATGGCTGCTTTATTGCCCGTTGACGGACCTTCAGGTGTCTACTTCGACCAAACCAAAATAGCTTCATTTAAATGATCTAAAGAACATTTATTTGTTATGTTTAATTATGTTCTACTGAAGCATGCATGTGAAAAATTGTGTTCTTTTCAGAAAAGCAAAGTTCACATAACCGCACACCTGGTTAGCAAATCACTAACTGGGGCAAAATAAAAGAACAATTGAGGATTTGTATTTTAATTTTTCTCATATGGAATAAGAGCATATGTATCATCTTCCTTGTTTTTTTTTATTTGTTGTTAGCGTGGTAAGCCATTGATAATTTTTTCTGTACGTGTTACTTCCATTTTGAGGCCTTTTCATTTACGAGTTTATGATAATCATTTAGATGAAAAGGAAAACAAGAATAATAACTTTATTAATAATAAAAATAGAAAAATAATACGAATCTATCTATACTACCTAATAAAAAAAAAACTCATTTGTGTCACATGTCAATATATTACCTTAATAACAAGTTGTATGTTATACAACTTATATGTGAATACAACGCGTATTTGCTATTGATGCGATTGGATGTGAAATCGGCGTGAAAAACGGTAGAAAATGCAGCGTTTGGGAACACATGAAAAGGAACTGACGTAGGAATCGAACGTCGAAACACGTGTTTTTAACCATAGTCGAACTTTCAGAATAATTATTTATTATAAATAATGTTATTTATTGAGTTTTGGAAGTTACCGGACAGTCTTAACAAGGTACACGCGATTGAAAAATTAACGCGATTTTAACGAGTGGCTTAAAATCGCGCGTCTGGCAACAAAAATAACTTAAATTTTACTCGGTTTAGTGGTGTTTTTAATTTCGAACATTTCCGACTAATTTTGTCGGTTATTTGACGAGAGGAAATAAAAACCGAGGCGTATGAGACGTTAAATGGGTTCGAGTGCGCGGTATGCTCCAGCTAACTAAACCCTACCTATAAAAGCTGCCTAATCCTCTCCTCTATCTCATTTTGCAGCCGCCAGAAACCCTAACTCTCTCTCTACTCTCTCTCATCGCGTCTCCCTCTACCCCTTTTCTAGCAACAGCCGGCCACCACCAAGCTTGGTGGTGGCGGCGTGGGAGTTTTAGGCACGAGAACGAGCAGTGGTGGGCTCGAAATCGGGGAATTACGTTCGGGAAGGTGGGGACAGCACTGTTTAGTTGTTGACGACGACCGGTGGGTTTTATGGTGGTTGGTTCGGTTGGTGACGATCCGAGATTAGGTCTCGGGACAGATCTGGTTCATTTCGGGTCCTGTCAGATCTGGTCAACTCGGGTCAGACCTGGTCAAAGTGCTTCTCGGTCCCGTCAATGTTCGCTCAAACAGTACCGGTTGAAGCATAGATCGAGGCGCGAGCATGCATTCGGTATAAATGTTTTCGTATTTATATTTATTTTTATGAAATATATATAGTTATAAATTATAATTACAAACGTAATTTGTGTTAGCTCGCTCAGTGAATCGGAAATATATATATAAAACGATAAATATGGATCGGAGTTTGTTAATAAAGCGTGGCTTTGTGTTTATTGTTGTTGGACTAAAATTGATGTCTCGTATTTGGAAGTTGATTTGGGGGAAAATTGTAGACAATTCGTGTTGTCGGGTTTGTACGAAAGCAGACGGAACTCTGTCAAAAATTTTATTAAATTTTAAACACAACAATGACGATAATGTTGTATATCTTTATAAACAACCTTTTTCAAGTGTTTTAACAAACGTATTTACACTAAAGTCGCAATGTTTTTCGATAAAGGGCTATTTGTAATAATAATGGTAAATCTCGGACAATATTTCCAAAACAAACATGTAGTTTTTTACCGGGTGTCAAGCATGATGAGTTTACAAATATTTTCGGTATTTAAACAATGTTTATTGTCCATATTTAAATTACACAAAATTTTGAAAATAATTTACAAGTTTGAATGCCTAGGGAGGATTCGACGTGAATAAAGTCTCATTTCAATGTAGTTGTTCGAATTGACAAGAACCTAGTATATTTATCTTTATGGGAAGGTAAATATACGGTAAAGTGAGTTGAGCCGAATGGTAAATAAAACGAAATACCTGGTGAGGATTCCAAGGAGGTTTTATAAGTTTTTCCCAAATAACGTTTCGTGTAAAGAAAATAAACTTTCTTAAAATGTTTTACAAATATTTTTCGGTGATTTAATTAAAAAGGGTTTTATGAGAAATAAACATAAAACCATGAATTCATCAGCTTTATGTTGACTTTTTAAGCATGTCTTTTAGGTCTAGATTTTGGCAATGACTCGGTTGGAATAGATGATGTATTGGGATTGGATATCCTAGATGGCCAAGTAAGGCGTTCAGAATTAATAAAGTCTTAAATGTATTATTCCGCTGCATATCAAAGGTGCCAAACATTCACAACCGACGAAAAAATTGGGGTATGATAGTTTGGGTTCAAAATGAAAAACCATACGGTGTAGCAAATGCGGGGGCTTAATTTGCAACCATGATTTAAGGGAGCTGGCTGACTTGACGGAAATTCTGCAGCCGGTTAGGCTTCTGAACAGGCCGGATTACTGGTCTTGGATTGGGGCGAATGCAGGTTCGTTTAGTGTTGCAGCTGTGAAGTGGCTCATGCAATCGGAAGAGGATTCTAGCAGCGATTTTGTGTTCTCCTGGTGTAAGTGGATCCCTCTCAAGTGTAATATTTTCGTGTGGCGCGCTGAGTTGGGAAGGATTCCTTCTGCTGTGGCCCTGCGGAATAGGGGGATTTTTGTTGAAGACGTGTCTTGCCCGCTCTGTGGTGAAGCCGAAGAGACCGCCGATCAGTTGTTTTCTGCTTGTATATTCGCTGCTACGTTATGGCAGCATATTAGCGCCTGGTGTGGGATCAGTAGTATCTTCGCTTTTTCTACTAGAGACCTTTTCGAATGTCACCTCCACTCGGGTCTTAAAGGTAAAGATAGGGAGTTTTTTCATGGCCTTATCATTATAGGGTGCTGGAGTATTTGGAGGGCGAGAAATGATTTGTTGTTTCAAAACAAGACGGTTAGAATGGAAGACATTATTGGCGAAGTCAAGTCTGTGGGGTATCTTTGGGCTAAGCATAGGACTAACCTCGAGTCGTTATCTTGGTCCAATTGGTGTAATTTTGTTTTGATGTAGTTGTTCCTTTTTGCCGCCCCGGTTTGGGGGTTGGTTGTTTCTAATGAAGTTTACCTTTCAAAAAAAAAAAAAAAAAAAATTGGGCCCCAAGTATCCACATCTTCGTTCATGTCCCAACAATTGTTTAATTTCGAATTCGGATCGATGGTAACCAGTAGATATAATCAAAACCAATAAACCTCAGCTCCTAAATTCGATCTCCGATGCTTCTATAATCCGGTGAAAACTTGAAACCTGCAACTCGCCTACCCTTTATCTACAAAACAACGAACCCATTGCACTTCAAGAACTCATCAACAAAACCAATTATCAAGCCGCAACTCCGTTTAGATCTCAGATCCATCCACACGCAAACAATTTGCTATCACTCTGCAACTCAGATCTAAAAGTTAGGTAATAGGTAAGGAGAGGTTGTGAGTTCAAGTCTCATAACATCATGCAAAAAAAAGTGTAACAAAAGGGGAGGGAATTAGCTGTTAAAAAAAAGGTAAGTACACACGAAGATCCAAGTTAGCATGAAAACGGTTTCACATGATCGCAACTGCCAGGTACGTCGCACTCTTTAAAAAATATTTTATTTTATTTGTTGATTCAATGTTGGTTAAATAATAATTCTAGTGGTTAGTAATAAAACAAAATAATTGTAGAGTAAAAGAAGCCTCACTGTTCTTTCGGTCCCCTCACAAGTTGGACAGCACTTTGCCTTAGCATTACTGGCTAACCATACGCATAATGGTGTCCTAACTCTACTAAAGGTGAAGATTCAAGCTTCTTAAAAGCCTGTAAGTAACCAATATCAACTTTTGCGATTTTCTTAACAGAAAACATATATTTGTAAACAATGGAGGTGGACTTTCTACAAACTAACCTCTACGGCTAGTGACTCATTGTGTACCTCATGTAATTCTGCGTAATCATCTAAATGATTATTCAATTGTCGTAGTAAAGCATTTTCCGACGATGATAATAAATTGTACGCTTTTTTACACGATATTTCAAATTTAACAAGTCATCGTCACCTATGCAGATATCTTTGTATATATCAATATGAGTTTTGAACAAGTGATTAAATAGTACTGTATATAGTTTTTCAACATCTGTAAGTAGTTTCCTCATATTACAAAAAATGACTATCATTTTAATTATGTTTTGTCAAAACAACTTTAGATTGTAAAACAATTTGCTTACCCACGATAACGGCAAACTAGGATGCGTTTGTTATCCAAAACAAGTGAGTGCTTCTATTTTAAAATCTAAAAGAAGAATAAATAACACGGATGTTAGATATAACACAAATTTATCGTATAAAAGGATTCAAAAGGGGAAGGAAACCTTTTTAACGGATTTTTTCGTTTTCATCTCCACCAAAGCAATGCTTGTGTAGCGACCGGTTTTGTGTATTAATTCTAATTCAATTGTTTTAACTTTTCCAAACATTTGAAAACATTTTCCCCTGTAACATTCATAAAGCTATGATTGTGATATAACACTTTTATAAATATGAAAAAACACACCTACTTCATGGTCCTGAGAAAACTTACAGTGAAGTTATCGGTAGTTGATACGGTAGATATTTTACCAACACATGCTGTAATAACATACAAAACTTTCAACAAAAATTAACATTAAAATGACTAAACTAAAAAAAACATACCTTTGCCCACGTTTGTTTTTCTTTTGAATCTTTAAGCTTTTTGAACTACCTCGAAACAAAAATAGAGTGAAATAGTCTTTAGACAATATGAAGTTAAGACTAACATGAAACTTCTTAAAAATAAAAACAAGACGAACAGGTAATTTAGTAACAAAAAAGGATGAACAAAAATTTGATGTTTATATTATTTTTATGTATTTGACTAAGCAAAGATGTATGAGTAAACCTGGGGTTGCTGTTCATTCTTGTTTGTTACTAAATTATCTGTTCGTCTTGTTTTTTATTTTTAAAAAGTTTCATTTTAGTCTTAACTTCATATTGTCTAAAGACTATTTCACTCTATTTTTGTTTCGAGGTAGTTCAAAAAGCTTAAAGATTCAAAAGAAAAACAAACGTGGGCAAAGGTATGTTTTTTTTAGTTTAGTCATTTTAATGTTAATTTTTGTTGAAAGTTTTGTATGTTCAGCATGTGTTGGTAAAATATCTACCGTATCAACTACCGATAACTTCACTGTAAGTTTTCTCAGGACCATGTAGTAGGTGTGTTTTTTCATATTTATAAAAGTTTTATATCACAATCATAGCTTTATGAATGTTACAGGGGAAAATGTTTTCAAATGTTTGGAAAAGTTAAAACAATTGAATTAGAATTAATACACAAAACCGGTCGCTACACAAGCATTGCTTTGGTGGAGATGAAATCGAAAAAATCCGTTAAAAAGGTTTCCTTCCCCTTTTGAATCCTTTTATACGATAAATTTGTGTTATATCTAACATCCGTGCTATTTATTCTTCTTTTAGATTTTAAAATAGAAGCACTCACTTGTTTTGGATAACAAACGCATCCTAGTTTGCCGTTATCATGGGTAAGCAAATTGTTTTACAATCTAAAGTTGTTTTGACAAAACATAATTAAAATGATAGTCATTTTTTGTAATATGAGGAAACTACTTACAGATGTTGAAAAACCATATACAGTACTATTTAATCACTTGTTCAAAACTCCTGTTGATATAGACAAGGATATCTGCATAGGTGGCGATAACTTGTTAAATTTGAAATATCGTGTAAAAAACCGTACAATTTATTATCATCGTTGGGAAATGTTTTACTACGACAATAGAATAATCATTTGGATGATTACGCAGAATTACATAAGGTGCACAATGAGTCACTAGCCGCAGAGGTAAGTTTGTAGAAAGTCTACCTTCATTGTTTACAAATACATGTTTTCTGTTAAAAATTCACAAATGTTAATATTGGTTGCTTACAGGTTTTTAAGAAGCTAGAAGATGTATATCATAGTTTAAAATACCAAAGAATTGACCCCCGGATCTTGATGATGATTTTCAAGACTTTTATAGCAGGTCTGTACATATCATTATTGTTTTCTTTGCTACTTTATTTATCATTTTGTTTTGTTCTAACATTAACTTTCTGTTGTACGATTGCTTATGTAACCTTCAAAAATGATAAAAATAGACTTAAAATTGCAGAATTAGCTGAAGAACACTTTCCGTATTGCATTTTCACAGAATACGCATATGGCTTTAATAAGTAGTGTTTGCGCAGGTAGCGAAACACTTTCCTGTTTTTTTTTTATTTTAAATATTTTTTCTTTAATTTCACTGCTTGAATTCTCAAGCTCAACCTCGAGGCTTAATAGATTCTCTAGCCCCATTAGTTAAACTACATTATTTGACTGGTTACTTGTGTTTATTTTTCAGATTGCTTGTGCAAAACCTTGATGGGTTTCTTGACCCTTTGCAGCCGGTACTTTCCATTCACATCTTATGTTACTCACGCGCATCTGATATTGCCTTTTTCACATCATAAATACTTGGTCATTTCATAGACTTGAGTGCCAATGCCTTCGCATCTGATCATGCCCTTTGCATCAGATTTGCCCATTTGTATCTCTTTGACTGTTTGACATTTAGATAACATAGATACATGAACTATCTCAATGGCACCTGGCCTAGACCCTTCGCATCTGATCTGTTACGTTCGGATCTCCCCATACCTAGATAAATTTACAGACAATTTCCCCCCGTAACTGAATTATAGTCTCCACATCTAATCTTACCAAAATTATAATATGTTCTTATTAAAGCATTTATGTTCTTATTTTTTCTTGTTTGTTTTTTAGGGAGGTAACAGCGATTTCGAAAGATGCACGACTCATGGAACATGGGGTGGTTCACGGAGGAACAAATGGGTTTATATGCCTCAAGGGTTTACTAATAACATAAAGATAATTGTTATTGTTAACTATGGAAGTGTTGACTCCATCAGTTTCCAACGCACTATCATCTTTTGAATACTGTTTGATTTCATTGCTAATGTTATTGCTTTTGCATCTTGAGCTTTGTGACAAATTTGAACCTTTATGGCCCTTGTGGTAAAAGTTACTATGTTACTGCTTTTTCATGTCAATGGTGATGTTATTGCCGGATTTCATGGAAATACCTCACTGCTATTGGGGTCTATGTTGCATCGCCTCTAAATCCTACATGTGAATGCAAAATCAAGAATGAGGTTCATTTATTACTCCCCTCTCTTGCTTGTATTTTGTTTCCTGTTTGTCGCAAAAGTTAAGCTTTATCCCTTTTGTTACATGTGCCATTCAGCTAGGTTCATTAAAGTTTATTATAGATATTTTATATGCTACCATGTCACATCATCTCAAGCTTCATCATGGCAGAAAACGCTCGTAAGGAGCTTCAACACTATACATGACCCAACAAAATAAATGAGTTGATGATTTGAAAAATAGCTTATTATAAATGGTCTACTTATTTTATGATTATCAATCTTTGTTTTAGGTTTTCTTTTTTTTTTTCCAGAAACTGACGTGTAGGTGAAAGATTATTAGACGTAAAAGGAAAAGTACAACTATACAAATACAGTCTCTTAAAAATAGGAAGTCATAGGAAGAGTATCAAATAGACTTCGGTTGAACTCATTCTAGCGGTATTTGAACCGTCTCATAGAGCCCTACGTTCTTAGGTTTTGGGTTTTCGCTTTTGGAATTTTAGCTTGTATATTAAAATAACTTTCATTTCAATAAAAAGGGGCAAATTACATAAGAATTTTAGCTTGTATATTTTAAAATTTTATTAGATCATCCTGTCTTTTTATTTGGCATTGTGTCTATTTTTATTTATTTGTCATTGTATCTTTTTTGTGATTTGTATTGTTTTTGTGTTATATTTCATGATTCATTATGTTATATTTTGTATCCATCCCAACTTAACCCTAGACATTAATACGGTGAAGAAGAAAGAATAACATTTACATGATTTTGAGCATAGCTCACTTAAGATTTATATCTATAACATAGTGGAATAACATTTACATGATTTTGAGCATAGCTCACTTAAGATTTATATCTATAACATAGTGGAATTCTATCATTTTTTTTGTAAGTGTGGTCAGATAGAAAAATATGCAGTCATATGGAAGCTTTTATCCTCATATACATCCCCCAAAAAAATGGTATTTAATTTCACATATAGCTTAAAAATAATCCAACAAAATAAATAAACTAGAAAAAACAAAGCAACAATGTGATGATTAGCTTCTGGTGCAACATGGCAACAATAAGTCCAGTAAACTCATGGTTAATATTAGTTTCATTATGTTACATTTATCACCAATCTGAGACATAAAAAGCGTGAAGCTAATCATAATTATGTGTTTTCTCTCTGTGTTAATGCTAATCATTACATTAGCATGATTGCTGTTTACATGAGTATGCGCAACACGGCCAAACCAACAGCAGAAATAGAGACAAGGGTACCTATGCAGTACTTGATCACCTCATATTTTGCTGCTTCCAACTGGGCTCTTAATGATTGAATTTCCTGGTTTCATTGAACATTTTCAAAGATATAAAGTCAACATTTTGGTCAAAGTCATAGTCTTCTGACAAAAAAGGCCGCGTGTACTCACCCGATCAAGTTTATTTGTGAGGTTAGCGGTTTCTTGGTTTTGGTTTGATAGTTCATCCCGAATTCTCCTGCATTTATCATCCACTAATAAGTAATAAGTTTACATAAACTTGTTGAACCAATTTGCTTCCTTTTATCAACAATTTGTTCAAAAGTGCGGATTCTTATAAACAACGACGACTAGTTTGTTCAAAAAGTTCAAAAAATAAGAAGATGCAACTTGTTACCCTCTTTCAAGATTCAAATCCAGACGCTGTCCAGCAGTGACTTTGTCTATTTCATACCTGTGTCGCAATCAGAATTAGTATTTTTCAAGTTACAGTTGGAGTTTTTTTATATAAAATTCAAATGCCGAGACTCGGCCATAAGATCATGGACCAATAGTCAATTATGCAAAATGATAATACCTCAATTCACTGCGCATCTTCTCTATATCATTCCTCAATTTTTCCGTCTCGCGTTGCAACATAGAGAAATGATTTTCCTGTAAAGAATTTATTTTAAAAAAATAGTCAACAAGCCTTTTATCACAGGAAAGATTTTAGCTATTGTAGTATGCACAAGTAGCAATTCAAATGTGTAATATCCAAACACAAACTAAAGAACAAACCGAACTAGAACGAATAAGGGGCTGTTTGGTTGATTTAGTGATGAATCATTAAGAGGTCTGAATGGTTAAGAGGCTCTGAATGATTAAGTGTTGAATGGTTCAGCACTTCAGCTATACACAAAGTCTGAATGGTTCAACTCTTAACCATTCAATTCAGAGCCTTTATTAGGTGAAACAAACAGTCTGAATGCTGAACTCTTCAGAGCTGAACGGTTCAGAGCCTCATTAAGAGGCTACCAAACAGGCCTTTAAATCTAAGGTAATGAAGAAACTATAGCTTTATATATCACCTTATTTCTAAAACAACTACGCAATACCAGTCGATTGAAGAATAAACATCCATGTTTTTGCAGAAAAATCAACCATTAACCATTCAAGCTTAATGAAAATAATCATATAACAATGCATTAATCACCTGAGAACTCTGCACTTGAGACTTAAACTTCCCCAAATTACCATCTTGTGTCATCTCAATCTAAAAACAAAACGCAGATGTCATATTAACCACCGAGTATGACAAAACCGGAGAAATCTAAATTCGATTAACAAAAACGAACAAACCCTTTGCATTTCACCCTTGGAAACAAACGACTGAGCCACATTTTCCAAACTATCATTCAAAACCTCAGTAATCGCAGACGTAATCGCTTCCGCTTGCTTCGAAGGCACTCCTTGCCCTTCCAATCTCCTAACCTATAAACTCAAAACCACATTAACCTAATTCATTTCATCAACTCAAAACTAGGGCTGCCAATTCCTAACCTATTCACACACGATTAAACCTAGGGATGAGCAAATGTTACCGAATCTCGTAACCGAACCGGTACCGAATTTACCGTACCGAATCATTTACGATACCGATTTGGTACCAACTTTTTGACGTTTTCGTGATCAGTACTTTCGGTTTGGTACGTTACCAGTATTTTACCGATTTTATCTTCAAATACCGTACCAGCGTACCGAGCATTTTCGGTACCGTACCCAATTTTGGCAAAGGATCGGTACTTTCGGTATCAGTACCAAACTCATCCTTAATTAAACTTATGTTAATATAACGTTATCTATACAGACAATATAAAAAAAAAACGTACCAGTGCTAAGGTATCAACAAGGAACAAACGTTTGCCGTTAGATTGAACAAGTTGAGAAATCTGTCTGAAATTAAATCTGCTACAACAATTCGGATAATAATAATAAGTATCAGACGAAGGTATTGTTGGAACAAACGGAGGTTTAAAAACCGATGAATTGATGAAATGAATGGACCGTAGCTTTGTTCTGGCCCGGATACAGGCGGCCATAGAATTTAAACGAATACTGATAATAATAATATTATTATTATTATTATTATTATTATTATTATTATTATTATTATTCGTTCAAACAATAATAATGAATGAATCGATTATGTGAAGAAATTAGGTTTGGGGGTTGTTTGTTATTGGGAATCGTGAAACATGATGTTGGTAAGTGGTAACGATAGTTGTTGATGAAAGTTCTGTCCGTACACGTTTTAAAGGGAGAAAGGTTTGTTAAGAAGAGACGTGAATAAAAAATTAAAAAGTGAAGCGCCCACCGTGGGGCTCGAACCCACGACCACAAGGTTAAGAGCCTTGCGCTCTACCAACTGAGCTAGACGGGCTTGTTGGTTATCGGTATACACATCATGTAGTCAATATACGATGTCATTTTGTAATCCTTTTCTGAGTATAGCACTTTTACTAATATGTAGATAACATATAAAAAAATATATTGGATAATATACACCACATATTGTCTATAACCCAACTATCTAAGTTGGTCTTAAATACTCCTTTGGGTTTTTTTTTTCTGGAATAGCACTTAGATAGATATCAAAGAATATGAATGTTTCTTTCAGATTTTAAGATTCGAACTAGTGTCCACTTAAGGTGGAAGGGGCGCCCATCTAGTAAACCATTCCATCTTGTGAATCCAACCAATAGCTAGATGATAACTCATTTGAACTCATTTCATACAGACTTAAATGGGGCACGCATCTAGTAACCCATTTCATCCCATTACACTTTTTAATTACAATTAAACAGAAAGAAAACACCCTTGGAAATCAAGCACACATGGATCTAGCACCGGCTCATGTACCCGTTGTTGAGCCATCTAGCTCATCTAGTGGTAATTGCAGCAGTGTTCTGGTAACCTCCACATCTAGGACACGTCCCGACCACCCTTATATATTTTGAAATATAGCTTGTCATCGTTTCCTAGATGATATCATATTACAGAAAAGTTAGTTTAAGAAAGGTTTTACAATTTACAAGATTCAAACTTAACATCTCTCATATCATATGGATGTTGGTGCCTCAATTATAAAACGGATACTCTCGCAATTTATTTACACTCTTTTTCTTAAAAATAGTGTTTTCTTTTTTAGTTCCTTTTACTTTTAAACTTTCAATTTAGTATAATATAAAAAAGTTGATGTAATATTTGAATATTTTTTAGTTATGAGAATCCAATTCTTAAGTTTGATTTGTCCGGTAAACCGGTAAGAAAAACAGTTTAATGACCATTCCGATCATTAAACAATATAGACAATTCAAAAGTAATAAAATATATATTTGTACTATTATACATTTCCTGCATTATTTCATCGCAAGAAACGTTGTCAAAAAACTCAAAAGCTCACATGGGGACAGCTACGCGAAAGACTGTTGACAGCAACCAAGCTCTACCATAATTGCAAGCATAATTGTATGATAATTATTATAATCAATATTAAGTGACAAACCCATGAGTAAGAAAGGATTAACATGTAGGCATTATGTTTTGGGTTGTTTTGGCTTTAAAAAAAAAACATCAAACAAAACAATTTAAAACACAATATAATATAATATATTATAGTCATGAAATTTAAACACACCTAAAACACAGTACTTAACAATTAAAACACGATGTTTAGTGTTATGCTTAGTGTTCTTGACATGGTATTTTAAGTTTTAAGCCTAGAATACATTGCTTTAGATTGTTAATTGTTATGTTTGGTGTTTTTTAAGCAAAATAATCCAAAATATCATGACTAAGACCAAAAAGTGATGATTATATGTCATTTTTTATTTTTTTCTCACACTCCTCACGAATATAGCCTACTTGTGTAGAGAGAGGGGGAGAGAGAAATCAAGCGGCTAAAAACATACAAACTCAAAACCAACAAAAATTACACCAAGTTTACACTTATCGAAATTAATCCACTTCTCTCACAAGGGAAGGGAGATTATGCGACATCCAAATAAAAATATCTTCCTAGATTTATTCCATTAAATTTTCAATATAATATCATGAAAATTAAAGCATTAAATTATACCAATTAATAATTTATTAGCGTTAATTTTCAGTATATTGTTATAAATCAATCAATAAATTACAAACCAATTGAACCCGCTTTCAAATTAATGATTAAAAAATACATAACCTCGTGGACATTCACAACATAACATTCATGAATCATAGGTCATAACTCATAACCCTCGAAAACAATCACAAATTATACAATATTATAGTTTGTGCCAAGGCCAAGGGTGTTCATCTGGTTAACCAGGTTGATCCAACTGTCAAATAAGGTTTGCGTATTGAGACAATGAGACCCACCCAAAACCAATATAAACATTTCTTCTTTTTACTAACTTTAATACTAGCACCATTGAAAATCCCGGATACAATTTTAACTATTTTTAGCATGGCAACTTACACACCCGACTAATATACTCCTAATTCTATTCCGCGGTACATTGTGGAGCTCGAACCCTTTGACCTCTAGGGTACGGACACCTTATAACACACCAAGATACCATCGGTCTAAACGCCCTTTGGTTACAGTTTTAACTAAACAACTTAAATACAAATCTCTGAATGAGCCAATATGAACATCCAACCCAAATAACCCAATTACTTATTTAAATGGATATCCGGGTTTACTATCCTCAAAAAATAGACCATATATATGTTGTAAATTTGATTCATTAACATGAATATGTTCCATTATTATAAGAAAAAAATATTAAAAATTTTTAACACCCTTACTTGATGTTTGATGTTCCTGTTCCTGATTATCATTCTTGATCTTACAGTAAACTTGATTTTATCATCATCTTACATACAAAATCTTTATTTCTTACTTTGGTCGTCGGTACATAATATCGTCAACACTTTCCTTTATTTGATTCCCGACTTTGCGTACGTTCTTTGCCACACCTGATGCTACTATATTTGCATTTCTGGTAAATCTGTTTTAAATCAAAGGAGGTTTGTCAATAGTCATACATTTGAGGTGAAACCCATTATTTTTAACAAATAATAATTTTCTTAGTATTTGGTAATTATCTTATTTGACCTCAAAAGTCAAAATGTAAACCATAACTTAAACTACTTGCCTGCTAAAGAAATCATCTGATGCAGATTGAGCCGGCCTGTTTACTCGTGGCTGCGGTGTTGCATGGTTATCTTCAACAAGAAAATAATCATTAGTTTTGTTATACATGTGGTAGATATACAAATCAAAGAATTTGACGTTGATTATCAAACGAATGGTTAAAAGTGCAAACCTGCCGTCTGAATTCTAAAATATATCAAGAGGGCAAATTTACCACGTTGATATATTTTCAATGGCAAATTACCGCGTTAGTATGTTGGAGAATCTATTTACTACTCCGTATTAGAGAAAAACAAGAATTATTATGTAATAAAAGTTTGACATTCAAAGTTGAAGGATGACAGATTGACAGACCAAAAAAAAACATATTTTTGAGAGTTTTCTCTAAAGCCATTGATCATAAAATAAGAGATCATGCCCAATAACCGATAGCAGTTGGTAACACTAACTCTCAACAAACTAAAATCATGATGCTAACTAAATAATTTACCTTTCTTATGAGCATGAGTAGGAGCAGGGTTACCATTAGTAACTTTGTCAACCAGAACCTACAAACAGGTGATTATGTAAGTGATGTTAATACAGTATCACACACACACACACACATAGAGAGAGAGAGAGAGAAAGAGAGAGAACCTCAATGCCAACACAGACCGGCAACTCCTTTTTTGTTTCTTCTACATCGCCACTGTGATTTTTCATATCTGGATAAACAGAATAACCAACACAACCGTATCTGAAATCAGCAAGGCTCCTACCCTCTTTTGAAGCTTCCATCTCAGATTCTCCAACATAGTAGCGAGGTACTGGTCATAGAAGTTAAAATTCAAGATACCATATATTTTTTTAATTAACTAGTATAAAGAAAGGCGCTATCTGACACTAAATAAATTGAGAACAGACCAGAAACAAGAAATATAAATTAATCTAGCTAAGTTATGAAAATAGTAGAGTGAACAAAGATGAAATCGAATAGAAATAATAGCTATGAAATATTGTATTATTCATCGCATTGGGAAGCACTGGATATAATTCTTTCAATAGGCTTGGATGTTTGACTCATTGAAAGTAAAACCTTGTTAGAAAACAGAGTGGGACACAACCATGGTCAAGGGAAAAGAATGCAACCCATACGATCTTGAGCTTCTTAAGTTACTGTGATCCAGTGTGAGAACCAATCTTCCAAATTATTTATGTAGGAAGTGCTTTAGATAAATAAATCTATCAGACTCTCACTAACCAACTCGTTAATATCACCAATTGTGAATACATATGGGGATCAAACATATATCCTTCATCTTCAAAACCGACTAAAATGGTTTTGAATGGGTTAGGAAAATGTAAACACGTACTTTGTGTACCTCGAGAGATAATGCTTGTTTTAACCCATCTCGATGTCTTAAATAGAGCAATTTAACTGGTAAATGTAACCTATTCACTCTCTTCGGATAATTACTAACCAAGCTTATTTGAGATCCCATCATCTTGTGTTGTCGTAAGCAGAAACATAACATATGTCGCATGACTAAAATAACTTAAATGAGAATTATTAGGTTCAGGAGGCAGAACTTCCTAGTCACAAGTTGGAGTCACCTCCAAGAAATAGTTCCCTAATGTAACTCAAACATGTCCACTTAATATATTAGAATATATGTACCTCCATCTAGTAATTAACCGTAACAGATTACAACATTTTCTTTTTCCATGACTGTTTAATATTCAAGTTGCAGTTCACTCACAACTATGTTCCAAGACTGACTGTGTATCCAACAGAAAATGACTGAACAATTTATTTTCCAAAAACTCAAAAGAAGTTATTATGTTTGTTAATGTTGTAAACTTATAACTACCAAATTACCAATTACAAATGTAGACAGGTAATATTGCCATGATACTAATGTGGTGTAGAAACTAAATTTAGAATGTTATATTTCATGGAATATAATGTATATATGTGTAGGCTCTCGGGGGCCAAAAGTAAAATTGCACTAATTTTAACGTTATTTTACTAGTTTCATGCAAATAACATTAAAATCGGCGGACGGTTAATCATGCATCGTGTGGTGGTGTTGATAGCCAAAAGACAAGGGGTTCATGCACCAATCAGCCTTTGTCCCGAGTTCTGAGTGTTATGTACCTTAAGTCCAAGGCTTGATGCAAAAATACTATCGAGCCGGGGTTTTCACCGGAAGCAGCCACTCTATTCCTACGGGGTAGAGGTAAGGTTGTCTACATCTTACCCTCCTCAGGCCATACCTTAGCTTTGCTATTGGTGGGATTTACTGAGTATGATGATATTTCATGCAATACACTAACAATCTAAGATCTAAAAGTCAAATGAACTATAAAGAGCACAAAGATGCATCATAAATTTGATTTGTGAGAATATGTAATAGACACCCATGCATACTTGACAACAATAGGGAGATGCATGATTATCTCCTAGTTTGAATTAAAGACTATATTTATCTATTATTTGAATTTCTATATCTTTTATTTAGTTTCCTATTTGAACTATGATTCTCCACCTATAAAAGGGGACCTAGGTTTATGTTTTTAGTTAGTTTTTGATTGAATTTTAATTAAAAAGAACTTTGTTCTTGGAACCTTTGGTTCGTTTAATCAATTGTTCTTGAGCCATTTGATAAACCTAGAGCTCTGATACCAACTGATGCAGTTTCATATGCAATCAAATGGCTCAAAGACTATATGATTAATCAAACGCCATAAATCGAACCGAATGGTTCAAAGATACCTTAAAGGTGTCTTTACAATATTCAATACTCAAAAACTAACCATGAAATCCTAGACTACCACTTATAAGCTAAAAAACATTATTCAAATAAGAAACAAGAGATAAACTAGGAAATTAGAATTCAAATAAATATTAAAAGATAGTCTTCAATCAAACTTGGAGATAATCCTGCATCATAGGGCCTACTTAAGGATCAAGGTATGGCCTAAACATATCTTATTTAACTATTTTCTTTTAGTTTATGTTCCATAAAAGCTGACTACATTTTTTTTTGCCATTGGTTTCTTAATCTTTTGCAAGCACTATCTCAATTATTAAATGACAAAACTGAATGATACTTTGTATCATCAAGTTTCTTGCAAATGATTTGTCAATTGCAGAAAGACACATAAGCATAGATGCGTGTTTTTCGACCTTAGTTTATCAAATTTTGTACAAGCAGAACTTCAAAATGATAACGCTAAAATTTCTGTCTGAAAATATAAAAAAGTGCCAGAAAAAAAAAAGATAATGTGCCATTTCCAGGCTCCATTCTGTCAAATATATAAAAGCAATGTGTGGCCTTCTTTATAGAAGTCAAAGGCTTGATGAATTCTAGTGACATATGGACAAGTTTTAAATTTAAAGCATATAAAGAATTATAGGTATTGCACAGTAAACTTGTACAATTTAATTACTTAACAAACTTCTAGTAGCCCGAGTTCCCAACTACCTCGTTATCAGTTGACAACAAACTGACACAAGCACTCTCATCAGCTTCCCTATCCATGCCCTATCGTCAAAATATGTGGGGAACTCTTCTATTCGGTATCTCCATTAGGATCTCTAAAACAAGGAACAATTTTAGGGGATCTACAATGATTCTCTAAATATATAGATTCCTTGTACAGTTGTACATCCCCATCCCTCCCTCCACCAATTATCTCCTGCTTCTACTCTTCTACCCAATGATTCTCCCACTTCTTCTATTCTCCCCCTCGTCATTCCCTCGCAAAAGAAAAACACCCAAAACTCAAAACGTCCTGCTTTGTAGGGTATTAAAGATTTAAAGTAGTAGAGTATTGGAGAAGGTATGTGAATCTTAAATTCTTAATCACCTTTCATCCATCTTTTCTATACAGGTCTCGCTATATGTATGTTTCTTTCTATAATCAAATGCAATCGAGAAAATCTCTGCAATTAATTTCACATATTGTTTTATTGATGGATTCACAGTGCATGATCATAAGAAAATGGAAACCGAAGGGTTGATCAACAAGGCCAAATACCTTCTTCTGGCCAAAAATAGGATTATGGTTAGGGCCGATTGCCCTTTTCTCTAATGAGCCGCCACACTCAACATGAATTGCGATGTAGGATGCTTTTTGAAAATGAACAAATTTTAGAAAAATAAATTCATTTTCTTTAGCTAAATTATAGAGATGGAGATAGAGAATCTAATTTGAATGCTCTAATATATGCTTCAAGGCAAATTCAAATATAGCACGGCCATTTCCTAATTCACAGTAAATAAAAAATTGGTGATCTAAAAAAGAAAAATTTTCCTCTTCCAAATTACTTAATAATGCGAGAGAGTTTGTAAAATTAGATAAACTTCATGCTTTACAATCCGAACACAACGGTATCAGAACAATACGATATCAAAATTTCGCTTACTATCTTCCCAAAAAAGAATAATACATGCAATCACACAAAACTAAGACCTAGATAACTCAAAGGGAGAAACTCAGCAAAACAAAACCATAACAGATTTATAACAACAACCCGGTAAATCTCACCGTAACTAAAAGTTATTGTTAGGGTCTAGGGAGGGTAGGACGTAGGCGCACCTTTCCCCTATCCAGGGAGGAGAGAGAGGCTGCTTCGAGTGAGACATACAATATATAATAACTTAATAATATATCAATAACATCCAAATTTACAATAATGTGTAAATTTTCTCAATTCATATTATGTTAAACCCTAATGCAAATTTGATATCATTATTCCCTAGTATCCAACACCAACTGTTCTCAAACCTCTTGATATCGATATCGATTGCATCGAAAATATATTTCACATAATTATAAAAAAAAAACTTATATACCTTTGGGAAGAGAACTGGTGATACCGACGCAAAGAGGGTTACGAGAATTGGATTTGAGTGTTGATGAATAGTACAAGCATCCTTTGCATGATTTTCCTTTTCTCGAACCAACTTTCTCATTCAACGATTGTGGATTATTATTCTGATTATTATTATTATTGATATTATTATTATTATGGTGTTTGGAGTTAGGGTTTGCTCCTTCAACTTGTTCATCTTCGATTGACATCTTTTTCAACACCTATTTGCTTGAACAGATTCTCTGTGACTGTAAACGATTTGTTGATGAAGGAAATTGGAAACACAGATTTGTTTAAATCTGTCCCACACTTGGCTGAAAAAATATATAGAAAATTATAAATTGAGTCATTTTGTTTGGGTTAATGTGCCTTTCACATAATAATATGGATACCATGATATCATACGGGTTACGTACCGATAAAATGTTATATGGATCGTATGACTTTATCGGTGGTTACAGTTATTTCTTTGTCTGTCAAATGCATCATATGAGTTGTATGATGTAGCCCGCATATGATTATTTTCGTCTTATCACACGACCCATTTGACCATTTTTAGCCCTATCATACGACTTGGCTTATATACCATATCAATGGTGTGTGTTTAGGAAGGACCTTTAATTTGGATGTTATAGCCAAAGAAATTACTCTTACGGAGGTGTAATTACTCATGAAACTTTGTCTCAATTTTATGTTGGGTGTTACGTGTTTAGACTGTGTGTCAATGATGTTTGTTTAGCGATGACATTTTCTTTGGATGTTATAGAAATGGAAATTACTTTGTGGGATTGTGTAATTACTCTATAATTGATCACGGCCTCTTCCACCAAACTTTAAGTTCAACACTAACCATGTTTAAACGACCAAACATGGACATCTGCTCCGTCATTTTTCATTCATTATCATGAGAACTTGCAGATATGAAGTTGCATCAATCGTACTCCTGACATTTTGATTGATAAGTTCATAGCGTTACACAAAATCACTCGCCCGATTGATCTTGTGATATTTAGAGATCTGTATGCTTATGAGTTATGATATTACACGTATACACATGTTTTAAGGTATATGAGTTCTACACGTGTTGACTTGACCTCAGAAGGCAATTTCAAAGCTACAACCTTGAGACCTCTTCCTATAGGTTGGTTATTCATGATATTTGTAGCTTACTTCAAGCTAGAGACGACGAGGGGCATCTCAACTTGATCGTCAAGACCCTCCCGACAGATGTATGCCTGAACGGTATGAGTTCCAACTCTCGTTGAAGACTCGTTTATTCATCTCTTTGATCCACAACTTTATGCCCCTAGCGGATTTATGGTTAAATCGCGCAGGTTTTAGATATCAACCGAACGGATCTTCATAAAGTAATAATATAATTGTGAGTTATTACAATTCAACTTTTTCTAGTTATCAACATAACCGATCTTCATAAACCAACAAGTACCAATGAATTGATAGCCAACTGAATCACAGGCCGGGGCAAGCATCATCATCATCAGCATACTACATATATTGATCATACAAAAAAACATTTCACCAATCAAAACAACCACATCCCAAAATTACCTGTCTTGTGGGTGCAGATAGGTGCACGCAGATCCCTTCCTGCAACGCCCGCTTTCATAGAACTTACAAACACGCTGCCCTTTCAACGGCGGCCTGGAATAACCACTTCCTCCACCACTGCCACTGCTGCCACCGAATGAAGACTGCCTACTCCATGAAGCTTTACTGCTTCTACTATATCCTGAATCTTCAACATGATGACTCCTCTCTCTTGGACTGTTACTGCTACTGTAATATCTATCTCCACCAGACCGTCTGTGATGCGAGTCCCGCCCGACATTACCACTACGGCTACTACTGGTGTGTGCATGGACTCGGCCTGTACTTGTGGTTCCTTGGGACGGTCTTCCTGATCCCACTCTGCGTGAATCAACCATGTCCAATCCCATTGCTGGCGGTGGTGGTGTTGGAAGCGGCAGTAGAGGTGGTAGCTGCGATGGTGGTGGTGGTGGTGGTTGCGATGGTGGCGGTGGTGGTGGTTGCAGTGGTGCCGCATCTGGCTGGATAAACTCACCTTCTTCCTCAGCTACTAGTGGAAAATCATGAACAATCTTCGCTCCTGATGTCTCTGGTTTTATACTTTCTCTCTCTTTTTCTTTAGACTTCCTTCCTACCCGTGCTTCCGCCATGACTACCGGGCTGGTTGTTGGCTTTTCTTCAATTACAGCTTCTCTTTCTCCCTCGTCAGCTTCGGCCCTGGTGGAATCATTTAAATCGATCATGTCTTGGCGGGGCGGATGGAGCTCAGAACTGCCCATTTCTGCCCACTTAAAACCAATATTATCCGAATCTGATGTCTGAGGAATACTAACAGCACATGTAGGCTTGGTATCGAGCCCAAAAGAGAACTGTAAGCCCGTGGACTGCCGACTTAAATGTATATCTGCAGTTGAGCAAAACCCGTCACTCCTTGTACCCTGATCTGCAGTTGGACTAAAATCGTCGATGGACCCATTAAACAAATCCTCGAGAAAACTATTCCTTCTTGAAGTAGGTGACGGGACACAGTTTCGGGACTCCATTGCATCAACTTCAGCCAAAAGATCTGAAACCGATTCCTCTGCCAACGTGCTAAACTCAATCGTTTCACCAAGTCCATGCCATGATGGCATACTGGTAATTTGGTCGATAGTCGTGTTTGTAGTAGCAACTTGATGATCTACAGTAGGAGGGTACCGACCCCATTCATCACCTGTTTCAGGAAGTTGGGTCCCACCAACCACTAGACTCAAAGTTGTACTCCAGCTAGGTGGATTCCCGGAATCTTGAACCAAAAGCTTCGACTGTTCCTTGTCTCCAGAATCTTGTATTTTCTGGTTTTCATGGCTCTCCTTCTTTGGCAATGGGCTCGATAAATCCACAAGAGCTGCATCTGCAACAGTAAAAACTGAAGACACATGCTGATTGATATCTGGCATTTTTTGGATCCCGGAATCTTGAACCAAAACCTTAGAATGTTCTCTGTCTCCAGAATCTTGTATTTTCTGACTGCCGTGCCTTTCCTTTTTCAGTAACGGTCTTGGTAAATCTACAAGAGATGCATCAGCGACAGTAAAAGCTGAAGAAACCTGCTGATTGATATCTGGCATGTTCTGAATACCAAAATGTGCGGTTGACTCTTTCACCTTATTCAAAGAAGCAACGCTTGGGGGATCACAGTTCAAATCGTCGGGTATCTTCTCAGGCTTTACAGAATTATCTACAGCATATGAAGTTGCACGATTGGTGGATGATGGTATCTTCTCAAGGTTAAGAGAATTTTCTAAAGCATATGGAGTTGCACGAGTGGTGGTTGATGGTATCTTCTCAAGGTTAAAAGAATTATCTAAAACATATGAAGTTGCACGAGTGGTGATTGATGGTATCTTCTCAAGGTTAAGAGAATTATCTAAAGCATATGAAGTTGCACGAGTGGTGGTTGATGGTATCTTCTCAAGGTTAAGAGAATTATCTAAAGCATATGAAGTTGCACGAGTGGTGGTTGATGGTATCTTCTCAAGGTTAAGAGAATTATCTAAACCATATGAAGTTGCACGAGTGGTGGTTGATGGTATCTTCTCAAGGTTAAGAGAATTATCTAAAGCATATGATGTCGCACGAATGGTGGATGATGGTATCTTCTCAAGGTTAAGAGAATTATCTAAAGCATATGAAGTTGCATGAATGGTGGATGATGGAACTTCACTGCAAACAGCGACAGTCCCAACTTGATTATCATCTTTACTGTTGCTAGCTACATTCTCGGGCAGTCGACCATCAGAACTGTGAAAGCGTTCCTGCAATACATTGTTCAAAAGTAACGAATCGGCTTCTCGCTCCGCCCATATTCTCATATCAGCAGGAAAGTATCCACTTGTATTCCATCTCTGCAGCTGTACCATAGAAAATGGGCCTTGAACATTTCCACTCGGATCTCGGTAATGCCACATGTCATCATCAACCGATCGATTGTTCATATTGGAGGGAAATGAAGGTGTTGAATCTGAGGCAGTGTTGGATAATGATGAAGTCAAAGCAGGTTCAGGGTTGCATTTTGGGACGGTTGAACCATTACAATGAGCCTCATTTTGTGGTCTCCCGGGACTACTTAACCCAATCCCATTTTTTCCAGTGTTTGATTTGCTAGAATCCTCATCAACATTTGCAACACCCAAGTCTATGGGTTGATCCTTTAACTTATCTGCTATTTTTGTCGGAGAGACTGTGTTTGTGCCACCAACCCAAGGAAATTTCGGCTTTCGATGTTCTGCTGAGGAATGTTACCATAGTATCGGTCAACAAAATTAATATGTGAAACTACAAAAGAAAAAAAAAGAAACAAACCTTGTTCATTGTTAAAGTACTCCTCAGTGTCATCAGATTCATAGTCGGGGTTCATTTTTGGATCAGAATGCACCTCTGGAATCTCCCGTAACCTACGTTCACGCTCCTCCGGTGTTTTCAGAATTTTGAGCTTCTGCACACATTCTCTAACAGTGGAAATTGTCAAGGAATTCCAATATATAATACCCAGTGAACAATAAGAAAAAAAAATTAAATATATATTGTCATCAAAGGATATCCCTTTTTCTGCCCCTTTTCACTTGCTCGATCGCGAAGCTGATTGAGCCGCAGCATCTCAGCTCTGATTTTCTATATTGTACAAGGAATGGAAACTAATTAATTAAGCAATAATAAAACCTACATTATAAATTTAGATGTGGCACTTTCAACCCATTGCTTCTAAATGAGTCGATGTGGGTTGTGCTTTACCTCAAACAGGCCATATCAAAAGACTTTTGAACCTTATCATTAATTCATTACTTATAATTTTTTTTACCTAAGTTTATAACAAACTAAGCTTTTAAACTAACTTGCTTATCAACCAAAAGTTCTGAATCAAATACTCAAAAATAACTAATAATTATCATATCCCTAGGCTAACTACAAGGGCTTAATTTGTTACAATCATAGTAACAAACGAAATTAGTTCAAAGGAGTAATTTGGAACAGGTCAAACAGGTTGAAAGTTCCTTAATTAATATCCGTTATGCATATAACTTCCTAAGTTGGTTTATTCAAAGATCTAAATCACTATTGTAATAATATTGTTTTAATGATCTAAACACATTAAATATTATAAAGCATTTTATAAATGGACAACAGAAAGTGCTTTTGAGATTCAGCACAACTCAAACTGTTTCAAGCCATTACCCGATCTGTACAACCCCTCCATATTGCCAACTCCAAAATTTGTTAACAATCTAAACGACAAATATGAAAAATGGTAACATGTAGATTCTACCATACATAGGCAATAAACAAGCCTATGAAATCTCATGTTCAAGCCCTATATCTTGAAACCAAATAACTCACATCATCAATCAGCACTGACTGCAGGGCCATTGCCTTTTCTTGTATTTCACCCTATATCAAGCACAAAACTTGGCGTGAGCAAGTATAGGGGATTAATAAAATCATAACATATATCAGCATGCATACTTACTACAGTAAAACATCTCACAAGCCCACATCTTATACTATCTCGCAGGCGTCTGCACTCATCCTGAAAAAGTAAAAGGAATATTATTACTCCCTTATTACAACCAATTGTACAGTCGTTTTATAGAACATTTTAAGTAGTCACCTCAGATAACTCTTGGTTTGAAATTGTATCAATTGACACCGTCTCCTTCTTGTCTAAATTCGACACTTCAAGCAAAACATCCACTAATTTATCACCAATTTTATACGGTACATCCACCTTAGTCGTCCCTATAACATAAAAAATGTAAATAAGGATCGGCACCTTAGATTATAGTTCCTACAAAAGTGCAAATGGTACCAAAATTGCATTACCTACTACTTGTACAAGCCTGTACATATCATCCTTTTGATCACTGCCAGATATTCTTATTTGCACAATTGACCCGACTACCTTTTCATGAAACTTTTCATTATCTCCAATAAGAGACACCATCAAAGTGCGCCTTAAATATATCAGACTCATGTTATGCACATCAATAGCAGCATATTCATCCAATTTATTTTGTGTAATGCGTTTTCCACCCTTCCTGTGATTTCTACGTTCCTTGTTACTAACAACTGCCGTGTTTTCAGTTTTGCAATCAGTATCCTCCTGTTTTGCAGTGCTGTTGGGTGTGTCCTTCTGGGGATTCTCTTTAACCAAAAAGTGGGGCTCCAGAAGCTTCAACATTTCAATATGCCCAACGCGTGGTTTGCCAAAGAGATTCATTAGTCTTAGATCACATATGATTTGGGTATTCTTTCGGGGGTCCCGGAGGTTATTTCTTTTTATATACTCTAGCAGAAGTGCCTGGACATCAGGCTGAGATAAAACAGATGTATCACCACTTTTCATGTGTGCAACGAACTCCAGTAACTCTTTACTTGCCCATTCTTTGGGCACATCCATAGACGGATCCTTAGGAAGCCCATTGGGCTGTTCATTTGTCTTTCTTCTCTTGGATTCGTTAGCTTCAAGATTAGCGGCCGATAATTCGGCTGTGATGCTTCTTCGACCACTGACACTAATATGTGAACCAGTTGGGTCAATGGAAGCTAGTTTCCATGGGTTCTTAGCTTGAGTAAGCTCATCAAGAGTTAAAGATAATTTTCCTTTTGTGTAGAGCCAATATACCTTGAAGAGATACTCAAAACTACTCTTGTCATCAAAATCAACCTGATGAGAACGTATAAGCAAAAGCATATATATATATAGTTAATATGTATATATAGACACATATATGGTGAGGATTATTACAGAACACTGAATAAATGAGGGAATGATTATAATCTATATTGCTTAATTTTTTTAGATACTATTTTTTTAAAACTTTGTGCTTCTTAGATACACGAGTGTTTAATATGTATAAAAAAACCATCAAGCTAAGTTGTTCATATATGTTTTAATTTTGTAGCGTTTACCTACACATGTTCAGGTAATATAGCCTACACAACAAACGAACAATCATACTAGTTTGTTAACATTTTTTTTCTTTAAATTTTGGGAAAGATAAGTGAGAAACAATAGCCATAACATCTATACCATTTTCTTTTGTTTTCAGATTTTAAGATTGGAAAATGAATGGTTGGATATTTATTCATATATTTTTTCTACATTTTTAAACTGTTATTTCATACATATGTATGTATAGATATATGTATTAGAGATGTGTGTGTGTGTGTGTGTGTTTAATTTGGATAGGATCTTGATCAGGTCAGGTCTTAATCAAGTTAGTCGATACATCTATAAAACAAAACTCCTTACTTCTTTAGTTTAGCTTTATTAAGTTCCTATTTTGCATTTACTATGATTATATTATAAAATATGTGTTTTAACCTTAACTACTTTCGTGAAATTTAATTCTGTAAAAACATGTGTCGACAATTTATGCATGCCCATTTTGAAAACATGACAAATAAAACATTGTCTTACTGTTCAATATTATGATGCCAAATTTTTAAATGGTTGTTAATTGTTTATTACGATGACTAACACTGACAATATGGGTGATCTTATGACTTGGTAGATTTTAAATAATACTTGAGCTTTACATGACGAGTTGTTATAGAAAGGAAAACTTTTCAATACGAGTTCCAGACTTGGAAATTAGTTTGAGCCATAGTTGTTAAAAGCCATCACCTCTTGCGCCTAGGCCAATTTTTTAGGCGAGGCGATGCAATTGCGCTTTAATTTTCCAGGTGATGGTTTCGGCACAAATTCTGGCGAGATTTTCATATTCCGAAGAGTTTCCAGCCAAATTCCCTAAATTATGGTTATATTCCAGCCAGATTTCTATTTTTATCTAAGTAAAACTACTTTTATACCCTAATACACAAATGTTTTAAAACTGTTGATATTAATTAGATGATATTAAATGTTATATAATAGCTTTGGTTTATTTTATTTGAATAGTATTATTTTTCTAATACATAACATATTTTTACTTGTTTTCTTTGTTCGCTTTTCTTATCTTAGGCCCTCGCTTTTTTTGCACCTTGCGCCTAGTCCCCAGGCGAGGTCTATGCGCCTTGAGTGCGCCTAGCGCCTTTAATAACTATGGTTTGAGCATGACCATGTGCTATTGGGTTGGGGTATTGTTAACCTAAATCAAGCTAAATCACATTACCATTCTTTTGCAGCACATAAATTTGCAATCACTCTTAATTGTAACCTTCTGTAACACAATTACCAAAACCCCAACTACGGTGCTATAACCTAAAGATGCTAAATTTGTAGAAAGTCCTCACCTAACCAACCAAAAGAAAGCTACATATAATAAGAGTATAAGAAGAAATACAATTTTGCATACCGTTGCATCTCCGCTATTTTCAATCAGCATTATTGTTTTCATGCAAACTGTACAAAAGCCTTTATCACCTCTCACACACACATAATCAGACGTTCTAATGCACCCTTTGCACAACGAATAAGTACATGTATAGCACATATGATGTGCTGTCTTCTCACACATACTACATATATGCCAACCTGAAATCCATACAAACACCGAAACAATATTAGTTCCCACAATTTACCCAATTATTGACGCCAAACAATAGCATAATAGCCGACAACTACTGACATCGTAACTTTTCCACCCATAAGTCAAGATTGTATCCTTCTTAACCCTAAATGTTAAAACATGCGACATACCGCAGTTCCATTTAGCTTTCGACCGAAAAAAAGCTTCGTCCCGCTTGATACAAGACGGATGATACGCCTTTGGACATCCCCTACACCATTGCAAAAACAAAACATCAATCAATTGTTCATACTTCATCACCTCAAAAACTATACAATTTTGTAACATCCCAAGTAAAACAAAGCCTCCTTGACATCATCGTCAAACCAGACAATATCTTGACACGGTTTACTTAAAACATTACATAATTTCTAACATCCGAAGTAAACCGTACCAAGATAGTATCTTTTTTGTCCCTAATAACTTCCCCATCCAAAAAGTCACAGTTTTATACTCACGCAACTAATCGCTCGCCTTTACTTAACATATTACACAACTTATCACATAAACTTCAATACTAAATGCACACATTTATCAAACTCATAACATCATATCAGATGAAACCAAGACGAACCGGCGATCGCAGAGGACAAGACTCCCACCATCAAAGCAAATAAAACAAACATCCTCATCTTCATCTTCCTCCTTACTCTTCTTATTACTAACCGTCTGTTTCGCCTTAGGCGGCCGTCCTCTCTTCCTCTTCACCATCTGTCCAGCATTATTATTATTATTATTACCTCCATCCGCCACGTCAGCACCACCACCAACACCAATACTCAAACCCTCACCTTCACCTTCACGAATCGGTTGACTCTGGTCAATACCTGAACTCTCAACCCTAGAATTATTAATATTATTATTATTATTACTATTTCGAAGCTCCATCGTGGAATTAAGTGACCTAACTGAAATCAGTTGGTCATCTGTTGAGGTGTTTGAAGAAACCCTAAAAGGTGTGATTGATTGGGGGAAGGGTGTGATTGGAAGATTTAAATAAAATCAAGAGATTGATTGAATGATTGGGGTTAGTATAGGGAAAATAATAAAAGGATATGTAAGATGAAGGAAGGAGGGAGAACGACGTCGTCGTGGATGATCAGGTACAGCTCCGGGGATGGTTACTGGGATGAGATGGGACTAAAGAACACGTCGACGCATTTTCTTGTTTAGTAAAAGTAGTTAAGTGAGTTGCGGCATATAAAATGGGGTGCAAAACTGTAAAATCAGAGAGTGTTTGGGGTGAGTGTAAAATGTTTTGGGGGTTGAAATTGATTTGAGTTGAAAAATGGGATAATAAATAACTAATTTGAATAATATTAAACTAGTATTGACTATTGACTTATCGTGTTGCGGCGAGAGTGTAAAACTGTGAAAACAGTACCATTGAAATGTTTTATTGAACCTGTGTGTTGACTGGGGAAAGGGGTGGAGGTGTGCTTTGCGGTGGGACTGTTAAATCGAAGAAAAATTAGACGTAAAAACAGTCACTCACGCACGGCCGTTGAGGGGTGTTAATGCGCAAAAAATAGATTAAAACGTAAAATATAGAAAGAAATAACTAAGTCGACTTAGGACACCTTGTTGTGATGGGGTTGTTAAATATGAAAAATAGGCGTAAGAATGTTAGACCACGCATGTACGTTGAAGCGTGTTAACTCGCAAAGTTTAGACCAAAAATGTAAAACTTCAAATTTGTAAAAGATAAAAAGTATAGGAGATCAAAGTTGAAAGTGAAAAAGTGTAGGGTTAAATTGTAAAAGACTAAAAGTATTGAGGTTAAAGGTAAAAAAATAAGATTAATATTAAACTACTTTGCAATGGGTAAAGCTAAGAGTAAAACCCTCTCATACACAATACACTTGCTAACCATAACTTACAACACCTATACAGCGTAGTGTTAAACTAAAAGAATTAGTAAACACAAAATATCAAATAGCTTTATATGGAAGACGCGAGATCATAAGCTTTTAATGGTAAGACACACTCCTCGGATGTCGTATTAGATACAATCGAGCGATACTCTTTAGAGGGTCGGAGTGGTGTCCAGGGAGAGCCTATGAGCGCTTGGCCTCGGATGTGAACACTAACACTTGGTTTTTTTTGGGGGGGGGGGAGTCATTGAAAATCGGTAAGTAATCGGCGATTGATGGAGAAGTAGGGAATCTTCAACCGGTCACCATTGGTTAGAAAAACAAAGAAATCCTTTTTATAATATAAATACAATACACAAACATATAAACACTTTTACCCACACCACTCTCATTCTATTCTCACGCAAATTTTTTTAATCCTCTCAAATGGCTAGAAGGCGTTGGACCCGAGAAGAAGAATAGCCTGAATACAGCTTGGGTGTATATCATCTAGCATATGTCGATGCCGGAGCAGTATCATTTTGAAATGAAATTCGTCAACATTTGAATGATACCCACCACTCAGTAGAGTAAATTCATTCAACGTGGAAGGATATGAATTCTAAGGCTCTCATATTTAACCTACTCTTTAACCTCGTGATGAATGACGAGCTGACAAAGATCGAAGTAATTGACCTCATTTAGTCACATGTCGATGTGGCAAATTCTAAATATTCATCCTGGTTGGGCTCCTAATTGGTGGTTAGAATTTTAATGTTAAGTTTTTCATTTTTATTTTAATTATGTGCTTTTTATTTTTATTTTTATGTGCTTTTATTTTTTATTTTAATTTAGCAACCCCACTTACGGTGTGCGCATATAATGTATATATGTATGGCCCTCGGGGGGCAAAACTAAAGTTGCACTAGTTTTAACGTTATTTTACTACTTTTGTGAAAATAACGTTAAAAACGACGGACGGTTAATCATGCATCATGTGATGGCGTTGATAGCCAAAAGACAAAGGGGTACATGCATTGATCGGGTTTGTCCCGATTGCTAAGTGTTCTGTGCCTTATGTCCAAGGCTTGATACCAAACCACATCGAGCCGGGGGTCTCACTGGAAGCGGCCTCTCTATTCTTAGGGATAGAGGTAAGGTTGTCTACATCTTACCCTCCTCATACCCTACCTTAGCTTTGCTATAGGTGGGATTAACTTAGTATGATGATGGTGACGATGGAGAATTCTAGGAAAAATTGGGATGGCATTATGTATTCCGGAAGAAAGTAATAAAAATAACTAATGTAACACCCGGAGAAATATGGGGAAAATGAGATGAATCTCTCCCCCTTATAAGTTATAATGGATCAAGCATATGCAAAAATGAATATGTTAGAATGTTATTTCAGGTGATATTCGTTGAAAGTTGGTGATGGATTCGATGATAAGGGTTGATGAAGGTTTTGACTTTCTTCTAGCAAAAGATTAATTCAACTTACCTATAACGATAACGATAGAGACCACCAATATGTAAGTGTTTTACTAATACTGTAGTGCTTATATTCACTCCTCGTTAAAATTTATAATTACTAGCGTATATGTAATACCCAACCTAGATGGGCTAACATGGCACTATAGTAGTGGTTTGAAAAAAAACCATATTATCCATCCTATATTTAGTAACTTTCCTTTGTGAGAGGAAAGCTACTATACCTGTTCACGTACAACATCTCATGCATAACGTACAACACTCCGTTGGTGCATAAACCTGCTGTACCGTATGCTTTTCACGTTTTTCAAAAAACTTTCACTTTGCTGCAGCTCTGTGTTGTAAACTCTGCTTTGGTTGTTTTATATCTTATCATCGTACAAGAAAGAGAGAGATACATCATACTGTACATATCTAATCTCTCTATGCTCTTATCTCTTTACTTGCTCACGCCGAACCTACCACCACCAGCCACTGCCAGCCTCCATCGGCCCCACATGAAGTCGTCGTTGTTGTGTTGTTCAGGCATTTGCGTTTGTGGAGGGAGGAGGTCTCGGAAGCGGAGTGTGATGTAGGTGGTGATTGGGAGCTTCGGCCGGTGGAAACGAGCGCCGGCTGGACGTCGATGCTGCCAGACGTCGCTGGTGGCCGCCTTCGGCTGCCTTTGGTGGCGTCTGTGAGCTTTGTCGTTCCGATTAATTAGTATCTAAACTATTGGAGTTTCCGTTATCTAACCGATTTGTTTGAAGCTTTTGGGTTGTTTTCGGCGGTTCAACTGCCGATGATGATCGTTTGCGATGACTTTCAATATTGTTTCTGGTTCGAGCCTTTCAACAGTACTTTCGTTAGTTTTAGATTTTGGGTGTTTTATGTTTGTGGCTTTGTTTGATGCTTTCCCGGTGCTCGGCCGCCGTTTTCGACGGTTGTTTGAGATGGTGAGATCCCTTCACCGCTTGAGCTCCATTTCCAACCTTTAAATCATGCTACAGTTGTCATAATATATCAGGTACATTCACAAATTTCTACTTGGTCAAAATTACCCTAGCATATATCCACTAAAAAGGCTGGAAGTCAACAGCTTTTTAAATGGGTTGTATTATTTAAACCCCCCACCCTTCTATTTTAACCCCCTCAAAGCGCCCCGCTTAGGCCAAAGCGAGGCGCTTTGAGCTAACTTCGATGCCGTCAGTACGATAATCAGAAAAAGCTGATTTTCAAATTCCAAGCGCCTCGCTTAGGCCTAAGCGAGGCGCTTCAAGGGGGTAATTTATTTTGGTAGTTGTTTTGATGTTTTGAGTTGGTTTTTTTATTTTTTTTTTTAATTTAATAATTATAAAAAGTTAAAAAAATTTAAAAAACAAAGTAATAACCCTAATCATTGTCAATGACTTAAACTTTACATCATCAACCAACTTCAAAATTTCAACTTCCCGTTCATGCCCGATAACACTAGATTGATGATACCTTGTTCCACCCAAATCAAGGGATCTGCTTGGAGTCTAAAGCTTCGTGTGTCATCTTGGTCGAACTCATGTTGCAACATTCGTCTTGTGTGTGTTAGGGTCCGAAATTTTAGGCTTTTTAGTGAATTTTTCCATCTTTGTGTTTCCAAATGTTTTTTAATTAGCTTAAATCTCTCTGATCCATGGTACCTTGAAGACTAGATTCGGTGCAGTCGACGAACATCATTCAAAATTTCAACTTCCCGTTCAGGTGCTTAAGTCCACCTTGAAGACTTGATTCGGTGCAATCAGACTCTGAATGCGGTATGCGCGTTAAATTTCATTAAACGCGGCTCGCTCAAGGTGCAGTCGACGAACATCATTCAAAATTTCAACTTCCCTTTCAGGTGCTTAAGTCCACCTAGAAGACTGGATTCGGTGCAATCAGACTCCGAATGCGGTATGCGCGTTAAATTTCATTAAATGCGGCAATCAAGGGATCCGCTTGGAGTCTAAAGCTTCATGTGTCATCCTTGTGTTTTCAAGACACAAGCAAGTCCTCGTCTGATCCACAAAACAAAACATCATTCAAAATTTCAACTTCCCTTTCAGGTGCTTAAGTCCACCTAGAAGACTGGATTCGGTGCAATCAGACTCCGAATGCGGTATGCGCGTTAAATTTCATTAAATGCGGCAATCAAGGGATCCGCTTGGAGTCTAAAGCTTCGTGTGTCATCCTTGTGTTTTCAAGACACAGGCAAGTCCTCGTCTGATCCACAAAACAAAACAATAATCTTGAAGTTTTTTTAATATAGCCATTTTCCCCTGGGTTTACCAGGAATGGGTTGAAAGTGTGTGTTGCACCGGCTTGAGATATGAGTTTGATTAGCTTAAATCTCTCTGATCCATGGTATCCACTTTTCAGACTGTCTTCATCGTTGACCGCTATCTCTCGGATAACAACTGAAAAAGTTGTAATTACAAGAAGATGATCAAAGATGCTACAACATAACTTGCACCGGCTTGAGATATGAGTTTGATTAGCTTAAATCTCTCTGATCCATGGTATCCACTTTTCAGGCTGTCTTCATCGTTGACCGCTATCTCTCGGATAACAACTGAAAAAGTTGTAATTACAAGAAGATGATCAAGGATGCTACAACATAACTTGCACCGGCTTGAGATATGAGTTTGATTAGCTTAAATCTCTCTGATCCATGGTATCCACTTTTCAGGCTGTCTTCATCGTTGACCGCTATCTCTCGGATAACAACTGAAAAAGTTGTAATTACAAGAAGATGATCAAAGATGCTACAACATAACTTGCACCGGCTTGAGATATGAGTTTGATTAGCTTAAATCTCTCTGATCCATGGTATCCACTTTTCAGGCTGTCTTCATCGTTGACCGCTATCTCTCGGATAACAACTGAAAAAGTTGTAATTACAAGAAGATGATCAACGATGCTACAACATAACTTGCACCGGCTTGAGATATGAGTTTGATTAGCTTAAATCTCTCTGATCCATGGTATCCACTTTTCAGGCTGTCTTCATCGTTGACCGCTATCTCTCGGATAACAACTGAAAAAGTTGTAATTACAAGAAGATGATCAAGGATGCTACAACATAACTTGCACCGGCTTGAGATATGAGTTTGATTAGCTTAAATCTCTCTGATCCATGGTATCCACTTTTCAGGTTGTCTTCATCGTTGATCGGTCAAAGTCTGTTAGCAATGATAACGAAATGATCGCTATATCTCGGATAACAACTAAAATGTTAGAAGAAGGTGATGAGATAGATGAAAACAACATAACTTGCACCGGCTTGAGATATGAGTTTGATTAGCTTAAATCTCTCTGATCCATGGTATCCACTTTTCAGGTTGTCTTCATCGTTGATCGGTCAAAGTCTGTTAGCAATGATAACGAAATGATCGTTATCTCTCGGATAACAACTGAAAAGGTGTCTTCAATGATTCTAAAAAACTTGAAAGTAATTACAAGAAGATGATTTTACTGTCTAGTTCTTTTGGCCACATGTACTGTCTAGTGGTTGGAACAAGGTATGGATATGGAGAACATGGGAACAGACTGTCTAGTTCTTTTGATCATCTTTGAAAAGATTCCATAAGTAAAAGTCATATGTTAAAAGTATCAAGACTATGAAATTAGTAAAACAACTTTACAGTTGTTTATCGGAGAGATAACTGTCAACGATGAAGGCAGCCTGATAAAGGCTGAACACGATTGTAATCAAACAAGGTGCTATGAAAACCACCAACGATCAATTATAATATAGTCTGGAAGTCAAAGATATCAATTAAACATGCAAAAATTATGTTTTGAAAAAATATGGGTATCGAATGTTTAGTCGGAGGACCACTTACAATGATTTATCAAAGTTGTACAAAGCTGGATGTTTTTACTGGAAAACCAAAACGAGCAATAAACGAAGCGAAACGGAGAGATATAATTTTCTTGGCTTGGAAACAACTTAAAAGAAGCAAAAATGAATTAAAATTATTTTTTGGTGATTAACAGATAATTTTAAAGAATTAAAAGAAATTCAAGTTTTTTAAAAAAAAGGCCAAAGCGCCTCGCTTTGGTCAAAGCGAGGAGCTTGTGGTCTAATCAAACCAGTCAAGCGCCTAGCTTTGGCCAAAGCTAGGCACCAAAGCGCCTCGCTTTGACCAAAGCTAGGCGCTTTGGCCTTTTTTTTAAAAAACTTGAATTTCTTTTAATTCTTTAAAATTATCTGTTAATCACCAAAAAATAATTTTAATTCATTTTTGCTTCTTTTAAGTTGTTTCCAAGCCAAGAAAATTATATCTCTCCGTTTCGCTTCGTTTATTGCTCGTTTTGGTTTTCCAGTAAAAACATCCAGCTTTGTACAACTTTGATAAATCATTGTAAGTGGTCCTCCGACTAAACATTCGACACAACAATTGTTTTTAATTCATATTTAAGTGTTTTTAATTACTTTTCGAGAAATGATAATTTTCAAATATTGCAGAGGTGTTACCAAGCATGTCAAGAAATGATAATTTTCAAATATTGCAAGTCCAAATCATTGTACGATGTCTTTTTTCAGAGGACCTCGACTCTTGAGATGTTGCAGGAGTTTGAAAAGTTTGAACTAAAATTTGGAATGTTCCTGTTTTCATATATTGCAGATCAAGGTGTTACCAAGCATGTCAAGAAATGATAATTTTCAAATATTGCAAGTCCAAATCATTGTACGATGTCTTTTTTCAGAGGACATCGACTCTTGAGATGTTGCAGGAGTTTGAAAAGTTTGAACTAAAATTTGAACTGTTATTTGGAATGTTCCTGTTTTCAATCGGATCGGCATTAACGCGGAAACCTTCGTTTTTGCAAAAACCTTCATTCCTTATTATTATTATTATTTACATTATTATCGTAAAGCAAATACGATAATAATGTAAATAATAATAATAATATGAATAGTGACCCTCTGGCAAACCTGCGTAAAGGACAGTGAGATTGATAACTGGACAGGTTAGCCAGGTGTTTGTCAAAAAGGTAGAGCACACCACTAGAGCAAAAAGTTGTGTGTATGAATAGTGACCCTCTGGCAAACTGGACAGGTTAGCCAGGTGTTTGTCAAAAAGGTAGAGCACACCACTAGAGCAAAAAGTTGTGTGTATGAATAGTGACCCTCTGGCAAACTGGACAGGTTAGCCAGGTGTTTGTCAAAAAGGTAGAGCACACCACTAGAGCAAAAAGTTGTGTGTATGAATAGTGACCCTCTGGCAAACTGGACAGGTTAGCCAGGTGTTTGTCAAAAAGGTAGAGCACACCACTAGAGCAAAAAGTTGTGTGTATGAATAGTGACCCTCTGGCAAACTGGCTTAAAGGACAGTGAGATTGATAACTGGACATGTTAGCCAGGTGTTTGTCAAAAAGGTAGGCCACACCACTAGAGCAAAAAGTTGTGTGTAAGTTTTATTTAAAGTAAAAAGTTCATTGTACATATACCTCCTTATCTAAAAACAAATCACATCATTTGAATGAATAGTGCCCCTCTGGCACACAACTTTCTTCAACCAAATCATTTCTTCAAGTTCATTTCACCAAAAAAAGCAAAACCCAAGAAAACAAAGATGAAACCGATTAATGTTCTAGTGGTGTGCCAGAGGGTCACTATTCATACGCAGGTTTGCCAGAGGGTCACTACTCATACAAATGATGTGATTTGTTTTTAGATAAGGAGGTATATGTACAATGATGAAAGAAGTTATCAATCTCACTTCTATTGTTTCGGGTTCCCTTTCATCGTTGACACATATCTCTCTGAGATGATAAAGGTAGATCATGGAAAGTTCAACTCAAGAAGTAAGATTGATACCTTCTCTATGGAAGTTGCTAAAATAGTTAAACAAAAGCTGAAATTGAACAGTTATTTGGAATGTTTCTGATCATTACAGTAAAATTCATTAGCCGGCGTTTGTCAAAACGAACAACTAAAATAAACTTTTCATGCAAGCAAGTAAAATTCAGTTGTTTGGACAGTGAGAGATTTGATAACTGGACAGGTTAGCCAGACGTTTGTCAAACGAACAATTAAAATAAACTTTTCATGCAAGCAAGTAAAATTCAGTTGTTGGACAGTGAGATTGATAACTGGACAGGTTAGCCAGACGTTTGTCAAACGAACAATTAAAATAAACTTTTCATGCAAGCAAGTAAAATTCAGTTGTTGGACAGTGAGATTGATAACTGGACAGGTTAGCCAGACGTTTGTCAAACGAACAATTAAAATATACTTTTCATACAAGCAAGTAAAATTCAGGAAAAAGCTGACATTTTGTTCCTTGTTGCAGAAAGAAATCAACAGTCGGATCGACGATTTTGTTTACCCTCCCATTGACATAAAAAATGTTTTTTTGAAAAACGTCTGACTTAAAAAAAAAAAAATGTTAAACCTTAATCTCAAAAGACCAAAAAAAAAAAAAAAAAAAAATTATTCGAAGCGCCTCGCTTAGGCCTAAGCGAGGCGCTTTGGGTCAAAAATCAGCTTTTTCTGACCTCGTACCGAGGTAGTTAAAAAGCAAAGAAAGCGCCTCGCTTAGGCCTAAGCGAGGCGCTTTCAAGGGGGTGAAAATAGAAGTTGGGGGGTGGAAATAGACCATCCCTTTTAAATCCATATTAATAAGGAACTAACTTTATTTATATAATGCATTCTTAAGGCACACAGAAAAGAAAAATGGTAGGTGTTTGTAAATTTGAATTTGGTTTAGAACGGCTTAGGGTTTCGTAGATTGGTGATGGTGTTGTAAAATCAGAATTCGATATGTAGTTTGCTTAACTTAAATGTATCAATGCTCAACTAATTAGTTCCTCTCACGATTATTTTGTTACTCTGTTTCTTTTTTGAGTTGGTTGTTTTTTATTCTTAGGATACATTAGAAATGGTTTAGGGAGAGAAGTAGAGAACGTTGTTCACAGGGCCGGCTCTTAGTAGGGGCGACGCGGGTGACGGCCCCAGGCCCGAAAATCCCGAGGGCCCGAAGATTTTATATATATGTATATATATTATATAATATTTATAAGTAATAATATAAACAAAAGCAAAGTGTAGCCTGGTGGTTACTTCACATGCTCTAAATTTGCAACACCCAGGTTCAATTCCCTTACCAAGCATATATTTTTAGTTTTCTTTCATGTCTTCATGCCATAGAGGCCAATTTTTCTAATCGCCCCGGGCCTGAAATTTTTTTACGATGCTCGGAGACGGCCCTGGTTGTTCATCCTCATAACTTTTTTTATAGCCTTATACTTCTAATGAATTTCCCTGTTCTTTATTTCACTAACTTGGTTTGCAAATTTGCAGCAACTAATCAAAGTGAGGTGCTTCAATGAGATGTGCTGTTTGTCAAGGTTCAACAATGAAAGTTTGTATCATACATCTAGGCCCATCATCTTTGTAATGAATGCAAAGGTGCTCTTTGTAATGAATGCAAAGGTGCTGGAGAAACCATCAATATTTGTGGAATGAAGCTGTAAGCTTCTTAATCATATTACTTTCCTGTTTTCAGTTTCTTAATCATATTACGATATTGTCTTATTTGGCAACAAAAACAGCACCCCAGGTTTTGTAGACCAATTTAGTGGTCTGTTATATTGTTATCATGAATATCGTGACCCGAGGCAAAGCGCGGGGCCCTTGGTAGTAATCTATGAAACTTGAAACAATTAACGACTCAACGTATCGTCGTGTACCGCCGCGAAGCGCGGGGGCCAAATAACTAGTTTCCATTAATTATCAAAATTGAAATACAAAACAGAGTTAAACCCAAGCTCGAAAGCCTGTTTCAAGTACTATTTTTACCTAAGGCTTTGCAACTTCGAGTCTTTTAAATGAAATACACAAACCCAAAATATTAGTACTTGCTCTACAATCGGAATGGTTTATAATGCATGTAAGTATGATGATATTGAGCCATGTGGCTTTTCTTTGTGGATCATTATTATCAGTAGCACTTCTAGTCATTACATTTAAGAAAAAAATATATATAGTTCTAACAGATCAATTGAAGTCTCGTTTGTATCACGGTTTGTATTTTTTTTTATGTATGAAGTACAAAATACAATAAAATTAAGGATTCATTGGGATTATCAATTTTGGAAAATACTTAATGAATAGTATTCACAGTTAATTGGTAGAATAGAGACTCATACAAATTAATCATATGTCAGGAACCAGATTTGAACTGGTGACACTAGGATTTTCAGTCCGATATAAATTATTCGAAAAAGAAATTTAATAGACATCTTCATATTAGTTCTAAAGCATTATTCTTCTTTCTTGATCTCGACCAATATATCCTGTGAACCTGAAGTGTACAACAATTTACAGTATAAACTGGATTTCCAGTACGAAATAATAGGCTTATAAAGCAAATCAATAATCAACTAAAAATGGTATCACAATATCACATAATGTAAACTGATACGGATCAAAATAGAGCAAAGCAAAAAATATAAATGTACTAAATCATATCATACGGATGTATCCATAAGCATAACTAGTCTGATAACACGTGTTGACATAAAGGTAACTACTCTTTGTGTATCAATCACACGAAATGGTGTAAATTGGCATACCCACAACCATCTCCTAAATTGAAAAAGAAACTTAGATAGGATCAATCCATACGTCTCCTAATAGCTATGTACCACACATGTACTTAAGAGAGGCCATGAATTAATCGCTTTGTCACGTGAGGAGCACATGTGGTTGGTGCCACAACAACATGCCCACGGGGAACTCTACAAGAAGCAGGCAGTTAAGGTAACTAAGTACTGAAAATCCAAGTCACATAATCTAATGCAACTAGCCATAGCAAATGGTATCACTTAGTATCAGAACATGCGATAATGAATACAATGTAATCCTATCACATGATTCAAAGTCAAATTTCAATTTCATTCGTAATTCTAACAGAAAATGATCAGACGGTCAAACGAGTCGATGTTTAAAGACGTTAGGAATTCCAAAGTTTTTTTTATATATAATCAACATGGTTTATTGGTTTATAACAATTGAACTAGATAGCAAAAGGAGAGGATGTTTCTATTTGATTGATGGGGATTTTTGTTTTAATAATAATAATATAAATAAAAGAAAAAAGAAACAGGCTATTAATGTGGTAGTGGGCTGCTCTAAAGGAGAGTATTCTAGTAGTGTTGAAAAGTCCAAGGTGGTGAAAAAGCCCAAAGCTGTGAATGGGCCTATGGAGTTGGATGAGGAATTCAGTTATCAGGATGGGCCCATAAATGAGTTGGATTCAGCACGTGATCAGACTAGTTTATTCGAGAATAAGAAAAAACACTAGGGGCAGGATAGTCTTTTGGTAAAGGATGGGATTTTATTTGAGTCAATCGAACAGCAGGTCAGTAGCGAAGAGATTCAAAAGGATTCCACTGAGCCAGAGATTGTTAGACATGAAGCCTCGGTAGATGACACCGAAGTTGAAGCAACGATTAGCCTTGGCAAGAAGCTAAGAGCAGAGTTACAGAAGTATCGAAGCTTGGTGGTTAAAACTATCCAAGGAGAAGGAGTACAGGTAGGTATTAAATGAATTTCCTCTCTATAAATGTTAGAGGGATGAGGTCTGGAGGTAAATCGGGTTGGTGTAAAAATTTGAGAAAATCGAATGGGGTGAGTTTTATAGGTTTGCAGGAGACGAAGGTCACTGGTTTGGGGTTGCGTGATATTTCTGCCTTTTGGGGGGATGGTGGTGTTGATTTTGATACGGTTGATTCTTCGGGTTTATCGGGTGGGTTGGTTAATATGTGGGATCCCAGGGTGTTGAAGAAGGTGTCGGTTGTTGAAAATCGGAACTTCCTGGTTACAACGGGGGTGTTGGTGGCTGATGGGGCGATTATTAACCTGATAAATGTATACGCGCCTCAGAGGTTGGGGGCTAAACAGAGGTTATGGGATTCTTTGGCAGAGTTTGTTCGTGGATGCAGTGGTTTTATTGTTTTACTGGGTGATTTTAATTCGGTTAGGAGTCCGGAAGAGCGTAGAAACTCGGTGTTTAATGCTGGGGATGCTGCTATTTTTAACAGTTTTATTGATGACCTCGGGCTTAATGAATACGTGATGAGAGGTTTTAAGTTTACGTTTTTAGCAGGGAGGGGGGCTGAACATAAATTGAGCAAGATTGATAGAGTTTTGGTCTGCACTCAGTTCTACAATAAATGGCCTAACGCTTGCGTAAGAGCTCTGAATAGGGGTCTCTCGGATCACTGTCCCATCCTGGTTTCGTTGGTGGAGGTCAATTTTGGGGCTAAACCGTTCAGATGGTTCAACTCTTGGTTGTATAGAGAGGATTGTGAACCGCTAGTGATTAAAGCTTTTTCTGAGTGTATAGCGAGTGGTAGACCGGATGAAGTCATTTTAGCCAAACTTAGATTCATCAGACAAGTGCTTAGAGATTGGTGGAAGAAGAACATTGAGAAGGAAGGGGAGGTGTTGAGAACATTGAGAGAGGATATGGAGCGCCTTGAGGTTACAATGGAAGATAGGGATTTAGAAGAAGAAGAGTTGTGGGTGTGGGAAGAATGTAAAAAAGGAGTTGACAATTTAAATTTGTGTGCTAATAAGGATTTAAAACAAAAATCTAGAGTGAGGTGGGCCATTGACGGAGATGAAAACTCCGCGTTCTTCCATAGGGTGGTAAATGGTAGGAAAGCGTCTAATTCCATCCCGGGGTTGATGATTGATGGTGAATGGGTGGTAAAACCTTCGTTGGTTAAGTTTCACGCTATGCGGTACTTCCGTAATCACTTTAAAGAAACGATGAAAAGAAGACCGTTTATGAGGTGTAATAATATGAAGAGTTTAAGTGCGAGTAAGGGAGAAGACCTGATAAAGAGATTCACTAAGGATGAGATTAAAGAAGCGGTTTTTGACTGCGGTTCTGATAGAGCGCCTGGTCCAGACGGCTTTAATTTCAGGTTTGTGAAACACTTTTGGAATTATTTGGAGAATGATTTTATGGATTTATTTGACAATTTTTATGAGAATGGGATGTTTATTAGAGGGTGTAGTTCGTCGTTTATCACCTTGATCCCTAAATCTAAGACGCCGGTTGGTCTTAAAGACTATCGGCCAATTAATTTAGTGGGGATTATGAGTAAAGCTGTTTCGAAAGTCTTGGCCTTACGGTTCCGGCAGGTGGTGGGAGAGGTCATTTCGAGTTCTCAGTCGGCTTTTATTCGTGGGAGGTTTATTTTAGATGGGCCTCTTGTGATGAATGAAACTATTGGTTGGCTTAAAAAGAATGGTAAGAAGGCTTTTGTCTTGAAGCTGGATTTTGAAAAAGCTTATGATAATGTCAACTGGGAGTTTTTGTTAGATACTTTAAGACAAATGGGATGTCCGGAAAGATGGTGTGGTTGGGTGAAAGGGGTGTTAGTTTCGGCTAGGTCGGCGGTTTTGGTCAACGGGTCTCCGACTTTCGAATTTCAATGTGAAAAAGGAGTTCGGCAGGGAGACCCATTGTCCCCTTTTCTATTCTTGGTGGTCATGGAAGTCCTTCATTGTATGATCGACAAAGCGGTAGATTTGGGGGAGTTAAAAGGTATTTGTCTAGATGGTGATGGGGTTAAGCTTTCTCATTTATTTTACGCCGATGACGCTATAATTGTGGGAGAGTGGTCGAAAGATAACTTTGAGAGTCTTATTAGAATTCTCCGGGTGTTTCATATGTGTTCCGGTCTAAGACTTAATTTTCATAAGTCTCATCTTATGGGGGTTGGGGTGGAAGAGAATGAGGTGGAGGGGATGGCGGTAGCCTTGGGTTGTAGTAGGTGTACGGTCCCGTTTGACTACTTGGGTATTCGAGTAGGAGCTAATATGAACCGCCTTTGCAATTGGAGTCCGGTGATTGATACGATCAAAAATAGATTGGCTTCTTGGAAGGCAAACACTTTGTCTTTGGGAGGTCGTCTTATCCTTGTGAAGTCGGTTTTAACTAGCTTACCATTATACTATTTATCGTTATATAAAGCTCCGGTGGGGGTGATTGAGGAGATGGAAAAGATTATGAGAAAATTTATTTGGTCGGGAGCGAATGGTGATAATAAGATGCATTGGGTTTCGTGGGAGATCATTACTACTCCGAAAAAAATTGGTGGTTGGGGGGTTATGAGGCTGAAGGAAATGAATGTGGCGTTATTATCCAAATGGGCGTGGCGCTTTAGAGTGGAGAAAAGAGCTATTTGGTGCAACGTGATTAAAGCGATTCATGGTGGTCGTGGGCTGTGGAGTTTCTTGCCTCTTAGGAGAGCCATTCCGGGATGTTGGAAGGTTATTGTGTTGTTGCTCGAGGCGACAAAAATAAATAATTCTCATGTTAATCAGCTGATTAAAGGCAGGTTTGGGAGTGGTGACGATATTCGTTTCTGGTTAGATTTGTGGTGGGGAGAAACTTTACTTAAAGATATGTGGCCTAATATTTATAAGCTGGACAAACAGAAGAAGGCGACGATTGGCGAGAGATTGAGGCAGGGGGCTGGAGGTTTTTTATTTAACCCAAATTGGTGCAGGTTTCCAGGTACTGTAGCAGAGATTTCGGAACATCAAGAGTTGGAACAAGTCATTGCGGGTCTGTCAAGTAGTGGGAGTGCAGATCGCTGGGTGTGGAATAATCAACCAAATGATATTTTCACTGTCAAAGGTGTCCGCTGGCTGCTGAATTCTGCTACTCGAAGCCCGTCTGATGGCAGCAGCAACTCGGGTTTTAAATGGGAGGGTTGGGTGCCGCTGAAAGTGAATCTGTTGGTTTGGAGAGTTAATAGAGATCGGATTCCGACTAGAGTTGCTTTGGTCAATAGATGTATCAACATTCAAGACACTGTCTGTCCGCTATGTGGCTGCCAAAGTGAGGATGCGAAGCATTTGCTGGTTCAGTGTGGGTTTGCTTTCAGGGTTTGGAGCGGTATTTCTAGTTGGTGCAGGCTTGACCCGTTTTACGCCTATGATTTTGAGGACTTGCTTTTACTTTATAAGAATGTGCACGCCGGGAAGTGGAGAAAAAAGATAATTAGAGGCATTGTTATGGTTACGACTTGGGCGATTTGGAATGCTAGGAATCTAAAGGTTTTTCAGAATTCAGAGATAAAAACTATGGATGTGATAGCAGAGGTAAAATCAAAGACGTATTTATGGTTGAAATATAGAAGTAAGCACAAGGATATTGTTTGGAAAGATTGGGTTAAATACCCGTTGTATATGTTTGTATAGTGTTGGCGGCTCTGTTTTTTGGAGCTAGCCGTTTTTTATGAAAGTTATTGTTAAAAAAAAGCAAAAGGAGAGGGGTTAAGGATTTGTACGCTATGCGATGATCAAAGTAAGGCTTATCTCCTCGTTGAGTTATATATTTGTATCAATGGGTCCGGTGAGAATTTATGAACATTTAATGCTCTTATATAAATCTATCATGTCATAGTTTTTTTTTTTTTTTTTGAAAGGATAATTTCATTCAAAAAAGACTCGGAAGGACCTCAAAGCAAGGACCTACGAGCCAAGACAACAAAAAACATCAATCCAAAGGGTACATACACCATTTTTTCCAATCGATAGATTTCCATCTAGATCTATTTCTAATCCAAAAATAAGCCGTAGACTTGATAAACTCAACCAACACGTTCGGTTGTCGCCGATTGTTCTTGAAAATGCGATTGTTCCGTTCCATCCATAAGACCCAAAACGTGGTATACACAATACCTCGATACACTATCTTCTTGTCTTTATCAAGGTGTTGAATTTCCGGCATGCGAATGAGATCGTTGACTTCCAAAGCAAAACTATGAGGAAGACGGCACCAATCTTCCACTCTGAACCAAACCTGTTGTGAATACGGACACCCGGTGAGAAGATGCAAAGTCGTCTCTATGGCTTCATTACAAAAGGAGCAAGCTGAATGTTGAATGTTAACCCCCCTAATGAGCAATTCCGCCACAGTTGGAAGACGATTAAGAGCAGCCCTCCACACCAAAATTTTGCATTTAAGCGGAACCCATCCCTTCCATTTGATAGCCGAAGAGGCCTGAACACTGTTGTTTGCGATAACCTTCTTAGCCGAGGATACCGAAAAGCGACCAGCAGGATCCGGTTTCCACTTCCACATGTCTTCGCCATCCTTATAATTGAACTCATGAATATCGCTAAGTAGCTGAAACAGCTCCACAAGTTCTGCAGAATTAGTCGGACTGGTTCGCCAATCCCACGCCATCGCCTTAGAGCCATTCGTGTACTTAATACGGTCCGAAACCAAAACCCATTTAGACTTTTCAAGTCTAAAGAGGTTTGGGTAAACTAACCGAAGAGGTGTATCATGTAACCATGGATCTGTCCAAAAGAAAACATTAGTACCGTTACCCACCTCAGCCGAAAACATATGAGATAGGGGCTGATTTGAGTTTGTAAATCTAGTACTGATCTTTGCAATCCCTTTCCACGTACTGCTAGAAGAATTGTTACACGGGAGTAACGTCCACGGTCTACTAGACCCGTGACAACCCATAATGACCTTCTTCCATAAGCTATATTTTTCACTTTTAAATCTCCAAGACCATTTTATTAAAAGCGCATCGTTCACCTCTTCGAGTTTGGACACTCCCAAACCACCGTTTTTTTTCGGCAAAGTAACAATGTTCCAAGCCACCCACGGAATCTTTTTTTCATCACTAGATCCCGCCCAAAGGAATCGTCGCATAATAGCTTCCATAGAATTAATCACGGCTTTCGGCGCTTTGTAAAGTGACAAGTAATACACCGGTAAGCTTTCAAGCACTGACTTTATAAGGACTAGGCGGCCGCCTATGGATAGATGTTTCGCCTTCCACGATACAAGACGATTTCTGATCACTTCCATAACCGGCTCCCAATGAGAAATACGTGTCATCTTCGCTCCGACTTTAATACCAAGGTACGTAAAAGGTATGGAACCCCTTCTACAACCCAAGATTTCCATCATATCATCAACCTCAATGTCATCGGTCCCAATACCAAAAATATTAGACTTATGGAGATTTATTCGAAGCCCCGAGCAAATATAAAAAACACGAAGAATCCTCGCAATAGCCAATATATTATCTCGGGACCATTCTCCTAAAATAAGGGCATCGTCCGCATAAAAAAGATGTGTTAAAACGTCTCCACCATTAGAAAAACGAACCCCTTTGAAGACCCCAATCTCTTTGGCTTTGTTTAATAACCAAGAAAGCGCTTCCATAACAATAAGAAATAAAAATGGCGAAAGAGGGTCTCCTTGACGAAGACCTTTCTCGCAACTAAAATCAAATGTAGGGGAACCATTCACCAACACTGCCGCCCTAGAAGATACACATACGCCTTTTATCCAATCACACCATTTAGCCGGAAAACCCATTTGAGATAGAATAGACAATAAAAAATTCCAGTTGACGTTGTCATAAGCCTTTTCAAAATCTATTTTTAGCATAAAGGCCTTTTGATTCGTCCTTTTCACCCGCTCCAAAATCTCATTCACCATAAGTGGGCCGTCAAGAATAAACCGAGCAGAAATAAAAGCCGATTGGGACTCAGAAATAATATGACCCATAACCCTTTTGAGACGGTTAGCAAGGACTTTAGATACCACCTTACTAACAATCCCGATAAGAGTAATAGGCCTATAATCTTTAAGACCAATAGGCGTTTTGACTTTAGGAATTAAAGTTATAAAAGCAGTCCCGCACCCCGGACTAAACGACCCAAACTCATGGAAATCTTCTAGGATCTTATAAAAATCATGTTCCAACAGATTCCAATACCGTTTCACAAACCCAAAGTTGAAACCATCCGGGCCCGGGGCTTTATTAGAACCACAATCGAAAACCGCGTCTTTAACCTCTTGTTTAGAAAATGGAGCTATCAAGAAGGATATATCTTCCGAATGAATTTGATTAATCCCATCGCATACAAGTGCCGGCCGATGTTTAAGATTATCTTGGAAATGGTTTCGAAAAAATTTTAGGACTTCTCGTTTAACCAGGGACGGTGTAGTGACCCAATCATCATTTATTTTTATACCCGGAATCGCATTCCTAGCCTTCCTGCCATTGACGACGATGTGAAAAAATTTTGAGTTTTCATCACCCAAAGCCGCCCATTTAACGCGAGATTTTTGGCGAATATCTCGCGCCTTATGAGCTTCTATCTCTTCAAGCGCTTGTTTGCATTCCGACCAAATCCACAAGTCAGTCTCATTAAGATCACTATGCTCCATTTTTGTTTCAAATTCTTGTTTTTCTTCTTGTAGCCGAGTCTGCTGATCACCTTCCAAGACACTAAAATCATTGTACCACTTCCTCAATTTTTCACGTAGCATCTTCAATTTATTAGTAAAGTTGATGTCTGCTACCCCGGTATTGTTCCACCCACTCAGCGTAGTATGAATCACCTCATAGTTATTTCTCGTATATAAGTTATACATATTTGGAGGAACGAATAAGTTATTTATTTATTTTGTTTCTTTCCACCTAAGGGTATGTGTAGTGGTAAGGTTATGGGGCGTTTTCAGCCTCTATAGCGCCCCAAACACCGCCCCCAGGGGCGCTATTGGGCGTTATAAGGGTGCAGGGTTTTGGCTATAGCAGGCGTTTTCTTCTGAATTTGTTTTTTTTTTTTTTGTTTTTTTTTTATTAAGATGTTGAAGGTGAAGAAGATGGGGAGGAGGTGGAGGATAATGAGGAGGGGAGGAGGATGATGAAGGGTTGGAGGGGGTTGGAGGAGGATGATGAAGGTGAAGAAGATGGTGAAGGGTTGTAGGGGGTTGGAGGAAGAAGAAGACAACTTCAGATTTTTTTTTTATTATTATTATTATAAATTTGTGTTAGGTAGTATGTACAAAACATGAAGCATGATGTACATATCATAAAGCACAACAAACTTGGAATTTAATACTATATAAATAATAATAATAATAATAATAATAATAATAAGAGTAAATTCCTTTTTGAGTCCCTGAGTTTTCTTGATTTTAACTACTTGAGTCCAACATTTTCATTTTTAACATTGTGAGTGCCTAAGTTTTAATTTTGTAACCCTTTGAGTCCAATTTTCTAACGACGTTAATCAAGTCAGTTAAGTATAGGGGTATTTCAGTCATTTAACACCTAGGTACAACTTTATAATGCATAATGTATTAGGAACAAGTCTTTAATGCATGAAGTTTTTAATAATATATAAATAAGTATATATATACACACACATAATGCTTTCTCTCTCCCTCACACACACAAACACACCTGCACCTCCACCATTGCCTCACCAACACAATCCACCCCACCGCACCTCCACCTCCGAACCACCCTCACCACCACTACAAACCTCACACCTCACCTGAAAACCCCTCATCGTCTTCCCTGAACCCACACCAACCCTTCCACCTGTTGAATAAAACAACACACACACATAATACTTAGAAGATAGAGAGAGAGAGAGAGAGAATAGGAAGGAGTACCGGTGGACCTTTACTACCGAAGCCGACGGAGCTCCGGCGACGCCAGTGGAGCTGCTCACAACCGGCGCAACCCCACACCCCCATCACCCACCCGATTATCTAGAGAGAGAAAAAGACGCAAGAGAGAGATAGGGATCTGAGAGATAATCGGAGAAAGAAGAGAGAGACGACGAAGAGAAAGAAGAGGAGAAGAGAGAGACGATGAAGAGAAAGAAGAGGAGAAGACGGGTGGTGATTTGCGGCGGCAGCGGTGGCTCCTTCATCGCTGATCACAGTCAAACACAGGTATTAACTAACAAAATTCCTCTTTTCCTCTCTGAATCTTGAAGATATTGATGGTGGTGGGTTACTGGTGCGCTAGGGTTCCGATCTGTTTAGAGATGGTGATGGCGGCGGTGAATAGATTTGGGGGTTATTTGACACAGATTCGTACAGACCTGGTCACGTTATCCGGTGAACAGATTCGTACAGATCTGTTTGGGCTGGTGGTTCGGGTTGTGTTGATGGTGGTTCGGGCTGGTGGTTCGGGTCTGCAGTGGTGGTTTGGGTTGTTGGTGTTATGGTTCAGGTTAGGGTGATGTCAAGTGATGGTTGTGTTGATGGTGGTTCAACCATAGGTGGAGATTGATGCTGGTGGTGGTGGTGGTTGCTGAAAATGTATGGTGGTGGTGGATTTGGTACTTAGAGAGAGAGAGGTGTGAGAGAGAGAGAGGTGAGTGCAGATGTAGTGTGTGTATATATTATAATATAATAAAGTATAATATTTAATAATGATTTATTTTTAATGATAGGGGTATTTTGGTCATTTCATAAATATTAACAGAAAAAATCTAACAGAGTTAGAAAATTGGACTCAAACCATAACAAAATGAAAACTTAGGCACTCAGAATGTTAAAAATGAAAATGTTGGACTCAAGTAGTTAAAATCAAGAAAACTCAGGGACTCAAAAAGGAATTTACTCTAATAATAATAATAATAATAATAAACAATAAAAAACAATGATTGCCCAATCATTTATAACCCCCTCATAACCCCCTTCCCACTACACCCCCTTTTTCCATAACCCCTACATACCCTCCTTCTATTACTTTTTAATATTTTAATACCATAACCCCCACATAACCCCCACCACTACACACACTCTAAAGATAATTATATAATTTAGATTTATATTTTAGTCCATTTCATAGATTGTAGACCATATTTCTTTGTTTCAAAAGTATTATAAGTGTTTATCATGTTTCTGAACTCTTTACATATTAGTTTAGAGGACTTCTCAATCATTTCATGAACTTTAGATTTAGTTCAAAAGACTTCACTTTAAAGACATCAAATACTAGTTTAGAAACATGAACTACTTTAAAGACATCTAATATGTTTGTCAGATAATCTGATTTGTGTATTAGATATATGATCAATCATTCTGATATGTCTATCAAAAACCTGATATGCCAATTTGATTTGTTCTATCAGATATTTGATCTTCTTATTCGATAGTTTAAGCTTATTTTAAAAGAGACGCCGTAATTACTTTAAACAAATCATAATTAATATAGAAATATGAAGTTATGAACTACTTTAATGGCATCTGGTTTAGTTTAGAAAGACATAAGAAGTACTTAAAAGACATCAAATTTTGTTTGCAAATTATTCAGAAGACATCAGATTAAGTTTACAAGACATTGGTTTTGGTGTAGGAAACATCAGATGAGTCTGGAAGCTCTGTTGTAAAACAAGGTCTTGAAGGCCGAGTACTCCCCGAGTAATCGCTACAAGGTAGGTTGCCGAGCAACCGATTACTCTACGCCTAGGCCGAGTACTCCCCGAGTACTCTCCGACTAGACCGACAACTCCCCGAGTACTCCCGACTCCGACTAGGGGACGCCTAGCGACTTTTGCAACCATGTCTGGAAGACATCATATGAGTATAGAAGACATCAGATTAGTTTAAGAACACATTATAATTACTTTAAAGATATTTGATCAGTTTAACAAACATCAAAACTACTTTAAAATACATCAAATAAAATTAAAGAACATTGGAACTAGTTTATAAATATGAGAAAAAGGGGATGATGAAACGAATGATCAGTATTCCAATTAATAGGAAAGCATTTGATATTTTATTTTGTTTTATGCTTCGTAGCCTGAGCATGCCTCATATGTTGGAACTCTACATGCACATCACTTTGGTGTTAATGGGGGCGATACCAATGTTTGTGATCAAGCTATGCTAAATCATATCAACATGCATATTGTTGGTTTGCTCAAATAGTTTGCCTGCTCGCGAAGGTTGATTTTTTTTTATGGTGGGGGGTTACGGGACCCTTAAAACGCTGAGGGTCAGACTTAATACGTATAAAATTTTCGGACAAAACGTGTAAATTTACACTACAGAGCAAAAAAAGGCAGGGGCCAGGACACCCCTACGACCCCAACTATCCTTCGCCCATGACTGTATTGTTTATCTGTTAGACTCAGTCAAATTTATTTTATTCTGCACAAGTTCACAGTGATCATGATGCATGAGACATCTAAGAGGGGACGGGGCACCCTCGGCTAGGCCCATTCGGTTTGAGTAGCCCCGCCGCTACAGTGGCCTAGGTGGTGAGGCTTCGAAATGGGGCTTGCAATTTTGGCTTGGGCAACCCGATTTGGTTTCAACATTTTGAACGGTAATATGACCGTTACCTTGATTAAAAAAATCAATAAATGCTTCAAATGACCTTTAGCTTTTAAAGAAAAAAAATTAAACCTTTATAAATAATCATTTTACTAAACCATTTCAATTCCAAACCATTTTACCATTCGTTCTTTCACATCCAAACAATTTTGCCATGGATAAGCAAAAAAAAAGTTGTTGGTTCAAGCAAGAAACCACCAAATCTCGAATACGCGGTGCAAGCTCACGATGTGCGAACCGACGTGATAGTGGTTCGTTACATCCCGAATTTCAAGGTTATTTATATTGGCCTAGACTACCACAACCCAACCCACAAGGATATTTTACACAACCCCCACCCAATTTGTATGGCCCAACGTACAACACGCAATTTTTCCTCGTGGTAGCGTGCCTACACAACCCCAACCCAACCCAACCCACAAGGATATTTTACACAACCCCCACCCACTTACGACATTTTAGGAGAGGCTATGGAAGTTTTAGATGTGTTTGAAGAAGAAGAAGAAGAAGAAGATTATACACATACACATGTGTATTAACATAATTTGGTTAAGCTAATCATAAGTATTTAAAAATACAAACCATAACCAAACCACACTACAATACTTTTTCTAGTTAATTCTAAAAGTGTTTATGGATCGATAATATTCCTTGATTATTATGAATAATACAATGCCCTATATATAGGGATAATTACAAGAGATAAGTATGGAAACGATCCTATCTATAATAACTATACAATCTCATTCAAATATACAATATCTCAATATCTCTAATATTATCTCTAAGATCCCCCCCCCCCCCCCCCCCCCCGCAGTTTGATCGGGCGCGGAGCAGACGGTTAAACTGGACCGAAAAGTCTGAAATAGCTCCCGAGATAACCCCTTGGTGAAGATGTCAGCGTACTGAGATGAGGACGGGACATGTAATACTCGGATATGACCAATACGAACCTTTTCCCGCACGAAATGTATATCAATCTCCACATGTTTCATCCGTTGATGTTGAACTGGATTGTTGGACAGATACACGGCTGAAACATTATCACAATAGACGACCGTAGCCTGACGAAGAGGAGTATGTAGCTCGAGAAGAAGGTTTCGGACCCAAGTAGCTTCGGCGACCGCGTTTGCAACGCCCCTGTATTCTGCTTCCGCACTGGATCTTGAGACGATGGGCTGACGTTTGGAAGACCATGAGATTAAATTATTACCAAGGAAAATACAATATCCACTAGTAGATCAGCGAGAATCAGGACACCCGCCCCAATTTGCATCAGAGTAGGCGACAAGAGAATTTACTGAAGACTTAGTGATGCGAATGCCATAGTGGATAGTGCCCTGCAAGTATCTGAAAATACGCTTCATAAACGAAAAATGTGACTTGTCGGTATGTGAAAACGTGTTAACATATGTTAAAATGGAGTTTAACGCACCAAATACCCAAACCCAGACCCTGCAGGCGATTAGGGAGCCCTAATCGCCTACAGGAGGGCGATTATGGGGGCTTAGGGGCGATTGGGCAGGCTTAGGGGGCGAGTAGGGCTAATCGCTAGTGGTTACTAGCGATTAGGGCTGCTAATCGCCTGATAAGGCTGCATAATCGCCCATACTGCACTTGACGACTAGAAACACCTATAAATACCACCCTTGACCTCTAAAACACCATTTGTGCAACCCTAGCCATCCCATAACCCATCCCAACTCACAAACACCCTCTGGAACTCGTTTTTACATCAAAACAACCATTTCCAAGCTTTACCCATCATTTTCTTCTAAATCCAAGGTGTGTTCTTCATCCCCAAACCTTTATATGTTTTTGTTTTGTTCCCTAAAAGTCCAGACCTGACTTCTAAATGTTTTTGTCTTTGAAAATCCATTAAAAACCATTTTTAAACAAACCCAAACCTTTATGCATGTTATATGTGTTATATGTGATTAAAGGTAGGATTTTTAGGATTGAAACATGATTGTTCTTGTGTTATTAAGGTGTTTATGGCTGTTATGGATTAGTGTGATGATGTCCTAGGAGTTTGGATGGTTTTGGTTGTGTATTGTTGATGTTTGATATTTTGACCCATTTGAATGGTTTTGAATGATTAAGGATGTTATGAGGTGTGTTGTTGATTGTATGATGTTAGGGTTTGCTTTAGGATGATGCTAGAGCAGTAGGATACTATCGGACAACGTTGTTACGTGAGGAAATCTGGATATTTGCTATTTAGGGCAAGTTCTTGCATGTTGATGTGATGTTTACATGTTAAGTTACTATTTTGGGAAAACGCTCGCATTCGGGACTGTTAGAATGATGATAACTTAGGGGTTTTGCTTGAAATATGTTTGTTAATGTGTTATGATTGTTATTGGGTGTTTACACATGTTTCGGATCTGATTTGGAGGGTTAAACGCGCGAAAATGCGTCGCGCAGCTGCAGCAGGCGATTAGGAATCACAATCGCCTGATGTGGTAGGCGATTAGGACCCTTAAGGGGCGATTAGACCCCTAATCGCCTGATAAGGTAGGCGATTAGCACCCCAATCGCCTGTTGACCAATCCTAATCACCAGTTGACTTTTCCTAATTGCATGCTAAATTCCTAATCGCGTGTACTGCTGTTGTAAGTGTATTTTGACATTCCGAGACCCGATTTGACACCTAGGAACATGCTAGGAACCCCGTGACATGCCTAGTAACATAGTAACACGTGCTTGGACTTATTTGTGCGTTATTTGACCTATGTGTTAGACTCGTTGAACTTTAACACGTGTTAAGTACTAAGTTGCATGATTTGTATATGTTGGTGTATGAGATGAACACGTGGAATGTCGGGTCACCAATGGGATGTCGAGTCTTGTCTCCCGTAGTCTGGTTGTCGGTCAAACACGTTTTCAAACACATAATGGTCATGGACTGGACTTAGGGACTAATGAACCCAACGGGTTATTAGTCTAACTTGACACATATCTTATGATAGGTCGCCACTAGTTGGGGCTATCATATCACATAAACGGTTTACTCATTTAACGGAAGACGCAACCTAAGGTGAGTTTCACGGCCCCACACTTTACTGTTTTCGTTTTCGGGGGAGAAACATGCTTAGTACTTCGTTTTGTAAAAGATCATGTTATGCTGGGTTGGTTGTACGTTTCCTTTATGTTCTATGTGTATGTGGCTCACGTTGTGATAGTTCGTTGTCCGTTGTGGCGGTAGTTCGTTAATTATGAATGCACAGTTCGTTGACCACGGAGTGGTAGTTCGTTGGGCATGATTGGGCAGTTCGTTGGTCGTGTTAGACGATAGTTCGTTGATTGGTTCGTTTCAGAGTCTAAACGTCAAACAAGTATTTTCTTCAGTCAGTAGTAACATGATGGTTCTTTCAAAAGCTCGTGAAACATTTTCCTTAAAAACCTGTGAACTCACCAGTATTTTATACTGACGTTTTTAGCATGTTTTCTCAGGTTGCTAAGGTAGCAGCTGTCATCTAGGCGCACGGAGTCGCACTGGAGTCGTACTCGCGTCTAGGATCATTTATGCATGTTTTGGATTGTCAGACTCTTAGACTTATGTTTTATTTACGCATGACTTTTGTAAACTTTGAATGCTTCCGCACTTTCAGATGTTGGTTTTAATCAGATGCATGGTTTTTATTTACATATGTTTTTACATTTAGACGTCGTTTATTGTGACCGTTGACTTTGATCCTGGTGTGTCGTACGCCTCGCGGTAGAACTCCGCAAGTGGAAATTTGAGGGTGTGACAGATTGGTACCAGAGCCAATGGTTATAGTGAACTAGGACTGCATGTAGAGTCTAGACTATAGCCGAGTCTCACACACTAGACGGTCACATACATTTAGTCGTGTCTTTTGATGAACATACTAACCTTGTCGGGGTGTCGGTATCCTTACCACACAGTGTCATATTATCTATTACATTCTTGGTTATTCCTAGTTTCATTTGTTGATCATCTGTGTTGACTGTCTCTTTCTAAGATGAGGGTACCGGGCGACTTGAGGTTCGAGCTCGGGGCACGCCTTGAGGACCATGTAGAGCAATTTATCATTTCGGGTGCACACGAAATCATAAGTTGGAATGCATGGAAGACTTGGTAGATCTTGGGTTGGGATTAATGGTCGCATTTGGACCCGATCCTAGACTCTCCATATTTCTTGGTTTAGCGTTGGTGATGGGTCTGAGTGTTTGTTTCTTACTTTCTCAGAAGATGTCAGGACGCACCGGTGGACGTACTGGGGGACGACGTGGAGGCCGCACTGGTGGGGGTAGAGGTGGTGGTAACATCACCCTGACGTATGATGAACTCAATGAGATGATGCAGCAACAGCTGGGCGTTGCACTGGCTGCCTTCCAGGCTGCCCAACAGACCTTTATGGGTGCTACCACTCCTCCGGTGCAGGCGGGAGTTGCCTACAAACGGTTTAAGGATTGTCAGCCCCTCAACTTCCGAGGTACGGAGGGAGCTGTGGAGTTGCTCAGATGGTTGGAGAAGACTGAGTCGGTGTTTGCTTTATGTGAGACTCCAGCAGCGGATTGGGTGAAGTTTGCTTCGGGGACTTTTGTAGGACCCGCCCTGACGTGGTGGAACTACGTCACTCAGACACTCGGTCTCGGGGAGGCCAACGCCATGCCTTGGGCGGATTTCGTGCGTAGGTTGAAGGCTGAGTATTGCCCGCGAGAGGAGATTAAGAGGTTGGAACAGGAATACGGCAATCTCAAGATGGTGGGTTCTGAGATTGAGGAGTACACGATCAGGCACAATGAGTTAGCGGTGATGTGTCCAGGTTTGTCGACACCAGAGTATCGGAGGATAGAGCAGTACCTTGCAGGTTTGGTGCCAGAGATTGCTGGGTTGGTGGCTGCGAGGGATCCTACTACCATGTCTGAGGCTGTGCGGTCGGCTACCAAGATGACCAACTTGAAGATTACCGAGGGTATTCTACCTCCGAGGGGCTCCGACGTGAAGACACCAGGGGATAACAAGAGAAAGTGAGATAGTACTGGAAAGACTTCGGGTTCGGGTCAGCCACATCAGCAGGCAAGGAGGACTGAAGCCTTAGGATCGTCCTCAGGTCAGAGGCAGAGCAGGTACACGGGAAAACTACCAGAGTGCAACCAATGCGGGTACCATCATCTCGGCAATTGTGAGAAGTTTCGTTGTAACCGTTGCAAGCAGGTGGGTCATGTTGCCAAGAACTGCAGGGTCAATCTTCAAACGGCTCCGGGTCAAGCGATCGTCCCTGCTCCTGTTCCTCAGGGAAATCGTGGGTGCTATAACTGTGGTGAGCTGGGACATCTCAAGCGCAACTGCCCGAAGCTAAACCAGGCTGAAGCTGGGGCCGCAGGTGGCGGTGGAAACAACGAGGGTGGTGGTCCGACTGCTCGTGTCTTTGTGATCGGTGCTAGGGAGAACCAGGAGGACCCAGACACGGTTACCCGTACGTACTCTCTCTTATCTCTTGTTACACTTTGGTTTTACTTTTATCCGCATCGTTGTGCGATCGTATCTTGGGTGTCTTTTTTCTTGGGTTGGTCTCTATTTCTCATTCTTTGGGTCGATGAGGGTCCTTTGGGGATGCTACTTGGACGGTACCAGTGGGTTAGTTATACCGATCATAGTAGTCTCCAGTAGGCCTTCGATCGGGGGGGTCTCTAGTCTTATATTCGCATTTGGGGAAGTCGGTTCCCGGTTGTTAGTATCACGTTTTGATTCACAACCTTCATTTCGTTGCACTTTGGGGAAACGTCACTTGGGCACACACAGAGGTCGACACTCATCACTGTTGAAGCCGAAAGAATCTCGGGACGAGATTCCTTTCAACAGGGGGATGATGTGACGACCCGGAAAATTTTTCTTCTTATTTGTTCTCTCTCTTCGACTTCGGGAAATTTTCGGGACGAAAATTCTTTCAACAGGGGGATGATGTGACACCCGGCAAAGCCCGGTAATTAACTTTTTGAAAACTCGGTAAGTCTACCTTAGCGAGTCGTGCATACATTAGACATGACAGGGTCAGTCGAGTCGAGTCGTGCATCATTGGGGTTTTAACACACGCAGGTCTCGAGTCCCGGGAATTGGTGAACGAGTGTGAACGTGTTTGTTTTCATGAATTATGTGTTTATAATCATTATGTGACTTGTCGGTATGTGAAAACGTGTTAACATATGTTAAAATGGAGTTTAACGCGCCAAATACCCAAACCCAGACCCTGCAGGCGATTAGGGAGCCCTAATCACCTACAGGAGGGCGATTATGGGGGTTAGGGGGCGAGTAGGGCTAATCGCCAGTGGTTACTAGCGATTAGGGCGGCTAATCGCCTGATAAGGCTGCATAATCTACCATACTGCACTTGACGACTAGAAACGCCTATAAATACCACCCTTGACCTCTAAAACACTATTTGTGCAACCCTAGCCGTCCCATAACCCATCCTAACTCACAAACACCCTCTGGAACTCGTTTTTACATCAAAACAACCATTTCCAAGCTTTACCCATCATTTTCTCCTAAATCCAAGGTGTGTTCTTCATCCCCAAACCTTTATATGATTTTGTTTTGTTCCCTAAAAGTCCAGACCTGACTTCTAAATGTTTTTGTCTTTGAAAATCCATTAAAAACCGTTTTTAAACAAACCCAAACCTTTATGCATGTTATATGTGATTAAAGGTAGGATTTTTAGGATTGAAACATGATTGTTCTTGTGTTATTAAGGTGTTTATGGCTGTTATGGATTAGTGTGATGATGTCCTAGGAGTTTGGATGGTTTTGGTTGTGTATTGTTGATGTTTGATATTTTGACCCATTTGAATGGTTTTGAATGATTAAGGATGTTATGAGGTGTGTTGTTGATTGTATGATGTTAGGGTTTGCTTTCGGATGATGCTAGAGCAGTAGGATACTATCGGACAACGTTGTTACGTGAGGAAATCTGGATATTTGCTATTTAGGGCAAGTTCTTGCATGTTGATGTGATGTTTACATGTTAAGTTACTATTTTGGGAAAACGCTCGCATTCGGGACTGTTAGAATGATGATAACTTAGGGGTTTTGCTTGAAATATGTTTGTTAATGTGTTATGATTGTTATTGGGTGTTTACACATGTTTCGGATCTGATTTGGAGGGTTAAACGCGCGAAAATGCGTCGCGCAGCTGCAGCAGGCGATTAGGAATCACAATCGCCTGATGTGGTAGGCGATTAGGACCCTTAAGGGGCGATTAGACCCCTAATCGCCTGATAAGGTAGGCGATTAGCACCCCAATCGCCTGTTGACCAATCCTAATCACCAGTTGACTTTTCCTAATTGCATGCTAAATTCCTAATCGCGGTACTGCTGTTGTAAGTGTATTTTGACATTCCGAGACCCGATTTGACACCTAGGAACATGCTAGGAACCCCGTGACATGCCTAGTAACATAGTAACACGTGCTTGGACTTATTTGTGCGTTATTTGACCTATGTGTTAGACTCGTTGAACTTTAACACGTGTTAAGTACTAAGTTGCATGATTTGTATATGTTGGTGTATGAGATGAACACGTGGAATGTCGGGTCACCAATGGGATGTCGAGTCTTGTCTCCCGTAGTCTGGTTGTCGGTCAAACACGTTTTCAAACACATAATGGTCATGGACTGGACTTAGGGACTAATGAACCCAACGGGTTATTAGTCTAACTTGACACATATCTTATGATAGGTCGCCACTAGTTGGGGCTATCATATCACATAAACGGTTTACTCATTTAACGGAAGACGCAACCTAAGGTGAGTTTCACGGCCCCACACTTTACTGTTTTCGTTTTCGGGGGAGAAACATGCTTAGTACTTCGTTTTGTAAAAGATCATGTTATGCTGGGTTGGTTGTACGTTTCCTTTATGTTCTATGTGTATGTGGCTCACGTTGTGATAGTTCGTTGTCCGTTGTGGCGGTAGTTCGTTAATTGTGAATGCACAGTTCGTTGACCACGGAGTGGTAGTTCGTTGGGCATGATTGGGCAGTTCGTTGGTCGTGTTAGACGATAGTTCGTTGATTGGTTCGTTTCAGAGTCTAAACGTCAAACAAGTATTTTCTTCAGTCAGTAGTGACATGATGGTTCTTTCAAAAGCTCGTGAAACATTTTCCTTAAAAACCTGTGAACTCACCAGTATTTTATACTGACGTTTTTAGCATGTTTTCTCAGGTCGCTAAGGTAGCAGCTGTCATCTAGGCGCACGGAGTGCACTGGAGTCGTACTCGCGTCTAGGATCATTTATGCATGTTTTGGATTGTCAGACTCTTAGACTTATGTTTTATTTACGCATGACTTTTGTAAACTTTGAATGCTTCCGCACTTTCAGATGTTGGTTTTAATCAGATGCATGGTTTTTATTTACGTATGTTTTTACATTTAGACGTCGTTTATTGTGACCGTTGACTTGGATCCTGGTGTGTCGTACGCCTCGCGGTAGAACTCCGCAAGTGGAAATTTGAGGGTGTGACAAAAGAAGAGTGATGAATGTTGGTTGGAAGATTTGTTAGTCAGGAATTGAGAGTGTGATAGAAGATTGTGCACAATTAAAATATAGAAAAGAGTATTTATAGGGACTAACTTGGAGCTCCATATTCAATATGGATACCTCAAACCCTCTCTAAGGCCTTGATTCAACCCAAGTGACCTCAATTATTATATAGATAGATTAGGATTGAAAATAATTATGACTTGATTTAATGTTGATGTTATTAGATTATAATACGGGGAATAATAAAACCATACCATCTTTGATATTATTGTATTTAATGTTTGACTCGACCCGAATCGAATCACCGACCCGAACATATAATCCGAAACATAGCTATAGAAAAAAAATTAGGTCTCGTCCCGTGACTGGTGATTTTCGACCCCCCGAACCACTTTCTCAAGCTTCGCCACTGTAGGGTACCATATTATGTATGGCAATCTTAACATATGAAAGGGAGGGTAGTTTTGTGATAGACATAAGACCATGGTCTTCTAGAAACATTAAGCATTGCTTTGAAAAAACATGATCCAAAAACATTTTTTCTTAATTGAATATGAGTGAAACTCTAAAGCAAGAGTGCTTGTTTGAACGACCATGTTATGGGAAGAGTTTTGCACCATTTGATGACACTATTTTGTGAAATAGTTTCTAGTTGAGAATTCTACCTACATGATTAGTAGAGGTAGGCGATTTTAGGTTATGTTTTATCTCTTATCAAGAAAAAAAAACTTCAGATTAAAAGGAAACCGATCAAATGGGTCAAAAGTTTCCCATTGTGTCTCTTCGATACATAATATCTTCTTAATCATTTTATTCAAATATATTATTATATTGGTTATCATAATATAAAGATTATGTACAAAAATTGTTTCGGGTCACTTCAACCCATCGCTTTTCGACACATACGAAAGATTCCGGTTTTGACCCAAACGGCCATTGTCCCACACACCTCATGCCCTAAAATTCTATGAATCTTGGGTTACGCTTCAAGATTGTTTTGGCATAAAAAAGTTCATGGTGATGTATTTTGAATTGCAGGGTCGGAACATTCATCGTGTCATGGCTGTTGGGAACATTCATGACAGTATCGATCATCCCACCGATACTCAAAAGGGCCAAGGAGTTTGGAAGTGACGACGTCGTTGGCAACCTATGTGCTTCTGTGGGTTTCTTCTACTTATCTTTAATCGATTAAAGTCTTTGTTTCTAGTAAATTTTAAAAGTTTGCTCTTTAGGAGGTGGTCATTTTGTACAACGGTCAAATTTTTGGCGATTCAAAAGGGTATAGCGGCGCAGCTTGTTGCTCGCTTACCCATTATCCAGATGTAACTTGGTTTGTTTCGTATTTTATAAAATATTGATATTTAAAAATTCTTGGCCATTATGATGTTGTGTCAAGTGGTTTTATGACCCATTTCTTCTGTCACTTGTTGTTTAAACTTTTTGTGCCTTGGTCATGATGATTCTAATGATTGGTTATGGCTGGAATCTTAAGTGAACAAAATCATATATGTTTTGGGAAACTTTTTTTTGAACGGCCAACAAATCAAACCCGAGCACTCTCGGGGCACCCTTTCGACAAATTCAAGTACTCCAAGCGTACATGAGTTGTCAAACACCAATTCTAGGAAAAACTCGGTAACCCACCCGCCCGTAGGCACAACGATGAAATTACCGGTAAAACCCGCCTGGCTCAAGAATCGAACCCAGGATCCCTGGGTCTTCTATCATTGCCCACCAATGTCTCTACCACTACACTGTAATGGTATTGATTATGTTTTGGGAAACCGGTGATTTGGTCTTGACCAACCAAGATTTGCACTGTGTTCCCGAGTTTACTAAATAAAAGAAAAGAAGAGAAAGGGATATTAGGAGAGAAAAGAAAGGAAAATATATAATTTTATTTCGTGTTCCCGAGTTGAAAGGAAAAGAAAAGAAACTAAAGATTTTATGTGTTCCCGAGTTGAAAGGAAGAGAAAAGAAACGAAACGTATATTTTACAATTATACCCTTGTAAGATTTTATTATAGGTTAAATGAGAGAGTAAATTGATAAATGATATACTTTAAATTTTTCTTACTTTCCCTTCCTTCCGCTTCCTTCCAATTTGGAAGGATTGTTATTTGGAGGAATTTTCCTTCCTCTTCTCTCCACTTCTTTCTTTTAATGAAACTCTGGAACACAAAGTTGTTCCCCTTTCTTTCCGTTTCTTTTCCTTTCTTTCTATTTTTAAACTCTGGAACATAGTGTTGATGAATGATCAGCTGATCACCATTTGTCAGTTCACACCCACTACTATTGTTTTTAATAACTTTGTTTCAGCTGATATTGTATGCACATTACTAATCTCAGTTATCAGCCCACTTATCCTGTATGATACACATACAGACAAACTCATATGTATATTTATGGGTGTGAACGGAACGAGTTAATGTCAAGGTCGAGCTTGTCTTAGCTCAAGCTAGGTTTATGAGAGTTTTCAAGCTCGAACTTAGCTCGGGTTTGGCTCGTTTATTATTTAAATGTTTTATTTATTTATTTACATATTATATATGTGTTTGTATATATAATTATATATTTGTGTATATTACATTCTATATATTATTTAGGTATTTTTTATTATAATTATCAATAATCATTTTAGTGTGTAGTAATAATTTATTATGTCATAAAAATATATTATATGTATATAACTAATGGGTTCGGTTAGTTTCGCGAGTCTAGCTAAGCTTAAGCTTAGGCTTGTTTATTAAACATGCTTATTTTTAGGCTTTAGCTTGACCTAAATATCTTAAGTAGCTCGTTAAAGGCTTGACTCGCTTACAACCCTACATATGCTCCAAACTTCAACAGGTCATCTTGCCGGCCAGGTACATCAAAAAAAATATATGTATATATACAGCTTAGGTATTAGCTGGTAAATAGGTAAAGTTTTTAAACTCGACTAAAAATTAATTTTGATGCTATATGGATGTGCTAATGTCGATAACCATTTAAAGAGCTAACCTTCAAGGAATAGTGTTGGTAAAGACCTAGTACCCTTCCTTCTAGTAGGTGTCTCAGGTATAAATATTACTTTCACTAAGTTCTTATCATAAGCTCTTTGCTTCTAGTTACCTTGTCTTGTTGGTTAGCAGAGTAGTGATGGCTCCCTAGTCCCTAGTCCACTAAGTTTACCAATTAGATCATCATCATCATCATACTCAGTTAATCCCATCTAGAGCAAAGCTAAGGTAGGGTTTGAGGAGGGTAAGATGTAGACAGCCTTACCTCTACCCCTAAGAGTAGAGAGGCTGCTTCCAGTGAGACCCCCGACTCAATGTGGTTTGGTATCAAGCCTTGGACATAAGGCACATAACACTTAGCAATAGGGACAAACCCGATCGGTGCATGTACCCCTTTGTCTTTTGGCTATCAACGCCACCACATGATGCATGATTAACCGTCCGTCGTTTTTAACGTTATTTTAACGAAATTAGTAAAATAACGTTAAAATTAGTGCAACTTTACTTTTGCCCCCCTAGGGCCACACATATATACATTATATGCGCACACCGTAAGTTTACCAGTTACATGGTAAAAAAATATATGAAAAGTTTAAATATACTAGTCAAAAAATGGTAAAATTTACACATTTATAAACTTCTTAATTCTTTTTACCATTAAACTATTGTGTCTAATTCTCTATGTAGTTACCTCTAGGTTAGAGTTTTATTAAATAATAAATTACCGGTTAAACCATATATCACCAATCACACTAAACGTTGTGCTCGGGTGAGCGGGGTGCGAGCCACCTAAGCAACCATGACTCACAAACATCACAACGTGGCCAGGTGAGCAGGGGCGTGACCAAGCAGTCGTGAACATGCTCACGGGACCAACAAATATATTTTCGACTATTTGACAATTAATTAAAACAAAGTTTTTTTTTTCATTTTTTCTTTATTTAACCTTTACCTCATTTTAAATTTCAAACCATCTCAGTTCTTCTCCACACACAATCTTTATTCTAAACAATTATCATCTTCCTCATCTTTATTCTTAACAAAAAATGAATCACGATTGGCTAGCAGGTTGTTACCGACCACATATTGATTTCGATGACGACGACAACGTGAACACGGAGAAGTACCATAACAAGAGTCAAATGCCACCCCGTCTTCGGACTTTGTTATTCCGGAGACGCAAGAGGATCCGGTTGAGGGTTTAAGAAATAAACGAGCACATAAAGGTTCCAAGAACGCCGGGAGAGGTGGAAGTTCAAGAAATATGGGACTATGGGAGAAACGTCCGGGTCAAAACAAACAACTCTTTGGACCAAAGACGAGAAAATTGCATTATGTCGTGCTTGGATTGAAAATTCAAAGGATTGAAAATTCAAAGGATTGAAAATTCAAAAGATCGAAAAGCAGGTATATCATCTCACTATTCTTTTGGTTTCCTAAACACTTTTATAACTTTTGTTAACGTTGGTTAATATTTTATTTATGTAGCGGACTGCCAAAAAGCGAGGGTATTTTGGACTAAGATAAAGCAAGTGGAAAGTGAGGCACGTGATGCCGATATGATATCCGGACGGTGGTCCGAAATTCGAAAATACGTCGGGCTGTTTACAAATCTTCATAACAAAAATAGTAATCGGTTGCTGGCAAGTGGTAGTGATGAGCTTCACATTTACCAATTCACTTGCGAAGAATGGAAGCAAGACGTGTTTAGTAGGTACAAGGTTACGAAACTTGGGTCGAGGACTATTTGTGGAAAATTCTTTGGAATTATTCGAAATGGGACGAGTTAGTTTTAGTCAATGAAATGGGCGATTCCGGGGCAAAGCGTACGAAAACTAATTCGTCGGAGGGGGGAGGGTGCTTATGTGGGGATCGGCCTAAACGTAGACGGTTTAAATACGGCCGAATTGAAGATGCACCACGTCGACCAGCTGGAAAAGACCCGGAAAAAAAGTTTATGAAGCCGATGCCGAATTTATGAGTGAAATTAAGAAACTAACGGATGCACCCGTCGACCAAACGAAAGGGACTAGGAAAAAACAGTTTATGAAGCCGATGCCGAATTCATGAGTGAAATTAAGAAACTAACAAGCAATATCGTGAGTACGACACAAATGAAAGCTGCTAAACAAAGAATTAGGAACATGGACTCTCACCAAGGATTTCAGCAACCTTGAGCCGTGTCACCGAGAGATACTTCCAAAAGAGTAGGAACGTATCGTAAAGGAACCGTAGGAACGTATCGTAAAGGAACCGGAAAAAGAACAAAACGATATTGAGTAGTTTTAGTAGTTTTTTATGTATTTTTTATGATGTTTAATGTTAATGTTTTATATTTTATGTTTTATTATTAAATTTGTCTTTTTAATTTATAATGTTAAATCACATTTTTAAATAGAAAATTATACTCCCTCCGTCTCAGTTTAAATGTCCTTCTTTCCTTTTTTGTTTATCCCAAATTAAATGTCCCTTTCCAAAAATAGAAATGTAATTTCCAGTTTTGCCCATAAAAGACAAAACACAATCACCACTTTTGAGGATATTATTGTCATTTTACCACATACAAACAAAAGATTTCTTAAAATGTGTGTTTTTAAACATGAGACATTTAAATTGGGACGGAGAGAGTAAAAAAAATCAAGATAAAGCTCCTGACCTCCTGCTCACCTGGACCATAAGAGGGATCAAGTGACTTTTTTATCCAGTGCCCAGTCAACATTTAGTCAGCAATCACAACACTATTCATATGTACAAAAAATGCAACACAAACATAAATCCAAGGACTATACATGTAACTCACCCACAATCACATGTTCACTTAATGGCAATCATAAGCTCTCCAACAGGATACCAAACATCATCCCTTCATCACATATCATCTTCACACAACTGCTCAATTCCCAATGGCCATGTCAGCAAAGTTATCACCCACGTGGCAACCCATCATTGGCCAACCCATTATGGCCTCATAATGCATATCACAAGTGACACCATATAGAAGTATAAAACAGTGAACCCAAACACATAATGAGTGGTGCTTAATATTACTAAAGGATAGAAGTTTAGCTCATTTCATTGCATCCAACCATGGCCTCAGCTTCTCTTTTCAAGCCATCTGCAGCAACTGTTCTTGATAAGTCTGATTGGGTCAAGGGCCAGACTCTTCGACAAGTACCCGTTTCTGCGGTCCGCTTTAACTCGGCTGCACCCTCTGCGCTTACTGTCCGCGCTAGTTCGTATGCTGATGAACTTGTTAAAACCGCGGTTCGTGTTTTTGTGTCTTGTTGTTGATGTATATATGAATTGTTTAGAATATTGGATTCTTTGTAGATTAGAAAACATGTTGGCTTTAGAATAAGAATCGAATGTGTACTATAAACATCAAACGTGTTAACAAAGTTAAAATAAGTTAATTTTTTTTTATTTTTTTACTTTTGTAAAGTTGTAAATTAAAAAAAAAACACTTTAGCCACACGATTCGCCCGTTTTCGACCCACTGTCAACTCTAACTTAACATGAAATTCGTGGGTTTGGGTTTAGTCTGGATGAGTTCAGGTTTGATTTTAGTTGTACACATCGAACATGTTTAGCTAAATGAGTTGGGCTCGGTAGATGGGGTTCGCAGGTTGACCCGTTTAACTAGTTTCTTTTTTTAGATTATTTTAATATGTTGTTTCATGTCATAAATTAGAATGGTTGGGTATTTGATTATGAAAATATTAAACTTAAAAGAGAAAATAACATGAATTTTTATAATTTAATCGTAGTTCTTTTCTATGTATTTGTACTCTTTTTTTGTAAGTTTGTATATTTGGAGTATTAATATGTATAAAGATACATAAAAAATTCTGGGTTAATCGGCCGTATTCGTGTAACCTGTGGATATTCATGTCATGTTCGGGTTTTGGGTTTTTTTTCAAATTTTTAGGTTCGTGTCAGGTGACCCGCCAACCCATGAACACGTCCCATTTAGAACTCCTAGTCCTAACTAATTTATGAGGCAAATGACATGATTTTTTGAGTTTGGTCAAATTTTTGGGTTCTGTGTCGGGTTCGACCCGTCAAGCCACAAACACGACCCGTTTAACACCCCTAACCAACTTCTATGACAAATAACAAAAAACACATTTCTGATGGGTGAATTTGTTATGTAGAAAACTGTGGCCTCACCTGGCCGAGGAATCCTGGCCATGGACGAGTCAAACGCGACTTGTGGAAAGCGGTTAGCCTCAATCGGGCTAGAGAACACTGAAGCTAACCGCCAGGCATACCGGACCCTCTTGGTTAGTGCACCAGGTCTAGGCAACTACATCTCTGGTGCCATCCTCTTTGAGGAGACTTTGTACCAATCCACAACCGATGGCAAGAAGATCGTCGATGTCCTTTTGGAACAAGGCATTGTTCCCGGTATCAAGGTTGACAAGGTAATGTATCTACATGTTATACATTAACCATCCATTGTTGTACAAACTAGAGATGCAATGACTAACCAAGTGTTTACTTTTGACAGGGTCTAGTCCCATTGGCTGGCTCAAATGACGAGTCATGGTGCCAAGGTCTTGATGGACTCGCGTCTCGTTCTGCTGCTTACTACCAACAGGGTGCCCGTTTCGCCAAATGGTAAATCTATATTGTTGGTTAAACCACTCATTCATAGAGTACTTGGTAATATGCACGATTAGGTAACGGGTCAAGATGGGTTAGGGTGGAAACTGGTAACTTTATAGTGTATGGGTCTAAACGTGTCGGCCCCATTGACCCGCAACACTTTTTGTCCATTTTCTTGAAAATTTAATAAATATATACGATACGCTTTCAAATAATCTGGATCTAAAAATCGTCGGGTAGTTTCACCCGTTCAGCCCATTTGGCCCGTTTGACCCAGTGAGATAAGACATAGCCCAAATAGACTATTAATAAGCAAATGGGCCAACATTAAAACCTCTAAATTTAGTTTCTTGATCATGTAGGCGCACCGTTGTAAGCATTCCCAATGGCCCATCAGCACTTGCAGTGAAGGAAGCGGCTTGGGGTCTGGCCCGTTATGCTGCTATATCTCAGGTAACAAACTGACCAATGCACCATGGTTTGATGTGGTTAAAGGTCTGAATTCTTGGTGTTATATGGTTTGCAGGACAACGGGCTGGTCCCAATTGTCGAGCCTGAGATCTTGCTTGATGGAGAGCACGGAATTGACAGGACCTTTGAGGTTGCACAGAAGGTGTGGGCTGAAGTGTTCTTTTACATGGCCGAAAACAACGTGATGTTTGAAGGCATCCTCTTGAAACCAAGCATGGTTACACCCGGAGCCGACTGCAAAGAACGGGCCACCCCTGAACAAGTTGCTTCTTACACTCTTAGCCTTCTTCATAGAAGAATCCCACCTGCAGTTCCTGGAATCATGGTAAGTATCCCTAAACCTTTAGTTTTTTTACGGGCCAACCCAACCTGACCCGTTTTGACGTGTACTAAAAAGTCGACCCGTTTCAACCCAAACTTGTTACTTAAAATGCAGTTTTTGTCTGGTGGACAATCTGAAGTGGAGGCTACACTCAACTTGAATGCAATGAACCAAAGCCCGAACCCATGGCACGTGTCGTTTTCATACGCAAGGGCCCTTCAGAACACTTGTTTGAAGACATGGGGAGGAAGGCCTGAGAATGTGAAGGCGGCTCAAGATGCTTTGCTTCTGAGGGCTAGCGCCAACTCATTGGCTCAGCTCGGGAAATACACTGGTGAGGGCGAGTCCGAGGAGGCGAAAAAAGGCATGTTTGTTAAGGGCTATGTCTACTAAGTTAAAACAATATATACTATGAATTTGTGTTAATGTCTTTAGCCCATGGAGACTTGCTACTTTTGTTCATAGCATATCTACTTCTAGCAATCATATAAGTTTTTTTGTGCTATTTTTGATATATACAGCAGGTAGAGGTGTACAAAAAAACCGGTTTGGGAACCCGGAAAACCGAACCGGTTCGTAAAAAAACCGGTTTCTACAAGAACTGACGGTTAGAGGATCGGTTCCCCATCTCCACGAGAAAAACCGAACCGAACCAGTTTTAACTCAAACCGGTTCCAAAAAACCGGTTTGGAACCGGTATTTTTTAATAAAAAAACTGAATTTTATATTTAAAAAAATTATATATAATAAAATTATACAAAAAAGTTTCCACACATACAAATATATACCCATACACCTTAAAAAAATTATAAGAATCAATAAAAGTTGAACTTTATGTAAAAAAAATAAAATTTTGTGTTGCATTTTTTTTAAAAAAAAGTGCGCGCAAGAATCGGTTTACGAACCTAAACTGAAACAAACCGAAACCGGTCTCCGAAACCGGTCTTACGAACCGACGAAACCAGTCCAAAACGAACCGGTTTGGAACCGAAACCGGTTTAGCCAGGAACCGGTACTGTAGCGAACCGGTTTGGCAAAAAAGCCTATTTGTACACCTCTAACTGCATGTCTTTATTTGAATGTGGGCCAATTAATAGTTAAGGAATGGGCCTTGGTACTTTAAGCCCACTATTCATTGTCGATGATCCTAAAACAAAGGATGACAAATCAACTAATCAAGTCTTATTGGATTAATAAATCGTACTCGGATCGACCAGGTAATTTCACTACCTATGTAGTTATATCACTTATATGTCGACTTATTATTATTTTTTTTAATCAAGTTTAACTTTTTGTCGAGTTTGGTTCTTGTTGCTTCACTCGTGTTAGGTTTTTGACGAGTCTCATGTCAACTAATTTTTAGCATATATATGTGTGGTTTGGTTTTGGCTAATCTCTTCACATGTTATAGTTTTAGAACTTCTTGATGTGTGTACTTTGCGCACACGCAGTGGCGAAGCTTGAGATATTGGTCGGGGGGGTCGGAAATCACTAGTCACGGTCGGTAATTTGATTCAGGTCGAGTCAAACATTAAATACATAATAATATCAATGTTCTAAGCATCGTTTAAAAAAATTGAAAAATTACACTTCAGGGGTATGAATGGTTTAAATGTTTTATCAACAATTCAACACATTTCCACAAGTCAGAAGTCAACAAACAACAATCTATCAATCATTCAATCTATAATCTATCAGTAGGAGTGTAGGACCATTATTTACAATTACGAAATGCCAAAAAAAAAAAATAATAAATTAGTATAGTAGTTAATACTTTACCCTGATGGCTTTATGAGTTTATTCTTGAATGAAGAAACTTGCGCAGGGTAACTGGTGAGCACAGCAGTGAGAACGAGAGACAGAGAGGATGAGAGGGTTTAGATTGTTTTATTTAGGCTTAGGTAATTAGGTTTGAATTGGGCTTACCCTAAGGAAAAAAAATGAGTAAAACAATGGGTAAAGGACCTACTTTCTACTATCTAATCTTAAAAAAACAGAAAATTATTAATTAATAAAGTAATCTACTATCTAATATAAAAACTAATAAAAGGGCCATCAATGAGGGACCCACTTTAAGAATGCAGCATTATTAATATTAAAGTGAATGTACTGAAGACTTCCTCCTTTTTTTTAAACAGCTTCCTCTTCCCAATACATCTTTAAACGAGTCTTCTCCTTTGTAAACCTCTGCAACATTTTCCGGCAACCGGACTTTCTCTAAATATCTCACATCCTCAGCCAGCCTTGGAAATCATCGGGGGGTCGGAAGTCATTAGTTTCGGGGGGTCGAAACCGTATATTGCCTAAAATTTCTATACGAATACTATATAATCGGAACTTCTGCGCAAAAATTCGGGGGGGTCGGCCGCCCCTCCCCGCCCCAACTAAGCTGCGCCCCTGCGCACACGCACACATATACATATATTGTTAGGATTAAATGTAAATATGTTTTATTGTACTAAATATGCTAAATCTATTTGTATCGGATTTCAACCCTCTATATATATATATATATATATATATATATATATATATATATGCACACACTCACACATGTGTGTGTTTTTGTGTATGTACCAATGTTTTAAAAACCGGTTTTTTAACCATACCGGATTGGACTTAGAAATGGTTCAACCGGTTGAACCGGGTTGTATCGGGCGGTTCAACCGGATTGACTACTTAAACCTATAATTCTATAAAACACAACTTCAATTAAAAAAGTAATCCAATAGTACATGATTTCATAATAAAAAATAATTCAAAAATGAATCCATTATCAAAAAATAATCCAAAATTACCCACACAAAGTTTTTTTTATATGAAAGGGAAATACTAGGTTTATGTCATTCAAGTGTTAAATACATCAAGTTTATGATTACTTAAAAGATAAAATTTATAATCATCGCCATCCTCATCAACAAAAGTACAACCATATTCCTTTTCCACAATCTTTAATAAGAAGTTTTAGTTACCAATAATCCAAATATACTAAAATTACATAAGATAAGTTACATATATATAAGTCACTTTTGTGTTTAAGAAACCGGTTCATGCTCTTTCTCACCACACATGTTATTTATACCTTCACTACGGGTCGATAAAGTCTAAAGTTTAACCTTGTGCCGGTACCGGTATAACGGTATAAACCGGTATACCGGAATTTACCGGCGGTTCAAATCCTATACCGTTTTTCCAAAATACCGTACTAATTCGTGCCGACCAAGACACTGGTAAGCGGTATAACCGGTTCAACCGGTTTTTAAAACATTGGTATGTATAGATACTTGGGAGGGTGTTCATTTAACTATTCAAGAACCAAAAAAAATATGTTGAGAGCTGTGAAAACTGTAATATGAAACTGTACATTTTGCTTTAAATGCGATACAGAAGATGGTTACATAACCGCTCACCTCATTGTATCATTAAATCATAAATGTGTTATGTACAAGTGATTCATACGGATCTCACATCACTTATCAACATAAAACCGATTTTGAAAAAGAAAAATGCTACCCATAGATGTGTATAGCATCAATAAATGTTTTTTTTTTTATTTCTGTATTTTCAGTAATAACAAGTAAAAAAAAGTTACAATCTTTTACATGTTTGAGCTCCACTGTAAAAATCACAAATAAGTAATTGAACATTAAAGTACTACATATACGACTTTTGCTTTTATTAAGTTAAACGACTTCTTAGTTTTGTTTAATACTCAGTATTATAAATCGATTAAACGTGTCAATGATCCAAATTATATATACTAATTTGCAAGTGTTTTCTGCATCAAATCTTGTTTGATAAATAGAGAAAGTATATTTTTTATATAGAAATTATTATTATTGATTTATATATGAAAAAGAAGTCATTATTTTTAGCTTCTTTTGAAGCAAAAAGTGTAAGCAAATGGTTTGGTTGAAAGGAGTTGGTGGGAAATCAAAATCAGCCAAATCTATCTTCATAAAATTCGTTAGTTACGTAAGAAAATTTTGGGGGTCCATTAAAAAAATAAATATAAATAATATAAATAATATGATAACTTTTGAAAGGTACCCAATATAAAAAATTATCTCTTTCAAACGAGCATCATAACGCTATACAAAAAAACGTTAAAAAAATGACATTTTAGTGGGATTTTGTTGATACAAAAAAAAAAAAAAAAACCACAATGTGTAAATTAATTCATCGATCATGTCTAGAAAAGTCACTGATCATGTTAAGATAGCATATATGCTTTTGAACCTATTAGTACATATAAGAAACCACTAACTACATATATATTCATAGATGTAATCAGTTTGGTAAGAAGCTAATTTTTTTTTGTGTTTTGATTAGTGTTGTTAGAAACATTGATTACAAAGATTGCTACACTGGTTAGATGTAGCCTATGATTATTATACATCAGGTAAATCTGTAACTAATAAGTGATAATTAATCACCCCACCATGCAAACCTTTTAAATCAATCATTATTATGCTAAATCATTTTATACAAATTTGGGTTTTTTTTCCATGTTCACAACACACTTTAGAATGTCCTGAGGAAGTGACAAAGTTGTACAAAGACTTCACTCGAACAAGATGTACATACGTAGAATCAGAAGTACGTTTTATGAGTTATCGAGTGTTGATCATTTAAAAAGAAGTTCCTAAAAAAAACGACCCACTATTTACGATACACACATTTTGTGTAACGGCACTGTTTCAACGTTAAAATAAATTAAGTAGAGAAAATATTTTGTGTAACAGATAAAGTTTTTTCTGCGAGTTTCTTTTGAAAAATTTTCACTATTTTTTTTTTCAAATCATATAAGATTTTCAATAAAAAATTTTCAACCAAATAAGTTTTTAGAAAATAACAGAACATGACTGGATCCACCGTAGTTGGATTAAGGCGGAGATGATGATGAGTTGTAGTTACTAATTTGTTATTACTGAATTAGACACTCTAACCATGTCTTTATCGTACGCAACCTAGTTCACCTAATCCACTTCTAGTTACAACTAAGGGTTTCAATAATTGAAAAGCTATGTATACATACAATTAAAAAGCAAATTTTAATTTTCGTTTGATTATATAAAGACAAATAATGTGAACAATAATAATATTTCTTTACCTTTTGCGAATACTTTTTTATCTATATCACTAGATTATATTCCGGAAACTTTTCAGGATAGATAAATCTAATATGACCTGATAAAATATGTGTTATGATGTAACACAAAAATTAATGTATTATAATATGAGAAAACAACAATTTTAATCATGTGAATAAGAATGAAAATGTATATTAGAAAGAAGATGTATGTTTGGATGAGGAGCAGGGCTAGAAACAACCATTAGAGGGCGTGACTGAGGCAGTGGTCTTGAAGATGTGACTTTTTTTTTGGACAGGAGTGGGTTTGAAATATTCTGCTCTTGATGAAAATAGAATTCCTAGTTTGAACATGATTAGTGATTTGCCTAAACATGATTAATGAATTACCTTAACACGTTGTGTTTTTTTCTTGTATGAACAAAAACTGACAAAAAATCGTTTTTTTTGGTAAATTTTAGGGGGTGTAATATACATGTTTTAAGGTAGCGTTTGGTATGATGGAATGAAAGAAGGAATGGAATGAACCATTACGAGGGAATGAAAAATAGTGTGTTTGGTTGGTCATAGGAATGGAATCATCCATTCCAAAAGGCATTCCATTCCCTCAAATCCATTCCATCCACCCCCCATGTTTTTTTTCATTCCATCCCTCATTCATCCTTCATTAACCACATCATAAGCCACCATCCATCACCACCACCACCACCAACCACCATAGTCACCACCCACCACCACCACCAACCACCAACCACCATCGTCACCACCCACCACCAACCACCATCGTCACCCACCACCACCACCATCACCCACCACCATCGTCACCACCCACCATCACCGCCACCACCACCACCCACCACCATAGTCACCACCCACCACCACCGCCACCACCATCACCCACCACCCACCACCATCGTCACCACCCACCACCATCACCCACCGCCACCACCATCACCCACCACCACCACCACCCACCACCACCGCCACCACCACCATCGTCACCACCCACCACCACCGCCACCACCGCGACCCACCACCGTCGCTACCCGCCACATATCACTACCCGCTATAACCGCCACTAACCACCACCCACCACTGCCACTCACCATCGATTTTATTCCTACGCCTTTTCCTGCCTATCCAACAACACAAAGTAATGTTTTGTTTCATTCCCACATGGCAACCAAACAAGACATTGAATGGTAATGATCCATTCCATTACCTTGTCCATTCCATTATCTCGTCCATTCCATTCCCTCATCCATTCCATTACCCCATACCAAACAGAACCGAGTTTTGAGCCAAAAAAACAAAAAAAAAATTTGAGAAAACTCAAGAAAACCCTACTTCCCGAACTTTTTTTTTTGAAAATTTTAGGGGATGTAATATACATGTTTAAAAGTTTTGGGCTAAAAAAACCAAAAAAAGCGTCGAGCGGTTACTAAATAAATAAATAAGTTTTCTAATTTTACATATGTAACACTGGAAAACTTATTTATTAAAAAAACCATTCGGCGCTTTTTTTATTATTTTTTTTGCTCAAAACTCTTAAAAACATGTATCTTATATGCCCTAAAATTTTCAAATAAAAAAAAGTTCGGAAATAAAGTTTTCCTGAGTTTCCTAAAAAAATTGGTTTTCTCCAAATTTAATGTACAAAAAATTGACATCAGCTAGCCTAAATCTATGTATCCTGATTTGCCGGATCTCATCCTCATATTGTATGGTGGTAGATTATCTATTCTTGTTTAGTGGGAAATTAAATGGAAATAGAAAAAAAAGTTAATTTTTTAATATTTTATAGAATTCTCATGTCTTAAGTGAGTTTTCAATTTAATTTCATCATATATATATAGGGGCTGATTCAAATACAAGAAAAATAATCGTTCAAAGTATATGAGACAATCTTAGTTATTGATTTGTGGTTTTAATTTTGGTGGGAAATGGTAAAATAGGAACATCACTTAAAAACTCACTTCCCCATACGATATTTAAATGGCTATAACTTTTTCATACCATAATTAAAAAAAAATACACCATATTAACGAGCATTTAGTACTTTTTAATTTGAGTAGTCTATTACTATAGTTTTCTTAATTTTTAAAAATTTTGTTATAAGATATGTGGTTTGTGTTTTGGTGTAGCTGGCATTACATGATTTCCTGTATAATGTTATGGAAGTGTATACCAAGTACATAATTACGTAATATACATTCTATTCTTGATACAAGTATAAGATTATGTGATTTTGTAACGTTACGTGATTCGTAACACTAGTTAACTATGTATTATTTACGTGATTACGTCATTTTGAGTACCCATTATGTGATTATATATCAGTACGTACGTAATTACGTAATATAAATTTTATTCTTCAAACAAGTATAATGTTACGTGATTACGTAACAGTAGTTGACTATGTACTATTACATGATTTTCAATACGTATTATGTGATTTCTATTGAATGTGTAATCACGTATCTTGTAACAATTTTTTTAAACAAAAATTAAGAAAACTATAATAATAGTCTACTCAAATTAAAGAGAATGAAATGCTTGTAAATATGGTGTAATTGTTTTCAAAAACGTATTGATGTATGAATAAGTTATGGATGTTTTAAAATTAAAGGGGAAATGAGTTTATAACAATTATTGACAGAATTGACTAAAATACCCTTTTCTAATTTGTTTTTTTCCTATTGTAACCTCCATTTATTTACAATATTGCTACCACATTGATCGTGATCACTAATCTATAAATCCAGCAACCCACATTATCCCCTACCATTCGCACTTTAAGAGTGTCATGTATTTTATCCACCCCTGTATATATACATATGAGAAGTGACTTAATATTAATTTGTGACATTATTTAGAATTCTTTATTAGAATAAGGAAGAACTGAAAATGATGATAAGAATAAATATAATGGTATTGGTGACATTATCTGAATTTATTTATTATAATAACGATAAACTATATGCTTTTTAATATTGTATAAATTATTTTAATATCTTATATATTTATTGATAACTATTATAAAAGTATAAGAAAGTATATATAAAAGTTTAATAAGTTAGATAATTTTAAGTACAATCATTTTACATTTTACATATTATTTAATGTTATATAATAAGGTGATATTATAAAAGTTGAAAAAGTTAATATATTTATAGACTAATATTACAAGTTTATACCTTTTAATAAATTTACATTAAACAAGTTAATTTTGTAACACCTGTAAATTCCCGACTTGTGACTCGTTTTGTAGAATTGTGCAATTGTCTTGAATTCATAATTTGGTTTCGTTGAGGGGGCTATTTGGCACATTCTAAAACCCATTGAGAAAGCTTTGGGACCAAGACTCAAGAGGAGCAAACTTAAGGGGGCCATTATGTAAAATTCCCTCTTCTTCTCATTCACGGCGCACACATTGCAGATCCATACCTTTTTTTTCGAAAATTTCAAGTTTTCTAAATCACCCTACAAGGTTAGTCTAATGATGCTAATGATAGTTCATGGTTTATTGTTAAATTTAGAACCATGTATTGATCTAATTTGCGATTAGGGTTTTAAAATCGGCTCTTATCAATTGGAAGTCAATTGAGGGTTAAGCATTGGGGATTTTGCCTCTAAATCATCCCACAAGGTGATTCTATCAATCCCTAAGCAAATTCATGATCAATTGTTAGGTTAAAATCGATTATTGATTGATTTTATGATTAGGGTTTTGAAACAACTTGTATCAATTGAAGGCTGATTTGATTGAATATTTTGGGGGTTTTGCTTCCAAACCATCCTAAGGTATTTGGTTAATATAATATACGAATATGGGAGCTATTGGTTAAGGTTTGGTGGGTCAACTGAAAGAAATGCGATTTTAGGGTTCCTAGGGTTTTAAAATTGGGGATTTTGTGTTCTTTGTGTTAATTAATCAATTAGGTGATCAATTCAGCCTTTAAACCCAGGGCTGGCAATTTCATACACAAATACGAATACCTGATACGAACCTACACGATTTTAACAGGTACAGGTATGACCTTAACAGGTTTCGTGTCCTAAACAGGTAGACACGAAATATGCCTGTTAATTTTCATGTCTAAACAAGTAATTAAATACTTGTTTATCTGTTTAGTACTCGTTAAGACATGTTAAGGATTTTTTAAAAAAAAAAATAGGTTGTGGGGGTGAAGTATTGGAGTTATACGTTTTTACAAGGTGGAATTCTACATTTTTAATGCTTGATGGTTCCAATTTAACGTGTTGGATTTGGAGAACATGTTCGTGTATTATTGTATTAACCTGGTATAAACAGGTATTATCGTGTCTTATCGTGTTAACTTGGTATAAAGTGGTATTATCGTGTCTTATCGTGTAAACCAGGTATAAACAGGTTCGTGTTCAGGTATCGAAAAAATTACACGATAAGTTATCGTGTCATGTTCATGTATACATCTTTCATGTTCGTGTCTTAATAAATTCGTGTCTTAACAGGTCGGGTATACACGATTTGTCAGCCCTACTTAAACCCCATTTAGAACCTGTTTTATTTTAAATTATGATTTAGCATGGTCGAAAAGTTTGTTGATCAACAATGGTATAATGATAAAATATGATATAAAATATGGTTTAAGTGGATAATAGGGCTGAATTGGGTGAAGGGCACATTACTTTGCAAAACAGGGCATTCGGTTTGACAATTTTAGGAATTTTCGCAATTTAAGTGATGGGTCCTTATATGAGTCACCAAATTAGATCCTAGACCATTTATAGAGCATATGGAATTGTTACGAATGAAATTTTGATGATCAGGGACTGAATTGGTTAGTTACACCTTTCTAGGGATCTCAATGTTACTCGGTTGACCCGTTTGGAACCATAGGAGTCTTATAGGCTTAGAATGTGATGTAAATCGTTATTTGGCAGGTGCTTGATTGTGTGTGTAGCCTCCCTGTATCAATTAGCTTGTTGAGTACTTGTTCTCGCATTCAGGTGAATTCATGATGCCCTTTTTACTGCTTTCAAACGTTTTGGGCTAATATGCATGTCTTGAACACGTATTTGAAACCTTACTTGATAGATTGGGTCTTATCATGATTGTTACATGGTTTATATTATATGTGTTATTATATAAATAGGCTGTGTATGACGGTTACCTAATAATATAAACTGAACTATGATAGCTATGTGATATGTCTACTCTGATTTATGATAATGATTTGAGTCGAGTAGGCGGAATGCGTTTATGTAGATTTGTTATAGTTTTGTGTCAAATAGGCAGAATGCGCCTAATGTGGTTGAGTCTAGTAAGCGAAATGCACTTAGTTAGACTTGATACTACTTGTGTCAAATATGCGGAATGCGTTTAATGTGGTTTGAGTCTAGTAAGTGGAATGCGCTTAGTTAGACTTGATATATAGTACGTTGTGTCAAATAGGCAGAATGCGCTTATGATAGTTGGTACTTGAAATCTTGAGTTAAATAGGCAGATTGCACTTATCCTAGACTTTGATTGTTGTTTGGGGAAAACAAATAGGCGGATTGCGCTTATTGTTAATTTTGAGGTTGAAGTATTTTGTTGATTTCTTATTTTTGACAACTTATTCGTTTATATAAAGATATAAAAGATATAAAACTTGACTTCAATCAGCTCGTCTGACTTTGCGTGTATATTAAATTGATTTCAAGTTTGTTGAAGAATAAAATGGATGCCGTGGCATGCAGTGGAGCAACTTAATTGCAGTTGAGATTTCGAATAAAAAGACGTCTACGTGATTTTGTTTGAACGTTTATTCACATTATTTCTAAGATTTTCATTTTGCTTTATAAATATGTTTTGACCCGTTTCGGGAATTCCATGTTTGGAAAACTTAAAAAGTTATGTTGACATTCCGCTGCGTATTTTCTGAAATAAAATAAGACTTCTTTTAAGTCATTAACAAGGTTTAAGTCTTTGAGGGCCAACTGTTTGACACCCGTTTTTGGGGGTCTTACAAGTTTAAAAATCCATTAATATTTTTAATTGGAGATGGTGGAGATGGTGTCTAGGCAGTCCGCCAGTGAGAACAATGCGGTGAATAGTAGTGAAGGTGATGAAGGCGGTGCACTAGATGTGTAAATGAAGGAAATGATGCCCTACAAAAGGGTTTAAATAGGTGTATATTGAAATGACAAAAATATCGTTGAAAGCATGTGTGAAAAGACGAAGTTGCCCAACTATTATTCATAGAACTTTAGAAACTAATATATAGGATAATTAATATTTTTATACTTACAATATATAACATTTTAAAAAATATAAAACATACAAACTATATATTAAATAACATTAAAATCCAAATAAGAAGAATAAAAAATTAAAACCCAAATAGTGGTCTGCCCCTTGCGTATATCCATGGAAAACACTAAAGAACAAATTGTCGCTAAGGAAAAGAAAAGAAAGGAAAAAGAAGAAGTTCCTTGTTCCAAAGTTTTTTTAAAGGAAGGAAATGTAAGGATTGATGTTCTAGAGTTTTTTGAGAAGTGAAAAGAAAAGAAAATGAGAGAAAACAATGATTATTTTCATCCTCCTACCTAAATCGGAGAGATTTGAAGAGAAATAAAGGAAAGGAAAAATGGAGAAAGAAAAGAAAAAGGAGGGATGTCCTTCTTTTCCTTTCTTTTTTTCTCTCCTTAAATAAACCCAGGAATATAGCGGTGTCGTGACAGTGGATGCCAAGTTCGTTTGTTGCCATCTAGGCATACATGTGCTAACAAACGTCCCGAGTGTAAATAGTCGGTAAAATATGACACATGTCCCATAATAATATTGAGAAAACCTTAGCCAATTAATCTTAACGTGTTTTTTTAATTAAGGCCAAGTATAACCAATAAGCTCAAATTAGTATATTTGAGGCCTAATTTAATTCGTAAATAATAAAACTCAAAGCTAATTTACGTGCCTTAAAACTTCAAGACTCGTTTGTCTCTCCAAGTTTCAAGGAAAAAATTGTTCAAGAACTCAGACAAATTACTTTAAAGGAGTTTTTTTTCTTCTAATTGTGAGGTTTATGCATCTTAAAGGGGAGGTCACATTTTCAAACATGACCAAATGTGTAATTTAGATTAATTACGTGTAAAATATAATAGAAGGAACATTTATCGTGTAAAAAAATAAGTTATTGAAACTGTGTTAAAGGTTTATTAAAAATTTTGGATTTTTAGCCAAAGACACAAAATTTCACAACGTTTTCTACAAACAAAATCATACTTGTTTGACAAAGGCTTCGATAGACTAACACGAAGTGAATATATCTTTTGTTTATGATGTCCTTATTTAAGTTTTTATGGTTATGTTTATTAATATTTATTTACTTTTAAAGAATGACATATACGTTAGTGACTTAACTATTTCTAATGGCTTATAATAACTTATAATTAGCTTATGTATTTTGTGAATTAACCCTACACATAATGTGCAAACTCTAGATATAGTCACCACAACGCCATTACAAACTTCACAAATGCTCCCCCCCCCCCCCCCCCCCCCCCCCCCACACCCCACACACACACACACACACCGTCTACCCTCACAAACTTTTTTTTTCTCACAATATACAAACCTCCACAAAGTCCACACATGTGGTCTTGAGACAAACCAGAATTGTGCCACAATGTGGCAAGACAAGTATAACAGGTCCACTGGGATGCGACGCTGGGACGGACGAGAAAAAGCACCATATTGTGGGTGCTTTGAGTGTATAAGCGTAGGTTTTTCAATTAACATAATAATAGTTTATTACTATAGTCAAATTACAAATCGGAAAACCTGAATTGCAATGTAGTTGCTTTAACCCATTATCTATTCGCTCATGTTACCATGTCTAATACTCAGTGTGCCAACTGCCTTGCCTAGAAATATCCATGGACACTGCTATAGATATGCAATATGCTTTAATAAAGGAGTACAATATATTCATGTAGATATCTAAAACTTTGTTATGGTCATCAATGATCACGAGTTCAAAAGGTTGATACATATATTGTTGAGCGTTTTTATTAGATGAAAATGGAAAGTATTGCAATTCATGCATGCATCTAGTTGGCTTGAAAGGGAATCCAAAAGCATGTGATCACATGTTTTTAGTTGTATAGATGAACGTATAAAAAACAAAGTTTAAAAACAAAAAAAAAGGAATTAGAACAATCTGTAATCTATTATATATTCAGGCGAAGATTGAGCAAATCTTGGTTTATAAAGAGCAAAAAAAACCGAGATTATATATGAAAGCAATGTTTTAAAAACCGGTTTTTAAATCATACCGGATTTGGCCTAAAAATGGTTCAACCGGTTGAACTGGGTTATGTCGGGTGGTTCAACCGGATTGGCTTGTTAACTCTAAGAATTCATAAATTACAACAAGAACTCAAAATATAATGTAAAAGTGAATGATTACGTATTAAAAGATAATTCAAAAGTTATTCTACATGAAAAAATAATCTAAAAGTATTCAATTTTTTTTTAACAAAGTTCTTTTAAATGAAAGCGTACGATATATTTAAGCCATTGGACTATTGAATACATCAAGTTCACAATTGCTTAAAACATGAAATTCACTGCCATCGACTTTCTCAAAATCTAGAGCATAACCATTTTATTACCTAAGAAGTTTTAATAGAAATAATAATCATAGTTTACTTAAATTACGAAAAATAATTAACATATATAACAAGTAACAGTGTGTTTGAGAAACCGATTCGTGCTCTTCCTCACCAAACATGTTATCTATATCATTATTCTGAAGTTCTCCTTCTTGCTTTTCGTGAACCACAAAAAAAATCATTAGTTCAAAATACAAAAATTTACCTTGTGCCGTTACCGGTATAAAAGTTCAAACCGGTATACCGTATTTTACCTGCAGTTCGAACTTGATACCGTTTCGGGTTTATACCGGGGTGTTTTGTACCGGGCTCACCTCCAAAAAATGGTATTACCGGTATAACCGGCCGGTATGTACCGGTTTTTAAAACATTGTATGAAAGTATATTTGCTTTGAAAGTCTCTAACTAGGGCTGTTTAAATTTATCCGAAACCCGACTCGAATTCGAAGCCACCCGAACTCGAATTAGAGAATACCTAAAAAAACTGAAACCAAATAACCCGAACCTGACCAATCCGAACATTAAATGGTTCGGTTATTGGGTAACTTTTTTCCCAGCCAAAAACCTGAACAACCTGGACCTGATAAACCTGAAATCCAAAGCCAAAAAAATAAAAACTGAACAAACAATATATTATTTTATTGTTGTGTTTTGGTTAAGAGTATTTGGTATCTAAAACACTAAGTTGTTTTAAGACTTTTGAACATTATGATATCATATTGTCAATTAATGTTTGTATTTTGATAGTATTTTTTCAACAACATGGTGAGTTTTGTAAAAAAAAAAGATATTTTTTTTTTCATATTACATTCAACCCCGAAAACCGAATAATTCATCCCGAACTATCCTGAACCTGAATAAGCCAAACCCGAACTTTAAATGATACGATTATTGGGTCACTTTTTCTCCACCCAAAATCCGAACAACTCGACTAAAAAAACCCGTAACGCAAGGAACATCCCTATATGTAACTGTTGCACCAATTGTGACACGCTATTTTCTTTCAGCTTATATCTTTTATATGGTGTTGTGTTTAAAATTCTATGAATAAAAAAATTGGATTTCAACGTTTGATTTTTCTATAGTGGCCGGATATTGATTACGAATATCCGAAATCCATGTTTATAATTTCAGTTATCGAACTCTTTTTTTTTTCTTTTCGCAAACTTCATTAGAAAACGCTAACCATGTAAATCAGAGCAATCCAAAACCAACAAATCAATTACATAATTACAAATTTACACTAATTAGACCAAGTAATGGATTTAAGTTTGGACTTTTTTTTTAAACCACAAAAACCCCAAAGCTTTAACTTCACTAAAAATCTCTTCAATCTTAAATTGCTTTGCAGGAAAACCTGAGCTCGTTTCTCGCTCTCCAAAAACTCCAACACGAAATCACAACAATGCCATGAAGAGCCATTTTCTCCAACTTCCCTTTTCCACACTGAGTATGAAGCTTAAGAAGATCTCTAAATGAAAAAAACAAAAAGGTTTGGTACCCAGCACCAAGCACTTACCTTTTGCCAAAGAACGGTCGCAATGCCACGTGAAGCCCTGAATTACAAAGCGGACACAACTGATCTTCAACCGTGATGCTCCTTTTGGAGAGAGCCGCAGCTGTGGAGATCCTATCCATCCCGGCTCGCCAAGCCAATATATTAAAACAATAAATAAAATCAAGACAAAAAAGTGTATTAATCAAGTTTAAGTCTTTAGACAATAGACTATTCTGGTGTCGAAGACAAAAAGATTGAACATTTAAGTTTAGTCAATTTTATAAAAGGAGTATTGGATTTAATTGATTCAAATTATCAGCTATTGGCCGTCATCGAGCTCAACTATTAAAATATGTGTTGGTGGTCTCACCTTTTAACATATTGGTCACTAACGGACTATGGCTAAAAATAGATATGTTCCATTTAGATAATCAGATAGTATTATGTTAGTCATAGTCCGTTGGTGACCAATATATTAAAAGTTGGAACCGCCAACACATATTTCCTTAGTTGGGATTAGTGACGACCAATTGATAATTGTTAGGATTATTTAAATCCAATACTCTAGATAAATCAGGACCAAAAGATTGAACAGTTTATTCTAATCATTCTTTAGCTTTTATACATTAGACTATTTAAGTGTTGAAGATAGATAAAAAAAATTGTCCGGTTTTCAAGTATCAAATATAGATCACTAAAGCCTCATATCTGAATATGTTTAACCAGATATAAAATCATATGAAACGTAAGATAACCATTTGAATTGCAACCAAATGACTAGTCTTTGTTGATGTTAAAGTTAGAACAACTATTTTATTTTTTTGATTGGGCATTCATGACTATTGAATTGTAATAACGACGTCTATGTATATTTTTGAATGGTTAGATACTTAGATCGGCCATTCATTATTAGCTTGGAAACTTATCACAATAGAAATTACTAAAGCCCCATACTATATCTATACTAAATTATAAATAATTTTTATTTTTAAAGAGTTATTAAAAATTAAAAGGTACAAGTTTAATTGACTAAGGTACAAGACATAATGCATATAATAATTACTTTTTAGAGACAAAAAAATATGTCTTTTAAGCAACATCATTTTGTTTTTTGCCCAAGACACCGCTTCGCTAACAATAAGTGGGCTATCCAAAATATATCGACCCTCCACGAAAGCCGATTGGGTAGGGGAGATGATGTCAGGCATAACGTTCTTAATCCGCAACATCAAAATTTTAGCAAGAATCTTGTACATAGACCCCACCAAAGAGATTGGTCTGAAATCATCTAACGCTTGCGGAACCAGTTTGTTTGGGATAGAGCAATAAAGGAGGCATTATATCCAACCGAAATGGAACCGGATTTGTGGAAATCTTCCACAAAGCTACAACACAAGCGGCTTGAGGACGTTCCACAACTTCTTGTAAAACTTTAGCGAGAAACCATCCGGACCCGGAGCTTTGTTCCCGTCACAATATTTAACTGGAAGTTTTTGTTTCGTGTTATGGGTTTTATGGGCTTCCCGGAGAAATGGATCATTTGGATTAAAGGGTGTCTAAGCTCGGGAAGGGGTTCGGTGCTTGTGAATGGTGCCCCGACCGGGGAATTTCCGATTAAGAGGGGTCTTCGCCAAGGCGATCCCCTCTCTCCGTTCCTTTTCATTATCCCCATGGAGGTGCTTTCTATGTTAATGAAGCGGGCTGTGGACTTGGGTCTCTTTCATGGCTTTAAACTTCCTAACGAGGGGCCTATTCTTTCACATCTATGCTTTGCTGATGATGTCTTGTTTTATGGTGAATGGTTCTCCGCTAATGTCAAAAGCTTGAATCGGTTCTTGAGGTGGTTTAGTCTTATTTCAGGTCTGGAAATTAATAGACAGAAATGCAAATTATTTGGTGTTGGTGTGCCAGCGGAGGAGGTCTCTCTTTGTGCTAAGATGCTTAAATGTAAAGCCGGGTCGCTACCTTTCGATTACCTTGGTGTTCCGATCGGGGCAAATATGAAAATAGCAAAACATTGGGGTCCGGTGGTTGACAAGTTTACAAAGAAACTGTCGTCTTGGAAAGCTAGACACCTTTCCCTGGCGGGTAGAGCGATGCTTGCAAAATCGGTCTTGGGTAGTTTACCGTCCTACTACCTTTCTATTTTTATGGCTCCTAAGAGTGTCATTAAAAGGCTTGACAGAATCAGACGCGATGGGGTGCTTCGGACAGAACTAAGAAGATTAGGTGGATTAAATGGGGTAAACTTGTCCGGCCTAAATGTCGGGGTGGCCTCGGGTTGGGTAGTATTGAAGATTTCAACATCGCCATGTTGGCTAAATGGTGGTGGAGAATGAGGAGTGACCCGAGTCAACTTTGGGTTAAAGTTATCCAGTCTATTCACGACCATTCCCTTTTTGATAAGATCATTCCGGTCAAACGTTCGATCCCAGGGCTGTGGAAAGATATCAGTTCTGCTGACCGTGAGCTTGCTAAAGGGGGGATAAACATTTGCGATAGCCTTAAGGTGACGGTTGGTGGTGTCAGATTGACGAGCTTTTGGAAGGATCGTTGGCTGTCTAGCACTCCTCTTCGGCTGTCTTTCCCTGAGCTGTATTCGATCGCTGCTGATAAAGATGCCTTGGTGGCGTCTTGTTTCACTAAGGTTGGGGATAACATTGAGTGGGTTGGGAAATGGAAGTGTAATTTCTCTTCGTGCAGGGAATGGTTATTCTTTGCGGAGCTGATTCGGCAAATAAGACTTTTTACCTTCGGCTCTGGGAAGGATATTTGGAGCTTGTACAACTGTGATGGAACCGACTTTTCTGTTAATGACATCAGATCCCAACTTGACAGCCTCAAAAATGCTTCGGAACCGGATGAAGGTGGCTGTTGGGACTCGTGGGTCCCTCCAAAGGCGAATACCCTATTGTGGCGTGTCAGGTTAGGAAGAGTTGTTACTCATGAACTTTTGAAGAGGGGTGTTACACTTCCGAGCCACCACTGTGCTCGTTGCGGCTCCGGCGTTGAAGACATTGACCATGCCTTCCTTAATTGTTTGGTTGCCAAAGCTATATGGTGGCAAGTATTAGTGTGGACCAGAATCTCCTTTCCGGCAGGTGTTACTATTTTCCTCGAGATGATGTCCTTTCTCGAAAGATGCCCTGGCTCAAAGAAGTGGAAGCGGCTGATTTTTTCAGTGGCTTGTGCTACTGTGTGGTGCCTTTGGTATGCTAGAAACTCAAAGATATTCGACAGCAAATTCATTCCGATCAACAAGATTGTGGAGCTCATTAAGGAGGACGTGTTTGTTTGGGTGTGTAATCGGTCCAATATCCCAAAGCCTACTTGGGAAAATTGGATAACCTTTGACATTGGGGGCTGTTTGTAATTGCGGGTTGGTTTGTTTCATGTTGTTTTGTTGTTTTTCTTTTCCTTTTGTCCTCTCAGCCGCTTGCTGGCTCTTCATATTATATATAAAGTGTTTTTGCCGTTAAAAAAAAAAAAACAACATCATTTAATAAACTTCATCTAATTAATACATTATTTATTTCACTACATTAACTATTTAAATCAAGCATTATACCTAGGCCTGTAAACGAACCGAACGTTCATGAACTGTTCGTGAACTGTTCGGCGGGAAGTTCGTTTATGTTCGTTTATTTAAATAAATGAACGAACACGAACACAATTTTTTGTTCGTTTAATTAAACGAACGAACATGAACACACGTTGTGTTCGTTCATTTATGTTCATGAACGTTCGTTTATGTTTGTTCATTTATGTTCGTTCATTTATGTTCGTTTAATTATGTTCGTTTATGTTTGTTTAATTAAACGTAACTTTATTTTTATTATTTATTTCCTTTTGTTAAGTAACCTTAATTCGTATGTTCTAAAAACTTAACCCTAACCCTAACATTCTAAACATATCATTTATCAGCCGCTCTCCACACTTCACAGCCCCACACTTCACAGCCGCTCTCCACCCTAACCTTAACGTTCATTTATGTTCATGAATCACTATTAACTTGTTTTTGTTTGTGTTCGTTTATATTGGTCGTTTGTGTTCGTTTATGTTCATGAACTGTTCGTTTAGGTTTAAATGAACGAACATAAACGAACACGAACAGGACAAATTTCTTAATGAACGAACACGAACACAAAAATGTGTTCGATTATGTGTTCGTGTTCGTGTTCGTGTTCGGTTAAAGTTAAATGAACAAACACGAACACGCCTGTGTTCGTGTTCGTTCGGTTCGTTTACAGGCCTAATTATACCATTTAAATACTTAGACTATTTTTTTGGAAGATAACTTTCTTTTTTTACCGATCTCTAGCCCAACTGGTTTGAGGTGGGAGACAGTACCTCTTTGAAGGGTTCCTGCCCGAGGTTGGTCACAGGTTCGATTATCGTCCATCGAAAAATTATACCCATTAAAGGTTGAAAGGGCTCGGCGTGTGGGAGGACTCGAACTTGTGACCCGGAGGTTGTTAGAACTAGGATTTTACCATTGAACTACACCTTTAAAAAAACTTCATTTTTAACGGAAGTTGTCATACCCGCTTATGCAGCCCTGACCCTCCACTCTCCAGTCTATGTTGTCTGAACCGGGTCCACGTTGGTGGTAGTGTGGGTTGTTATCGGCTTTCGCCCGAAAACAGTACCGCCTCTACACGAGCTCAGTTTTACTGTCGCCTTCTGAAGTAACGGATAAAAACCGGGTCAGCTTAGGTTCGAACTCTTTCCACCGGGAAGGTCAAGCTCTCCCCACCATAAGTGAAGGACAAATACTTAGACTATACGTAGTAGTAAGTGAAAATTTTCAAGCCCCATATGGCATGAAATGTACCACATAAAATGACAAATGTTGTGTAATGGTCATGTGAAATTTTTCAAGCCTTTTCCAATCATTACCCAATTAATTTTGTTTTATTTTAAAACATATAATATCTAATTTATATAGTATTAATTTGTAAGATTTTTGTGCAATATGGCTTGTACCCTATGCTATATGAGTTGTACCCATATGTAGACAATTGGTTTTGGTTTTTTTTTCTTTGATTTTACCATTTGGATTTACAAGCTGGTATGCATTAGGTACAAGTTAGTCATGCTTCTTTTGATTATCATCCCCATCAAACAGCAGATGCAATTTAAACCCCCTCCTCTCTCTCTTAAAACAACCCTCCTACAACCCAAAAAAGCCTAATCGAAGACCCATCATCATCTTCAATTCTTCATCATCTCTGATTTGGTTTGCAACATGTGTGGTTGTGGTGGGTTGTGGTTGTGGTAGGTGATGGTGGTGTCATTGCTCCCTAGAGGAACCGGTCTCGGAATAAAAAAGCATACACACGTTCTAGTCTTCTTTCTTGTTTCTATGACACAGTTATGTTTCAACAGTGTAGATAATTTTTCATGTTTCATTTTCTTTTTTGTTACTGTATTATTTATTTCTTATATTCTTAATGTATAATCATTTTCAAACAAAAACTTGTGGAATTCATCTCTTGCATGCTCAATCATATAGTCTCAATGTCTTATACATTCAATGTATTGGTGTCTCTATTACTGAATATATGCATTGCAACTGATATATAATACATATATACAGTGGGGCAGATCGATCTAGAAGAAAAGTTAACCGGTATGCGAAAAAAACTATTGTACATTAATAAAACGAAGATTTTTATTTACTTAAATTCAGGGGTATCATAATATATTTTCAGGGGTGTCCTATACATGACACGGAGAAAAAAAAATGTGCACCCCGCCAAGAAAGTTGAGGAGTAGCCTATACATACACTCTATGATAATCATAGATTCACCCATGAATACATAGATCTGTTGAGAAGCCTTAGAGGTACAGAAGATAACCACATCAACACCCGGGTGTATGTTTGATTTGTGGTGACTAGAGGAATATATTGTTAGCATAGATAACAAAAATACGTCCTTGACATGAAAGGGGTGTTTCGTGTGTGTTGGTGTGCAAACTAGGCTATGAGTCTAGTACCAGTGCCGGCCCTGGGGGTGGGCGAGCCGCACCCCCGGCCGAGGCACGTTGTTTCGAGGGGTCAATTTTTTTATATATTTTGTTATATATATATGTTTAAAATTTAAAAAGAAAATTATCATGCCTAGAACAATCACAGTGAGGAGGCAAGAATTAAAATAAAATGACGGAATTTTTTCACGACCAACTATGCCGATGGCGAGCAACGTAGTGACTTGCAGAGATATAAATACAAAAGAGAAGAAGATTAAAAAAGTAATAAAATATATTATATGTTAATGTGAACTTTAAAGTCAAGTTGTGAGAGACAACTTAAACCTCTTAACAAACATTAATTAAATTATGTTTGATTTTTACTATTTTCCATTTCGTTTTTAGCCGAGCAATGAATGGTTGAAAGCCAATTATAAATTTTGAAAATAATTATATTAATTATATAATTCTCAATCATAAGTGTGTAAACAATATGTAAAGAAAAATGAAAATAAGTTTAAGATTTATTTTACATTTTGATTATCTAACAAACTTATCGGATTAAGTTTCAAAATTTGTTTAGGTTTTCTATTCAATAGTTTCTTTGTGTATAAGTTATTTTATTACTTCATCACTTTAATTATTATTTTGGTGTCGAGAGTTTTTAAATCATGTTTATTGCTATGTCTTTAATTGTTGTTTTAAAAAAAAATCTTTCATATATTTTGTTATTGTCTAAGGGCCTTTTTTTCCGACTCGGCCGAGGCACTTAAATCCTCAGGACCGGCTATGTCTAGTACGTGGTAGGGAGAGAAAGAGCACAATGTTATAATCTTCATTTGAGTCTACAAGATACCTCGATTAACCGACTTATGGATGTAAGATGTTGGATCTTGATTGACTAGTTCATGATTGCGTACTTGTGTATTGAAACAAATGATATGAATAACTTAAAAGGTTCTATAAAGTGATGTGAGTGGTTGTTGAATGTGTTCCCTTTACCTCGCCTTATAAGAGGCATACTCCTAAGTTAGAAAGGGTCAAGTTTTTCATGTATCCGTAATCTCCCATCTTTAATTTGTCTTAACCAATAACTGAAAGACAACTGTTATTTGTGATCTAACATGTCATGCAAAGCCAACTGCGAGCGTGAGCTTTGGATGACTTGTAAAAATAGGCATAAACTATGTCTAAGATTGATTATTTCGAACTAGTATTGGATTTAAATAATTTCAACTATCAACTATTTGCCAGTTGCCACCACCGATCCCAACTAATAAAATGTGTGCTCACAGTCTCACCTTTTAACATATTATCCACTAACGGCCCATGACTAACAGACTACTAAATCTGTTTGTTGTTGAGGAAACTTGACATGCAAGCATGTCACACAACAACAACAAAAAGAGTTGGTATTCTGTTAGTCATGGTCCGTTAGTGGACAATGTATTAAAGGTGAAACCATCGACACATATTTTTAATTAGTTGAAACTGATGATAGAATATTTAAGATTATTTAAATCCAATACTCATATTCGACATAATATTACTATGTAAACCAAATCAAACAGGACTTTCAAAAAACCAATGTTTTAAAAACCGATTTTTTAATTATACCGAATTTGGCTAAAAAATGGTTCAACCGGTTGAACCGCGTTATACCGGGCGGTTCAACCGGATTGATTAGTTAGCTATATAATTTCATAAATTACAACATTAAGAAAAAAAAATAATCTAAAAATGCATAATTGCATACTAAAATACTAGTATAAAAAAGCTAATCAATAATTACAAAATAATCCGAAAGTTAATCTAAAATTTTTATTTTTTTAAAAGTTATTCCTTAATAAAAAAATAATCTAAAAATAACACAAAAACTAACCTATGCCAGTAACAGTATAGCGGTTTAAACTGGTATACCGGATTTTACCGACAGTATAAAATCGATACCGTTTTCCATATTTACTGGAGTGTTTCGTACCGAATTTCCATGTGAAAACGGTAATACCGATATAACCGGCTGGTATTTACCGGTTTTTAAAACATAATTGGTCGGGTATGAAAGTGTTGAAAGTACATTTCTATCCTCTCTTTTACATTACAAGTACATTTCTATCCTCTCTGTTTTACTTTGCAACTAATAACTTATTTTCCAAAGGTTCCTTCAAATCTTGGTTTTCTAATTTTATAAAGCCTTAATTTTTTTTGGAAGGAGTAGATCAACTGGTAAAGCCTTTGGGCTCCCTATGGGAGACCCCGGATCGAATCCCAGCGGTTGAATTTCTGCCGCTCTAGCGGGACCGATCCCCTCTACAACCCCAGGCGGGAACCCCACTTTTAAATGGATAAACCCTCCCCCCCTTAGAATCGAACCCATGACCTCATTCGGTCAAGCGTCCTATCCCTCATTGGGGTGGCCAACTGAGCTAGCCCAGTTGGTTTTATAAAGCCTTAATTAATTAATTGGTTGATTAATTTTCTGACTTTTTAATAAATGCATGAACCCACTTCACTTCATGGTGTAATAGAGACAACCAAGTAAGAATGATTGGTGTCGAAATGAGGCACGACAAACTAAAGTATTTAAATATTAATAACAAAGTTGTTTTGGAATTTAATCTAGATGCAACATTCGATAATAAGTGATACACCATATATAATCATAAGATTCAAATATTGTAATACAAATACGTCAAACTACTTCAAAACATGTTTGACTAGGAAAAAAATGAGCACATGTAATGTTTTAGTTGTTGAATATTCATAATAAATTTGGCATTATGTATATGAAAATGGCATACTACCTAAAGCTAGACTCAATTTTCCATTAAATTTTAAAATGAAGTTGATTGTAGACCATGAAAAATACAATATTAATTAGGTATAGACCCACAAGCGGCTAAGGATGGACCTAAACATGTCAATAATAAGCTTACCACAATGTGAATTGTCTCATTTTCTCCGGTCCAAATTCAGGAATCCATATGTATGTATTCATGTCCTCTCAAGCTATCATTTGTTCCATTTCCTTTATTTTTATATTACAAATTATTGTAAAATAGATGACACATATATGCATATGTTTATGTATTTTATATATGTAGTTGTGTGTATGTAACACAACAAATTATATTGTATACATTTTTCCGGGTTTATTGAAATAGTTTAAATATACACTGGAATTTCAAATATGCAACTACATTTACAATCGGTAAACATTTCTCCGTAACCAAAATTTAAGAAAATGAGAAAAAAAGTTCTACTTTCAAACCCAAATCAGGAACCCCATCCACAATCCTAATCCTCTACAATTGTAGGGGTGGTACATTAACCCTCAAATTTGAGAGCTCCCTTTGAAACCAAACACCCCCCCCCCCCCACCCCCCCCCACCCCTATAAAAACATTATAAACTCATTTGAAAAAAAATAATAATAAGACAAAACAAGTATTAGTTAAGATAATAAAAAATATACAGATATAGATGGGGAACAAGAATTGATAATTTTTAGTTAAATTATAAGTACTGGGATGTGATACCTATTGTGAAAAGGACATTTACATAGAATTATGAAAAAAAATAAAAAAAGTAAAACTAATGCAAACACATGATTACTTGATTAGTAACAATTGTGACTCATTTTTAGCTGGCATGCCCTCCCAAGTGAAGACGCAGATTCAATTCCTGTTTGGGCCATTTCAATAGACATCTGGATGAAGGGATGAATTGAGGCTTTAATCCCGGGTTTGAACCTGACGGGAGGCGAGTGTTTACGGATTCCATCCAGTTCTCACGCATCATGGAGGTACGGTCTCATGGTGGTCAAGGAGTCGACCTTGAACATAGCCCTGAAAGGGTGGGTTTACATCTGAGATTCTTTGCCATTAAAAAAAAGTATATAAAACCGGAATCCATGAAGAACTTTTCACAAATAAAAATAGTGAAAACTAAAACAAATAGGGAAATTGGATTTTAATAACCTAAACTACTGATTATTAGCCGCTGCCATCCTCAACTACAAAATGGACCATAACCACACTGTACTTTCAAATTCTTTACCTGTGTCACCCTCGGACTAACCATGGTTAGCTTTTTTTTTTGGCTAACGTGTCCATTTTTTATGACATTGCATGGTGATGTGTTAATTTTATCCTACATTGCTTCCAAACATAACATATAACACTTATACAATCATCATCACCTCAGACTACCCCCCCCCCCCCCCCCACACACACAACCACCATCACCTCAACTAACCGCCACTCACCACCACCACCATCATCATCTCGTTGAGTAGTGAAGATCCATTTTCATGGGAAGCTACTGGAAACTTATAACCATTGAATGAATTAAACCATATTCTCACATCCAGCTTCCATTAACGACGACCGTGATGAGAAAGAGTGGGACCATCATCACCTCCACCAACCACTCACTGCAGTATTCTCTTTCTCAACAACCCAGAACCCCTAACCATTAACGATTTCATTCGCCCAAACCAATAATAGATCGACCAGCAATTGACGAGTACGATAATCTAATGATTGATTGAAGGGCTGAATATGTAAATCTTATTATATCTAATGGTAGAGAGAGAGAATCTAGAAGGAGAGAGAGAAAGAAAGGAGGATTCATCATTCATGTAGTGGCGTGAGTTGGAGTTGACTCCAGGGTTCGGTCTGAGTTGATTGGAGTGAGTTGTGGTTGAGTAAGGATAAAGTGGCGGTGGTGGTGGTGGTGAGCGGCGGTTGGTGGAGGTGCAAGTGGAGATGGTGTTGATGGTGTTGAGACAGAAAGGGGTGGGGGAATAGTTTTATTTTTTGTTTTTTATCATGTTTATTATAAAAAATACTGATTGTTTTTTTTAAAATAATATTTTTAACATATCAACATGCCACATCATCAAAATGGACACGTCAGCAAAATAAAACTAATCATGGTTAGTCCGAGGGTGACGCATTTTCCCAAACAAATATATGATTAGTAACAATGGTGACTCATTTTTAGCAAATAAGTTTATAAAACCGGAATCCACGAAGAACTTTTAATAAATAAAACTAGTGTGATTAATGGGTGCGCTACCTTGTGATTTGGTTGTTAACAAAACTCTAAAAGGCTATTTTGAACCAAAGTAACCACCAACTATTATATTTCAACAACAGTGACATCTCATACAGATATGTTAGTCACACATGTCATTATAATTATAATATGTCCTCACTTCGCACTATCATAAGGAATATTTGTAATGTAATATAGGTGAAACCCAGTTACATGATTCACATGCATTTGTGTGTGTCCAATTGTAGATCTCATGTCCTTGTAGAAGTTACAAAGTTAAGTTGTCGCATATGCTTAGGGGTGTAAATGACACGTAGCGGCTCGGGATCGGCTTGGTAAAAAGCTCGAACGAGCCGAGCCTTAACGAGCCCGAGCCCGAGCCTGAAATATGGCTCGTTTAGTTATCGAGCCCGAGCTCGAGCCCTAGATACAAAGCTCGATTGGGCTCGCGAGCCTAATCGAGCCTTAACGAGTTAGAGTCCGAACCCGAGCCCGAGCCTAAGTTACAGCCGAGCCTAAGTTATAGCCTTAACGATTGGGCTCGCGAGCCTAAGTTATAGCCGAGCTTTTGCGAGCTCGAGCCGAGCTTTTGAGCTCGTTTGAGATTCTCAAATCACCTCGAGCCGAGCCGAGCCGAGCTCGAGCTTTGGATTTTGCTAGCGAGCCGAGCTCGAGCTCAAGATTGTAGGCTCGAACCGAGCCGAGCTCGAGCTCGAGCTTCACAAAACCTTAACGAGCCCGAGCCGAGCCCAGTCAGGCTCGGGCTCGGCTCGGCTCGTTTACACCTTATTATAGTAATTTATTATCATTGCTCTTTTGCTCTTTAACAACCATCGCTTGATTAAGTTATTCGAAGCCCTTAACCTCCTCCGCTTCTCTTTGCCTCGAGATCTTCTACATTCATAGTCTTTTTGTTTAATCTCTAATGTAACCATCAATAAAGCACAAACCAACATCCGATTTAACACTTTTGTTCCTTAGATCTTTTCCCACATTGCTATTTTACTCCACCTAAATGCTCATCATCCGATCTAATAGTTTTCCTACCATGGCTGCAAGCACGGTTGCGTAAAAAAGATTTGCCATCCTATAATCCTGCCATTCCACGATGAAATCCACACTCAAGTTTCTGTTAGACCATAAAAATCATCATCACATCCTCATCAACCAGCAAAACACCATATCAACAAATTTTCAAACCATGGAAAAAAATCAAATAATAAATAAATCAGAAGATATAAGCTAAAAAAAACCCAAATATCAACAACATGGTTTCACACCAAAAAAATCAAAATCCAAAGAAAGATTTTTTGTCACATTTCACCACCAAACCAACATAGGCTTAGATTATGCTGTAAGATGAGACCACCAAGGCTGCAAAGGCTGTTACAAAGAAACAGCTACCATCCTACAACCCTGTGACACCATAGTGAAATCCTCGCTCAAGTATTAGTCAGATCATAGCAAACCATCATCACAGCCTCATCAATAAAGCAAAACACCGTATCAACAATTTTTCAAAGCATTTTAAAGAAAACCAAATAAGAAATAAATCTGAAGAAATTTGTTAAAACCCCCTAAATATCAACAACATAGTGCAATAAGTTAAAAACACCCATATATCAAACACATGGTTTCACACTAACAAAATAAAGCTTAAAGAAAGAAGGTATACCAAAAGACACTAGGAACTGGCGGTGGTTAGCATCATCACCACCGACGCCACCACCATAAAAGAGGGCACACATTTAAATGACCAAAATACCCTTCTAACCCACCACCATTTCGAGCCAATCACAAAGTTCACCATTCATTTCAGTGGTCTATTAATGGTATTGCTACATCGCCGTCATGACCCCTACCATAAGCCACGACACTAAAAATGCAAACAACCCACATGCCCCTCACCCGTTCGACAACCGCACCATCATTAGCTTTTGCTGCATGGTAAAGATCAAAAACCTAGGAGGCCATGCAAATCGCCTCTGCTATTGCTAACGACGGTATGTGACCACGGTGATAAAGGTGCCAAACAACGTGTTGGGGTGGTGATGGTATTAGGGTAACGTTGTAACAACGTCAGTTTAAAGGTGTCACAATAGCAGTGTGATGACAACGGTGAGAAGATGGAGGCGGTAGCTGAATTGCCCAACCATCCATCCCTTTCTCTAGACAAATGACAAGAAAACAACCCTTCAAGAACACAATGAATTGACGTAAACAACCTTGCAAACCACCGCCTTTGTCACCAATCACAAAAGATCACGGTTCATTTCAGTGCTCTATTAAAATATGTTATTAGCCTATCGCATAGGTTACAACTTAAGTTTTATATCTTAATATCTATACCTGCATTTGAATAGACACATTCAAATGTTAAGTATATAGTCCTATTTTATACCTTATTAAGCAAACTTGATAGATAAGATTGTAATTTCTCAAAACTTTAAAGATGCATGTTAAAGATCTTAAAGCATAAGGTGTAAGTATTGTATGCAGTTATACCCATATTGCCCTTATTTAATACAGTTCTTTAAATTAATGAGAATATTCAATTCATTACCACTACTAGAAAAAAATACCTTTCTTGACACGCATTGCGCATCATAAAAGGGTGTTTATGACACACAAAAAAGTGTCAAGGAAGGACATGTCATTAAATTTTTATGACATGCAAGAGCGTGTCATCTTTTAATGACACGCATTAATGACACTATTTTATGACACGCTTTTATGACACTCTTTAATGACATACATTCTTGACACTCATTTATGACACCTTTATGACACATATTTTGCGTGTCATGGTTTTTTTACCTAAATTTTTTTTTTCTGCAAATGACTAATATCCCTGGATTTATATTTATAATTAAAAAATTAATAAATTTTATAATAAAATTGCATATATTATATATACCACCAAAAACCCATTACAATATAAACATTTGTCGAATCCTACCATAAGTATTAACGGTTACAAAATAGTGTGTCAATATAGTTACTCTAGACCTAACCATACGGATCACTTGAAAATAAAGGTCGCGGCATAACTTGACCATTCTTCACGATTGACATCCATATCCTCATCTGTATAAACATCCACTCCTCCTTCAACCTGAGACAACAATTAAATTAATAAGATGAAAGGTTAATAGTACAGTTATCGGTATCAATACATAGCAACAACAGGAGTAGGAATGTACATTAACATTTAACAAAATTGCCTTAGCAAAACTAAAAACTCTAAAATCTAGTCTAAGAAAAGAAATACTACTACTTTAGCAATCACTATGTACAAGAACTATAAAGATAAAGCCGTCCACTAAAAACATTGTTTTGAATTACAAAACCTCCTCTTATGTCCTAATTGCTTTTACCTGTATTCAATGTAAAGCCTATCCTATGTTTGATTAAGCTGACTAGTGCAACTGATACCCATATGCTATTATACAAAATTATATTATGAATATAATATAAAAAAAGTGATGAATGAGTAAAAAAAGTGATGAATGAATGAATACGATATAAGATAAATTGAATGCAACAGCTGATGTAATGATAAACTCGTGTTATAACCGGAACAGATTGAATTAAAGGCAGCCAAATTAGTTGAAAAAGTCAAATAACGAGACAACTTAACGAAGGCACATTTAGTTTTGATATTTTTTTCCCTAAAATAACTCATTCAACTCGAGTTAATTTTGATTGGAACTCATTTTGGCCCAAACTCTTCGTTCACAATCTGTTTTGACCCGCATCCAGTCAACACAAAACTGTTTTGACCTGCACCCACCCAGTCAAACCTAACCTGTTTGACCCGCACCCGAACATGTTTTGGCCCGCCACCTGACCCGACACGCCCATTAAAGTTTTATGGCCATACCTGTAGCGCTTTCATGACTTCTTTCATCTCAAAAGTAAAGTTACTTTTAATGTTGGTGGTTGCATATTCCAACACTCCGAGACAGTGGTCTCCTTCGGTGGCTAAAACTGGCATAAGAAATGAACCTCCGATGTTGGACTTCACAGCATCCTCCAGTTGAGGATATTCATATTCACTTTTTTGAGTCACATCCTCACTACATTCAGGAAGGTGTGTGATGAACACGCGTCCTGGAACGCCGATGGAAAAGCTATCGCTGTGATTCACATACGAACTGTGGTTGTCCATACACGCCACCCGGTATGACCACAACTCAGTGGTGCATACCGTGAGGCCAAACGATAAGAAAAGAAAAGACAATGATCAAGAAACTTATAAACCCAACCCAAAAGATAAGACAATGATCAAGAAACTTTAAAAAAAAACAACCCAAAAAATAAGACAATGATCAAGAAACTTAGACATTGATCAAGAAAGTTAATAAAGCAACCCAGAAAAAGGACAATGATTATTAAGTAATTATCAAGAAAAAGCTTATAATATTCAAGAACCTACCGCCATTGAAGTACAGAGTATCAAGAAGTGATCAGAACTTAAATAAAAGAATAAACCGAAAGAAAAGATAGTTGCACATCATTATTGTTCCCAAAAAAACTACATAATAATTAAAAAATCTCTCACCATGTAATTTGGGATCAATGTGGTAGAAAACTGTAAGTTTTTATCAAGCGTAGGACATTTTGAATCAAGCGTACACAGTCGTTCTTCTCCATTGGTTAATGCAGTGCAATGCAATTCAATTCGAACGTAAAAGGTGGTGATAATCAAATTAGGGCAAAAAATCACAGTTCACAGAAACAAAACAAGAAATGTAAAATTAGGGCTAACCTTCTTCTTCTTAACAGGCTTAAGTATCTTAATAATGCACTTCTCATCATTAGTACAATGAAAGCCCTCAAAAACCTCACTGTATTTCCCTCTCCCAACCTTCCTTACCACCTCATACTTATCCTGTTCCCTGTACCAAAACAAAAACAAATAAGAAAAACCTAATACTAATAAATAAGAAAAACCTAAATTGAATAATAATAAAAGTCAAACCCCCATTGAACAGTCAAGGACCCAATACTCCTTGGGACGGATAAGATTGACATCGGTATAAACCCTAGCTTTGTAAGGGGCGCCAGGGAGGCATACGGCTTTACCGATCTTTTGATCTTTTTAATAAATCAGCCCCAAATTTTACCGATCCTCGACGGTGAGCTCTGACGCCGGCGTAAGTCCGATGACGAGCTTCTCCATTAACTTCACCTAGGGTAGAGAAATGATCGGGTAGAAAGAGAGATCAAGATGTGAGAGAGAGGAATCAGGGATTTTGGCTGCACAAATGTTTGAAAATGTTTGAAGATGAAGAGAATTTTAGGTTTTATAACTAAGGAGGATTATGAGAGGGAAATTCAATTTTTGTTAAATTAATATGACAAAGAAAGATGACACACAAAATTCTATATTGTCATGCTTTCATTTTCTTGACAGCACATTCTTGACACACAAAAAAAATGTGTCCTTAATTAATTAGATTTTTTAAAACATGACAATTTTTTTATGACACATCATTTTGAGTGTCATTATTGAGCGCGTGTCATAAAATGTGTGTCAAGGAAAGCTATTTTTCTAGTAGTGTACATTGATCTTATATTACTTGTAATACCTTAGATTAATATTGATTTAAGCCATCATTTACAAAATGTTATGCCTATGGTACCATATCGAAAGCTTTATTTTATAATTTTGCTACTCTTGTAATTGTAACTAGTGTATTTTCCCAAGCGCTACAACGGTACGTTAACGCATGCATTCTATTGGTATCGGTTATGTTTGTTACAATACCGGTACAGTACATGCAATCCATATAGAAATCAACACATGTTTTAAATCAACCAATAACGATAAAAATGGGCAGTAGTACAGGCAATGATTTTTGTTCGAATGGTTGAAGTGATTGAGATCGTCACAGTACTAGGTTTGGTGTTTGTTTATTGTCTTAGAAAGGGTTGTAAAAAGAAAAGATTAGTGAAACCGGAAAACATAAAAATAATTATACCTACTAGTACTAATGTGGTTTGGTACAGTGTCAGTTTATCAAAAACAATAACAATAAAAATAAATACATAATATAGATGTTGCCCGGTCAGTCTTGGTTAAGTTTGGTTTTATATGATACCGGGAGAATGACATGGTATCCATTTTCAATAAAATTAATGTTGAATTAAGAGAACAGTTGCGAAGCTAGGTTTTTTCAAAAAGTTAACATATGCAAGTAAATAATAAAAAAACAAATTAAATTAAACATGAATAAAATATTATTAAAAATAAACGTATGCTTAAAAATAATAAATTACTATTTATCATCTATTTAGGTTCATTTTGATACATTTGCAAGACAATGACACAATATCCATTTTTAATAAATTTACATGGCAATGTGGAAAAAAAAACATAGTTGCAATGCTAGATTTTTGAAAAAGGTAATGTACTCAAGTTATAAATTATTTGTTATCATGTACTTCCTCCCTACCGAACCATACCATCTTTAATCTATTCTTGGTCTTTGTTGTTGTTTTCGATTTAAAGCCCCAATATGTATGATTTCAATGATTTTAGGTTTTCAACCCTATTTCAGTTACTGGCTTGACATCACCATTTTGCTGACTTCCTTATTTACAATTATTCTCTATTTTGAAAGGAAAGAGGGTGTAGAAGTAGTGATGTTTTTCAAATTGAACAAAAGTCTATACATTGAAAAAAATAGTACCTAATGGTTCTCAAACAGACGTGTATAAATTTCCGAAAGGCATATCCTCTTCGCGTTTTGTACATTATCGCAATGTTTAGATCTTGATTCTTGTGAATTATATAAGAAACTACAGTTCTTATAAAAAGCAGTTATATCATGTTCAAACCAGACATGAAAACTTCAAAACTCAAACTGAACCGAATTTGAATGATTTTTTGGATCTGGTTACAATTTAGATCTTGTTTTTAGAATCCAATTCGAGTTTTGTGATTTTGGATCCAAACTTTTTGAATATTCGGAATTGTTGGAGCAAATTGGATCGATCAACAAGATAGAAGTCGCACAAAAGAAAGAAAAGAACAAGAAATTATATTGGACACAATTGTTGGAGCCAATTGGATCAATCATCAGGATAAAACCCAGACACAAGAAAGAAAAGAACGAGAAGTTATCTTAGACATTAAGTAATGTTTTTCATATAATCAAAACCACGCATAAAACATTGACCTTTCTAAACCAATAACAACTCAAACAGATAAAATAAAATAATTTAGTTATCACTAAGAATCAACATAACCATCCTTAACATATTGCTTTCTTTCAACTTTTCACCAAAACTTGGGATTAATTCCAACATTCACCTCCTTAATCCTAGTTTGTGTCTCCAACATCTTGAATTGTAGGTAATAGTCTTTTTTATCTATCTCAATCCTTGGGTCATTTACCTCACCTTCTATCTTTCAAACATTCCTAGGGTCACACTGACCATCTTTAGCCAGTCACTCAATCTAAACAACTTTGCTCAGCATCATCAATATAATAATCATGATTTTCATCTCTTTTTTTCCTTCGTACAACTAGAATCAGAATAACACAGATTTCACTATTTTGAAACACTTAGATATAACTTCTTCACATAAACTCCTTTCAAATTCAAGAAGATTTGATCTAATGTCATGTTAAACCAAAAGGGTTCTTCAATTATAGTACACACAAGAAGCTCTTAGCAACCACTTAGATTGTTCCTTTCGCGTTCACACGGAACATCTCTTTCTAGAGACACACAACCCCTTAGATTTTTGGATCAACTCCTAGACCAAAATTCACGGCTCACCTAGGGCTGGCATATCGTGTCAGACACGACACGATAAGACACGACACGATAAGACACGATGACACGAAGGGCTAGACACGAACACGACACGATAACTTATCGTGTCTATTTTTCCAAACACGAACACGAACTTATTTTTAACAGGTTAACACGATAATACACGATAAGACACGATAAGAAACACTATAATATAACATTACTCAGCCATTTAGGAACCTGTTTAGTTAACCAAAAGTCATAGCAAGTTCACAATAGTCATCCAAAGTTCACAAAAGTGTTGAATACTGGATAAATATACAATCTTTAACAAAATCAAGACAAAAATATAAAGTCATCCAGTAAACACAATTTCAAGTTCCCAAAAGTGTTTCTTCTAAAATCTTCAATTTCAACAATCAAACCTGCAATCATGTACACAAATAATAATGAAACACAATAAATGTGCTCTGAAATGCTGGAAATTATGCAACATAAATGTGCTTGAAATGCTGGAAATTAGTTGGAAATGCTGGAAATTATTAAGCAACATTACTACACATTTGGAGTGGGTACCTTAGGAAGCAACGCTACTTGAAGCATTTGGAGTGGGTTCTTGCTAAATACCCATCGGTGACAATAGAAGTCCATAAATCTGAGGTTAAGCATAATCTTCCAGGTGATTCCAAAAGCATGTTTTTTACCTTTTCTTTTTCTCTCTTATACATTTTCAATATATCAGATTTTACTGTATTCCTAGAGATAATATTCACATCAGGTTGCATGTACTTAAACAAATCTCTAAACCCCTTATAGTCTACAAAAGACAATGGCATTTCATGCATCACCATAGCAGCTACAAGCATTTCACGAAACGTATTTTGATTAAAAGAAGATGACTTCAACTTCATGTCACTATTTAAAATCATCTGACCAACATCTTTATAAGAATGACCATAGCAGGATGTTATGTGTCGATTAAGATTTCCCGTACCTTGCTTACTATCATATATCATAACACGCTTACACTTGTTGCACTGGCATGGAATCTTTCCACCTACTTCTTTCTTCTGGAGTTTGGTAAAGTAATGCCACGCAACGGATCTATCCTGTCGTTTTCTCTTTGCCACTGGTTTTTTATCATGACTATCATTTTGATCATTTACCTCCACATGGTGAACCTCCTCATCTTCCATATCCAAATTCATATAGCTACCTTGTTCTAGGTCCACTTTAGTAGAATTGGAATCCATCTACAATAAAGAAACAAATACATAGAGTTACACAAAGAATGATACCAAAAGCGATAAAAGTTAAATCAACATACATAATACATACCGTTGTTTTGACCTTCTTGTCCTTCTTCCCCACCTTATCTTGTGATTCACTCATCAAACTCAAATTGATACTAACAGTCTGAATTCAGAAAAAAAATATCTTAAAGACAAAAATCTTATTGGTGAGAATAAATGGTTTACATAATGCTAAAATTGGTGAGAATCACATAGCAACAGAAGTCAAAGGAACAATACAAGATACTGTTCTATAACTTAAGTAGCTGCTTTCATTCACTTCTTTCATATGTATACATGATTAAATAACATTTTAAAAGCATTATAGGTAGCTTTCATGACATAACATTATTGTAATAATATTATTTTTAATGCTTAAATTAAATTTAGATCATTATTGTAATAATATTATTTTCTATATCACATAACATCTAGAAAAAAATATATTAGTAGTTAGTGGGTCAACCCAAACTTTTTTTCCAGTTTTAGATTTCTACCTTTTAACGACCACCCCTGTTTCGAATATCTTTCATTTTCAGGGGTCATGCTAATTAGGTGTTGTTGTCAATATGCTTTCATTAGTTAATCAAAACTATAATACACACATGATAAACAATCTGGAAGAGTATAATAACAAATTAACAATCAAAACTATATGATAAATCTACGTTTAGGTTTTACACTCACAAATTGAGTAGCTAATCAACACTATACAATACATAGGATAAACAATCCAGATCTCACAAATTCAACAGCTAAATAAACCTAACGAATTTAGATAATAATGATTAACACGATGATTGACAAGTTTGAATCAGGATATACCTTCACAAACTCGTACAGATCTGTAGAGAGCTTCTATGGGGATGTATTGTTCGAATAGCTTAGCTTCCACCGAATAGAGCTTCTATGGGAATGTGAACGATGAATCATGTATTCATGTGACAGAGAGATAGAGAGAGCGCGGCTACTGGGAAGAGGTGATAGTATGAATTAGGGTTAGATTGTTTCTATTTGTGTAAACCTAAAACTCCTTTGGTCTTTGGAATGGATTACTGATTACATACCCAAACCCCCACCCAAGGCCCAGCCCATATTTGTTTTAATTAAAACTAAACAGGTCACTAACGGGTCTTAACAGGTTAACAGGTATTTAACCTGTTAAGACACGAAAATAAACAGGTCTTAACGTGTCGACCTGTTTAAGACACGAAACCTGTTAAGGTTAAACACGAAACCTGTTAAAAACATACAGGTTCGTGTCGTGTTATCGTGTTCGTGTCTGAAATTGCCAGCCCTAGGCTCACCTAAAACCTTACTTAGCACACCGTCCACACCATATAGGTATCCCTTCTTGATCACACAGATTCTACTCGGCTCACAAAGAACCTTTTTGTAGCTCACATAGAACTATTTTATCCTTGGTTTCACTAATAATTTCTTTCGGCTTCACAAAGAAAGCCTCGTTCACCTCGATTTCACACAGAAATCAATTCCGATTGACTTCATTCAGATTTCTCGATCAGTTATAGCTTCATCAAGAACTTCCAAACACACTCCGACTTCACTAAGATGTCTAATTATCTCCTCACACACAGAACCCCATTAGCCTTCACACTTATTTTGATCACTCTTATCGGCTTCACTAAGATACCCACTTGAATAAATTCAAGTGATATTGGTCCTTAAATGGCACATGTAAAACCGGCCCAAGTGAGTTAGGAATCGTGATTCGACCTTTCTTTCAAACTATAGGCCTAATGCAGGGTGAAGCGCTAACATTGGGATTGATTGGCTTTGTTTAAGTGAAGCCATTTAGGATGGCACAACAATACCAGTTTGCTTGGGATTTTACTTTTATATTTTATTACCGAATAGTTTAAAATATACTGGGCGACTTGTATCATGGGGAAGTCATTCACCTTTTAGTAAAAGTCTAATTTTACTCATTTGCTTGCGATAAACTTGAAACTCCTTTCAACTCTAGATCTGATAGAATTTTAAATACCCTATTTAATATATATTGGTCATTTATTACGGCCAACATTTCAAATTAAAAAACTATTATTAATTTAATGTTTTGTCCAAAATTAGTCTCACAGTTTTGAAAACCGCGTTTTATCTTTATAGTAAAACTCTTTTATTGTATTTTACCTTTCCAAGAATTATTTGAATTAAAAATCTTTTAATTCTCTTGTCATTTTATGATTGTGAAAAAATATACTTTTTCGGTTTAAATATTTACACTAAATATTTAGTGTAAGTGGAAGTTTGTTTGGTTTCCTTCGAGCCAACGAACGCAAAAACAAACAGGTCTAAAGAGCACAACAACCACAATTCTCGCATGTTCCTTATTGATCCATTGTTTGTCTTGTCTTTAGTCTTTAATCATGTCTCGATCAGGTTTTATATATTTTAACAAATTATAAAAATAAACCAAAACCCATCTATTACAATGAAGGTTCCAAATAACCAAAAAAATACAAAATTTTCCAAAAACCAAAAATACAAACATCAACCACAACCATACACAAGGTCTCTAGAGCTTGTTTCACAATCACAACCATAAACAAAAACGATAAAGGTTTGATAATGTCAAACAAAAGTTTTGACAAAATAAAACTAAGATCGATTATATATATATTTACATTTGATTGATTATATATACCTGGCTCTGATACCACTGTTAGGAATTCCGGGATCCGATTTAAGTTTATATAAAATCTCTATTTTATATATTGTTAAACAATTAATAACAACTTATTAATTTAATAAAGTCAGAAGCGTGTAATAACATAAAAAAGTATTTTATTCCTAATGACACTGATCCATGTACAATAAAAATAAAACATAAACGCATCCATATAGGATTTAGAATTAAACCTTTATGAAAACCAAATACCTGCAATAAGGATGCAACGAACAATCTTGCTAGTTAGCCAAATCACCAAAAACACCAACTTCAAGATCCAACACCCGAACTAGATCCAATATAGAAAATATATGTGAGCAAGCACGGGAACCGAGACACCCAGACAAAGAGGCGGTGGCGGTTTGGTGATGGTGTGGGTTCTGCAGCAGCACGTGGGTTGCAGTGGTGGTCGGCCCGCTTTGGGGGTGCGTAGCAGCGGTGGGGTCGGCGACGGTGGTTGGGTTTTGTTAGGTGATGTGTTTGATTGACTCTTAATAACTTGGTGGCTAGGGTTTGTCAAGAACTCTTCTAGGGTTAAAAGAATGAGATGACTATACAATCATCTCATTTACACTTTAATCCCCATGTTCATGCCTACTTCCTAAGGAGTTAACCTTGACTAATTAACCTCTTAATTAATCACCACCAATTACTTTTATATAATTAACTACTAATTATATATATATATATGTTTAATCAAATAATAAAACTAATATCATTTAACATTTAAACGATAAGCTTACTTACACACGCACTTTATATTTACTATCTCTATAATAAATATCCCTTCGATTAACGTCCTTAATCGATTAATTAATTATTCTAAATAATTAATCCACTTCTCATTCTGTTGTTTCTCTAAACAATTAATATCGATATCTCAAATAATCTAGCCGCTAAACATTTCACCAAATATTTATTACTACTTCGAAGTTATTTTGCGACTTTATAATATTTAACGGTTAAATACTTTTCCTTGTTCCCAATCCAAAGTGTAACTCTTGGGATCGTCCTTTTGTAGTCGCATTAAATAATCGATAATTGGACACAAATAGCCAAAACATGGTGATAACAATGAGGTTTTGAAAGCGCTCTATAAAGAAACTAGTTGTGTGTGTGAGAGAGAAAGAGAGAGAGGGTGTCACACCCTTAAATTCCACGTGCGGGGTTTTACCGCGAGGCGCGTGATACACCAGGATCCAAGTCAACAGTCACAATGAACGACAACTATATGATATTGAAAACAACGTAAACCATTCATTATGTTCTCAAAATGTAACCACAACAGTGGAAGCATAAAATGTTATTACAACCCAATAAGTAAAAGTTATAAGTCTGACAATGTTCAAAAACTATGCAAGTGAATCCTAGACGCCGTGAGACTCCATGCGCGTATCGACTGCTGCTACCTTTGCGACCTGAGAAAAACATGCTAAAACATCAGCACATAATGCCGGTGAGTTCACGGGTTTTTATGAAAACGACTCCAAAAATTCCAAAGAATACTCCTGACCATACCCTAGATTTGGCAAAGCATATCTATACAAGTCAGACGAATACCTGCTACTACTACGATTGGAAAACCATTACTAGACATGAATACAAGAATACATGAATACACCTACCCGAATACAAGAATACCTGAAGAGACAACATGCACCCGTCCGACCTCCAGTCGACGAGTGGGGTCGGTCACGCCCAAACAGATCTATCCATATATCCCTCGTTGTGCTACCACCGCACATTCATGGTTTTCCCCGAGACTTTAACAAATCGTATAGCAACCAAAAGACTACCCAATATGTAATAAGTTCATGAATATGAGTACGTGATACCATATAGTAACCAACGACTACCTCATAAGTTTTACAAATATGAATACTTAGCATAACATAGGTTTTATGAATACCAAAACGTTATATGACACATGTTTTATGAATACGAATACGTAAGATGACACACCTTTTATGAATACGAAAACGTAAGTTGACACACCTTTTATGAATACGAAAACGTAAGTTGACACACATTTAATGAATACAAGTACCCAACATGTTTTTCTCCTCCGAAAGCAAAACCAGTAAAAAGTGGGGTCGTGAACTCACCTTGGGTTGTGTTCTTCTTGCTAAACCACAGACAATGCAAGAATGACAGTCCTTAATATCCGCGACCTATCACTAAATGCATATGAGTACCCGGACTATTAACCCGTAGGTCAACTAGTCCCTAAGTGTCCAGACCATGATTGTGTACGATTTGAAAACATGTTGAAGCGCTCAACTGACCACAAAAGACAAGACCCGACATCCCATTGGTGACCCGACATCCCACATGTTAACCAAGAACAAGAAATCAAGTATGTTATCGCAACTATGCACTTAACACGCACAATAGTTCATCAAGTCTAGCATACAGTTCACATATCGCATATACGGGCCCGAACACGTGTTATCTGGTTATTAGACATGCCACGGGGTTTCAAACATGTTCCTAGGTGTTAAACCATATTTCGGGATATCAAAGTACACTTATAGCAGCAAAACACACAATTAGGAATCAAACAGGCAATTACAAAATCAAACAGACCATTACAATTTGTACTCGCCTTTAACTCAGACGAGTAGAGGTCTACTCGCCCCCAAGGGAGACGAGTAGAGCTCTACTCGCCCCTTGGACAAGCGAGTACAATCTGTACTCGCCCCCTGCAGTCCAAGGGTCTCATTTCGCGCGTTTAACCCTCCAAATCAGATCCGAAACATGTAAAAACACCCAACATCAATCCAAAATCATCAAGCAACATATCCTAAATGAAAACCCCCAATTTATCCTCAATCTAACACCCTAATTGCAAGTATTTTCCAAAATGGAATAATATTATGAAAACATCACATCAAACATGCACAACTTACCCTAAATGGCAATTATCCAGATTTCATCACATAACAACGTTGCAAATCATCATCCTACTGTTACTACATCATCCTTGTACAAATCCTAAAATCATACAATCAACAAATCATATCATAACATCCTAAATCCTTCTAAATCACTCAAACGGGTCAAAACGCATATTATCATCAAAACACAACAAACAACCTTCAAACTCCTAGATAAACATCCTAACAATATATACATATCAGTGGAACATCAAACACATAAGAATCTCCCTCTTTTAATCATAAAAATCATTTATTGCATGAATACACCATATAGAACACATATTGAAGGATCAGACTTGTTTAATAACTGATTTCACAGGTTTTCAAAGACACAAACTTCATAAAACCAGGTCTGGACCATTAGGGATCAAAATAACAACATGATAAAGGTGTAGGATGGATAACACACCTTAGGTTTTGCTAAAGAGAAGGTATAAGCTTGGAAATGATGGGTTTTAGAGCAAAAATGAGTTCCAGAGGTTGATTATGGTATGGGAGAGGTTTTGGGCAAGTTAGGGTTTTACAAATGGTGTTTAACAAGCCAAGGGTGGTATTTATAGGCGTTTCTAGTCGTCCCTGCTGTTACACACGAGTAGAAGCTGCAGGAGACGAGTACAGACTTGTACTCGCCCCTATTTCAGACGAGTACAACCTCTACTCGTCCCTAAGGGCCTCTACTCGTCCCTAAGGGCCTCTACTCGCCCCTGCCGGGGGCGAGTACAATCTCTACGCGTCCCCTGCAGGTGTTTATGGGTTTTCGGTGCGTTAAACACTATTTTAACACATATAAGCACGTATTCAGATACCGACAAGTTATATAATGATTTTAAACACATAATGCATGATAACAAACACGTTCACACTCGTTCACCAATTCTCGGGACTCGAGACTTGCGTGCGTGCATTGAAACCGACGATTCTACCAATCACCAATCCTTGTACACATGGTTATGGACCGACTCCCAATGATCCCTTGGATCATTGTAACGACTTCCGATGATTCCCAGAAGCATCAAAACGACTCAACTAACACCGTTAAGTATACGGTATGCGTGACTCGCTAAGGTAGACTTACTAGTTTTGACAAAAGTTACTAACCTGAGTTTGTCGGGTGTCACAGGGGGGGAGAAAGAGAAAGAATATGTGTGTGTGGCAGTGGTGGCGGCAACTGGTGGTTGTGGAGGCTGGATGAGAGAGGTGATTGTGGCAAAGCACCGGGATGCATATTGCAAGGGAAACACAAGGGTATAATTGTCTTTTCACTATAATATTAACAGAAATTGAAGTTTGTTGGAGGGGGCTACGAGTATACAAAAAGTAACCACTAGAGTTTAGGACGCGAGATTATGGAAATGAAGACTCAAATTAATCATGTCCCTAAATCACAAGAACGTAACATTTTACTTTTTAATATATGTTATTATCTATAACTATATATAAAAGAAGTGAAGTTAGATGATGTGGCATTTAATGGTGACATCAACCCCCCTCCCCCCCATTGAATGTGTCATGTGGCATAATGAGGTGAAAGTGTTTAATTTTTTTATTTTGTTTTTATTATTAAAATCTAATAATAAAATTAATTAAAACCCTATACAAGATATGCATATCTTAGAATTTAAAATAAAGGATTTACTTTACCAATTTATTTAACATAGATTTATTGAATGACCATTATAATTATATGATAACATAAACATGAAAACATTCATTCTTAACAACTTTCAGAAATCTCCTTCGTTTGATCAACAGGTAAGTACTAAATTTCTTTCAAAGAGTTTCAAGTTTTTTTTTTCCGTTCATTATTGAACGTGCTTTCTCTTTAGATTAATAAAACAATTATGAATATAACTTCATGTATTCAATTAAAATTCGCAGGTATTTTTGTTTAAAAAGTCAATGTATTGAAATATGTGCTTTTGTTTCCAATGTCATCATTAGGTGTACATCCTTATAATTAAAAGTCAAATTGTCAAATATTTTCAATTACGTGGAACATGATCGTATATTGAAGTTTATCCTTTTAAAATTGTAGTATGTTTATTATGGTTTATGCTTTTTGTTTTACTTTCGAAATAAACGGTTATTAGGGTTTAAAATTAAGATGTGAATACAATTAAGAATTACAAATTTGTAAACACATGTTCAAAGTCATTCTACGGTTCATGTTACAATTTATGTATTGAAGTTGTTTTGAAAAATAAATTTATTTCCATAATTGTAAACAGTACAATAATGGCAACCAATGAAGTCGTCTTGCTTAAAGATGTAAAACCAAACAAGAAGAACGTTATGCTTAAGGTGAAAATAGCAAATTTATGGCGCAAGAAGATGCATGGTACAGAAAGTCAAACTTATCGAGTCGACTGATTTTAATGGATAAGATGGTATGAGTATATTGTCTTTTAACCATTGTTATTATAATAGAGTAAATAAGAATATGACTAATGTTTCTCTCTTTTGTTAAATTACAGGGAGGCTTTATATATGGAAGTTGCTTTCATAAAGTTTTGGATAGCTTTGAAAATATGTTATTTATTGACCAAATACTTTAAATAACAAACCCTTCTATTTCTAATGATAATATTAAACAATTTGTTGATCATGAAATCAAAATAACTTTCAATTTAAAAACAACTCTGACAAAGTGCACAGATTGGGAAGGTCCTAGATTTTGTTTCAACTTTGCCAATTTTAAGAGTATTCTACAGAAAACAATCAAACATAATACAACAATAGGTAAGTTGCTTTTATTTATTTATAATATTACTAATCCTCAATGTAACATAATATACTATTAAATTCTTTTTTATTTTGCAGATTTATTGGGTATGTTAAAGTATGCTACAACTTGACATACATTGACAAGAAAAATGGTGTAAAGGATCCTAAAATAAATTTCAAGCTTCGAAATCTTGAGTAAGTTTTCATTAGATATGAACAATTATTTGATCACATTTAATATTGTATATACCAATTTTTTTATAACTATCAGTGGTACTGAGATCGATGGAAGTTTATGGGAAGACAAGGCCATAGCAATGTCAAGTTTCATGTCTAATGAAGAACGTGATCGTTATGTGTTTCTTTTGGTACAATTTGGTACCGTTAACAACTACAAGGGTATTGTTATTTATAAGTTTTTTGTTATATTATTTCTTACGTTAGCTATTAATTATGTTTCTTGCCATTTTTAGGTAAGATAAGTGTGACAAACAAATTTGAGACAACAAGAATATTTCTAAATGAAGATAAACATACAACTTAGTTAAGTATTTAAATTTTACTTAAAATTTTTATAAAAGTAAATTTTATTATAAAATTTTGTTTTTGTCATAAATGTAGGTACCTTCAGAAAATATGTTGATAATGAATCTTCACAATCATCAAATACCACTGATAGTACATATATGATATCAAAAGTTGAAGACGAGTTTCTTAACAACGCACTTTTACACTAACAACATTTATTTGCAGTATTTCAAATGTAAGTACACTCTATAGTAGCATAACTTCCAATTGACTATAATTAAGTTAAATAGAAATTATATTATTTACAATTCCATTTTATTTGCAGGCTGCAAAAGTGATTATTGTTGGGAAAATAACTGAAATTTCATCAGATCTTCAATGGTATTATAGAGGTTGTAGCTATTGCAAATAAAAAGTTGACAAGAAATTGCTTCTTATGAAAGAGATGATGGAACAGTTGGTGGAAAAGAGGTTTTTGAATGTACAAGTGCTGAGTGTGTTGGTGTGGACATTAAAGAAGTGATAAGGTTTAAGTCTATTTGTAAACTTATATTGGTTTTTAAAATTTTATATCTACATTAAAAAGTGCATCAACTTCTACAGCAGAGCTACTTGATGATCCTCCAGGAACACGGTCAGATGCACAGGGGTTAACTGGTGTCCCGTAGTGTACGTTTTCTCCATTTATGTTGTGCACAAAACATTACTAGCCTTTTGTAGTTAATTGTTGTGAAAATATTGCAGTTTTTATAAACTATATTATTGCCAAAAATAGTGTCACGCATTTAAATAGTATCATACAATACTATCACGCACAACACACATATATCAATGCAGGTTCTTTCGACTAAACATTAACAACCTTCTCAGCCATATCCATTATGTGATAAGAAAGCTCTATCATGTTAACAAAAATTTGCAAAACTTACTACCATTTATCAAAAATATTTTTAATACTAGCTTTTATCCCGGGAGTGTCCCATGGTTGAAATATTTAATATAACATAATAAAATATCTAATATGACAACATGATTAATGACTTGTCAATACATGATTAATGGATATTATTATTATTATTATTATTTATTTTGAACAAATCCCTCCCATAAGTTATCATGTTCAAATATAAAAAAAACGAATCTCTACCTATGAAGTTATGTTTATCGTTTCTTATTCAAATATAAAAAACCATAAGTAGTGATTTATTAGTACAGTAAAATATATTTGAAAACAAAACCCCACAAAAATAGTCGTTTTTTCTCCGTTTTTTATATAGCACTATGATACTCGTTGGAAAGATAATAAAACGCTCGTTAATTTGGTGTAATTTTTTTCTTTTAAAAAATCTCGTATATAAAAGATATTAACGTTTCAAAGTTATGGGAGGAAACATGAGAGAGAAAATTTTATTTTGTTTTTAAATTCTTTTCTTTTCCTAAAATAACTCAATGACTTTTGTTTTTTAATTTGTGCACATAGGTGCTACATGGTATCCTACATGACACTATCAAGGGAGAGAATGGCCTCTTTAAATGCCATGTAGGATATAAGCCTTCGAAATATTAATATATATATAAATATAGATTAGAAATCTAAACTTAAAGGTTTACATCTTATATCAAAGATCAAACAAATATAAATTATATTTCAACTATTGCAATAATGAGCATTTTCAAGAAATAAAACAACACTAATATCAAACATGTTATACAAAAATAACAAAATCTCCTAACTCCGGGACGCTCCCGGGTAATCAGCAAGTAGTTATGATATATAAATTAACTATGTTTATATAATTTGGTTTATTATTTCAAAATATATTATTCTCTAATCATTAAACATGAATAATACCGAGGACATTTGTTCCTTCACATGCACGGTTTGGTCATTGTGAACAAGGAAGGATTCCACATGGAAAGTCAATGAATCTTGTCTCGATTTTCAAAAACAATATTATAATAAAATAAAGTAATACTTTTATAATAAAAATGGTGACTCTTTTATTATATGGATCCATTATTCGTTAGATAATCTTTTTTTTTTTGAACGGCTAACAAATTGGAATCACTCACGGAACACTGGAGTATCATCGTGCCACCAGTGTTGCCACGCGATCATATTCCACCACCAAGTCACCAATTCAGGAGGAAACTCATAATTATGAGAAAACCCCCTTTGTGAGATTCGAACCCAGGACCTTATGGTCCTTAAGTCTTATCTCACCACCAAGATACCACTAGGCTATAATGCCTTGGGTTATTCGTTAGATAATCTATGTTGGAAAATATGTAGAATAATATATATGGCATTTAATAACAAATCTATTGTAGTTGGCTTGCATACAGTTTTGAAGTTCTAGTGTCGTCCTTATGGACAACTAGAAAAATAATCTATACATATAATAAACCAAAGCCATTTTAATGACATGGCACTCAAAGAGGCATTCTCATCTTTGAGTGTGTCATGTGTCATCCCATGTGGCATTGAGATATTTTAGGAAAAAAAGTTTTTTAAAAAAATTGGATTTTTTTCTCTTATGTTTCCTCCCATAATTTTTAAACGTTAATATCTTTTATATACGAGATTTTTTAAAGAAAAAAATTACACCAAATTAACGAGCGTTTTATTATCTTTCCAACGAGTACCATAGTGCTATATAAAAAACGGAGAAAAAAAAACGATTATTTTTTGTGGGGTTTTGTTCATACAGGAAAAAAACACAAAGTGTTCAGATAAATCATTAATCATGTATAGGCAAGTCACTAATTATATTCAAATCAATAAATATGAATTCTATTTTCAACATACGTTAGCATTAGAGTTATACATTATTTTAGGTTAGATATTAATATTAGAGTTATACATTGTTTAAGGTTAGGTGTTAACATTGGAGATACATTTTTAATTGTTTTAGGTTAGGTGTTACCCGAAGATTTCTTGCATTTAACTGTAAAGCAAATCATTCTATTTCATATGTAAAATTAGTATGTCATATTATATTTTTCAACCCCGAGACGTTCCCGGGGTATAATTTAGTTAGTGATATAAAAACAATTGATACCATAATACATTCAACTAATTTTCTTAAATTATAAATTATTTGTGAAACAATGATTTCAAAAGTAGCAAATAGAAAGTAACTAATATTTTTGAGGTTCGCCATAAAAAATGCAATGATAAGCCTAAAATGACGACAGTAGATAGTTGACCGGTGATTCAGGCTTGATGATAACAAATTAAAGGGAAAAGAGATAGCACGGTATGTTGTTAATGACAAACTATACTTTTATATTTGCACCTTATAGGATTTGAACCTTACTCCTTTAGGAGATAGGAGAGTCACCTTACAACCCTTTGGGATACATAGCATGATATAGTGTAGCAGAGTTGAAGAGTCAACTTAGAAAGAATGGTAATTAAGAATGAGAGAAAAAAAATCAATAAGGAATGTAACATCATGGTGAATTTTAATAATATGTAAAATGCCGTTATTTAAAAGATGGATATGCTACTATGTTTTATAAAGTGCACTTGAAACTTGAAAGCATGTATAAATAAACGAACATAAAAATATGTATTGACTCATAAAATGCATTTTTTTTTTATATTTTTGCAAAAACGACCTAAAGCATCAAACTTATCACTCTAAAGACCCGGTGGTTCAACGCGTTGCGTTGGTTATACCAGTATAAAAAACAATACTTAGCCTTCATGGAGTGGTGTTTTTGGTAAGCACAAGGATTCTATGTAGCGGAAGTCTTAGGTTCAAATCTTGTTTTCACAGGTTTCCTGCCATAACCTCTTGAATACCGCTTCTCTGGTGCAAGCTATAATTTACCTATAGATAAATATTAGAAAAGTAGAAATAACAATAAAATAATATAACATGCACAAAACTAACAAGCCGTATTACGTGTATCTATACGAGTTGTATAGAGCTATATGGCTCGTATAAAGGTGTTAAAACTTAAAATAACCATGTGGGGTGTACCAATAGCATGCCCCCAAAAAATGTTTTGTTGTTTTTCTACATATAAATATTAGTATCCTTGATTTTCGGTAAGGTGTAAGGGGATTTGTAAGCCCTATTTGCTTGATAAGATTCGGTCATCATGGTGTAGATCGTGATGTGATACAAGACTGATTTTCGATAATAATGACAAGGTGGATGAGTGAATTTCACCAATTGTATGATATTTTATGTGACAACCATGAGTCAAGTCAGGAAACGGTGGTTAGAGGTAGTCTTATTAGATGATGGTAATTAAGAGAATGTTTAATCTACAGCAATGAAATAGATTAAGAGATGTTCGACGACGAACATGAGGTAGTTGTCGAAGGTTTTGGTGGTAGTGTCAAAAGGTTGCAAGTCTTCTGTGAATCAAATTACAATTTATGAAAATATTTCTTTGCAAATGGTTTAACACTTTAACTAGTAGTGTTTTTTTTTCTAAGTTGTTCTACATGTCTAGAGCATTTTGTTTACCAAATTGTTTTTTAGTGACATCAAAGATAATTTCTCCGCACCTAAAAACTGCCTAAAAGAAAAGAGACGGAATCACATGTTCTATCATCTATCTATACATATAATAAACCAAAGCCATTTTAATGACATGACACTCAAAGAGGGCATTCTCCTCTTGAGTGTGTCATGTGTCATCCCATGTAGCAAGGGGTTTATTTTAGGAAATAATAATTTAAAAACAAAATTAGATTTTTCTCTCTAATGTTTCCTCCCATAACTTTTAAACGTTAATATCTTTTATATACGAGATTTTTTAAAGAAAAAAATTCCACCAAATTAACGAGCGTTTTATTATCTTTCCAACGAGTACCATAGTGCTATATAAAAAACGGAGAAAAAAAACGACTATTTTTTGTGTGGTTTTGTTCATATAGGAAAAAAAACACAAAGTATTCAGGTTATTCATTAATCAGATATAGGCAAGTCATTAATTATGTTCAAACCAGTAAATATGAATTTTATTTACAATAGGTGTTAGCATTGGAGTTGTACATTGTTTTAGGTTAGGTTTTAATATTAGAGTTATACATTATTTTAAGGTTATGCACTAACATTGGAGATATTTTAAGGTTATGCACTAACATTGGAGATACATTGTTAATTGTTTTAGGTTAAGTGCTACCCAAAGCTTTCCTCATGTAACTGTAAAGCGCATCATTCTATTTCATATGCAAAATTGATATGTCATATTAGATTTTTCAACCCCGTGACGTTCCCGGGGTATAATCTAGTTACTACATATAACATTTTGAGTGGTTCCTTAATTACTACATATAACATTTTGAGTAGTTCCTTAACTACAGTACAAAATTCAACCCTCATATAAGACTTAATTACAAAAATGCCATTTATTCTAATTTGGGTACTTTCTTAGCTAGAGTATAAAAAACCCTCATTTTACACTTAATTACCAATATGTCATCTCTTTGTCTCTATGATTTCTTCCTTTTTACACAGTACCAAGCGAGAATCCGTAAGGTTGGTGTAGGGACTGTGTTTATTTTGAGCTTTTTGTTTTTAATATAACAATTGACAACATTCGCTACACTAAAAGGAAAATAAAGAACCTTTTCTTTACAAGTTATTTATGAAAATGCCACCGGAAGAAACGCTTAACCTTTTATTTACAAGTTAATTACGTAAATGTCATTTGTTTATATATAAGCCGAGTAGAGTGCACAAGTTCACCACAACCACCGTTTTCATATGGTGGTCAACGTCGTGGCGGTGACAGCTAGTCGACAGAGGTGAGTTCAGCACTAGATTAGCGGCGTAAATGGCATTACCGCGTTCAGATCTAACGTCGTAAGGCCGGTGTTAAAATCTGCGGTTATAACGGTCGTGAAGGTGGTTCAAATATTAGCTGGCGACAACGGTTTGACCTGAGACAAGGGTGATGCGGTCGTTTTTAGTTGAATCGACTGGTTGGTTTAGTAGCCGCCGATCAAACCGGGTGTCTGACGGTAAAAACTTAGAACGTCCAGACTTAAAATAGTTTTGTCAATTTTTTTCCCGGCCAAAAAGTAGGAGCAGGTTGATGTGAATAAAAATATCAGAAGAGATTGAACTTTTAATCATCATTGTTTTCGTGCATAACTTCGTTTTTTTAGTTTTATTTTCCGGTTGCGATACCGTGTACTGATATTGTACTAATAATGTAATTAACCGAACAAATACCGACTAAATTCTCGCGCACAACACGCGAGGTAAAATTCGATCTACTGTACGTTTCTGCGCCGCGCATCGCGCGGCGGATAATATACTAGTTTTATATAAAAATAGTAAATTTCTTTTTGAGTCTCTGAGTTTTAACGGTTTTAACTAATTAAGTCGAAAATCAAACTTTCATAAATATCCAAGTGTCTTCAATCTTGTTGGTAGGGGTGTTCTTTTTAACCGATAACCAATAACCGAACCGAACCCGATGTGACCCAACCTGAGAAAGTACCTTACCCGATTAACCCGAACCCAATTAAGTGCATGCCCGAACCCGGCTAGAGTCTTTAGGGTTGGTCTTCGGATTAGTTTTTTATAATTCAGGTTGACCCGAATAACCCGAACAATTCAAAAACAAATAAATGATCCAATTTCCATATTTTTTATGTATATCGGAGTAGTGATTTTGTAGCCAAATTTGCAACTAAATATTATAACTCATGTTGTGGTTTAATTTTACCAATATTGTAACCAAAATATATAGAAATACACAACCCAAATGGTTGGAAATATATAACTCAAACACCCGAACCATTTAATCGATAACCATTTAACCCGACCCGAAAAACCCGAACCCGATTAACCCCATAATCGATAACCATTTAATTAGATTGGGTCGGTTATCGGGTAATATTTTCACCACTAAAAACCTGAATAACCCGACCCGAATAACCCGATAACCAAAATCCAAACCCGATAAACACTACTACTTGTTGGTACATATGTAACCATTTGACTCCAATTAACTAATATTCACCAAAAAGTTTTGTTAACAGTGAGGATGTTTCTATCATTTACACAAAATCAATGACTACTTGTTGGTACATATGTAACCATTTGACTCCAATTAACTAATATTCACCAAAAAGTTTTGTTAACAGTGAGGATGTTTCTATCATTTACACAAAATGCAAGTCATTGATGCACTCTTTATTAAATGGTTATTAATAAGCAGAAATATAAAAAGAATTGGTTAAGAAAACAAATATTAAATAAATAAGAGATAAGCGTGAAATTATGATTTAATAATTTTTCTTATATATGAGATATGTGAGATAATTATAATTTTTTATTAATTATATTAAAGTAATAATAAAGATAAAGACTATAAATTAATAAATATCAGTTTATATATTATCCATAATTAAGTATGAAAAAGGAGGAATACTAAAAAATAGATGCCTTAAATGAATGATATGTGTCCCAAATTATATTGCTTTATTACATATATATGTTAGAATCCTGTGTATTACACGGGGTGAATAAATTTAATTTATATGTTGAGTAATAAAGATGTTATATTTAAAAAAAAAACTATAATTATATGGGTTGAATAAATCTATGTCTTACATGAGTTGAATAAATATAATGTAATCGGGTAACACATGCAGTCGTCAACCATCGAAACACAACAACCATGATGACACCTCCACAACCACCACCAACACCACCGCCACCATCACTAACACCATCCAACATTGGTTCCACTGCCACTAAACCGCCACCACCATAACACTTTCTCACAAACCCAGCCACCATCACGGAACCACATTCCCCAACCCCTTCTCTTTCTACAAAACCACCATCTTCTCTCTCTCTCTCTCTCTCTCTAAACCCAGACACCACTTCTCAAAACAAAAAAAAAGTTCATTACATTGAAGCTCAGATCCCTGAAAAAGGAGGTTCAGACCGTCGATAATTCCAATCATCATTACCTTAAATTTATGCCATGGCTGCAATAGAGGTTGCCACGCTAGGTAGAGAGACATAAAAGAGGGGAAAGAAAGTGATCTGTATAAGCTCTCCAAAAACAAAGTATTATCATCATAGCTTAAAAAAATACCATTACAAGCAAGTGTGTTGCCCCCACTACCATAGGCGGTCGGAACTGGCCTCTATTCGGGAAAAAATGATGGAACAACAACTGAAAAACCGACGGCAGCAGAGGCCAACACCCCGACTTTCTTTTTCTCTTTCTAGAACAACTTTCTCTATATTTCTCTCTCTATGAGATGAAACCGTCTTACGTTATCTGCCAGCATAGACGACCAGAGTTGATGTATTCTGCTATTTTAGAGAAAGAAAGAAAGAAAGAAGAGAGAAGACATATGGGAAAGAAGCAGTGGCAGTGTTGTGAAACTCGCTAGGCGCTAGTCGGCCTGTGGGGTACTGACTAGGGATTAATCAGGATTGGATATATATATATATATATATATGTATATCCAAATCTATACATATATAATGCTAATTTTATACCTTATATGTATAAATTTAGAAGTTTAGGGCCAAATATAAAGTAGTGAATATGGAGGGGGGTTAAATATAAAAATACCTAAACTTAAATAACCCTAATCACTTCCATCGTTCACCATATCCCGTTTTTTCCTCCTTATTCCTTCTTTCATCGTACAGAACCATCGCAACTAGAGTTCATAGAGTTTATTGATTTTGCTTCTAAATCATGGATTATCATCCAATTTTGAGGTAAAAATTTGTTTTATTTGATCGATTCGCTCCAATTTTAACCCGTTCAAATCCATTTTTGACCTAATTTTGAGTTTTTTAGGTCCGACTAGGACCAATTTGGTCCAACTAATCGGTGATTAATCGTGACACCGATTAATTGAGTGATTAGCCCAAAAGTAATCAGTAAAGTGAGGACTAGCGACTAATCACCGATTAATCGCGATTTTTACAACCTTGGCGGTGGGGAGGATGGAGGTGGAAAGCAAGTTGTAACCAGTTGACATGAGAGCACGTAGGAGGAAAGCGGAAACGTAGAAACCTGTAAACCATCTTTTCAATTTTTTTGGAAAAGCGTACGGCAAACTTGTACATTAACTTTTGTGAAAGCAACCAAAGTTGCTAAATATAGAGTAGATAATATCCTTATCCTTAGGGTTTGTTTTGCCACACATATATCATAACCAAACCCTTCATAACCTTCTTGTCCAACCGTTACTTCTTATGTATTATTATTATTATTATTGTTGTTTTTACTAAACTTAAGTATTAAGTAACACGGACTATTGTCTATTATTATGTTTAAAATAATAACTAAGATGTTATATATTTTCGACAAATAAAGGTGACATTTTTGAATGAAATGGAGGCATTATTGGTTGAAGACTTGAAGTTGTTACTTTCAAATTCAATAAACCTTTAGCAGCTTTTGCTTTCGATTTTCGTAACCCTTTATTCTATTAAAAGGAAGTTTCTCTACAAAGGCTAGTAGGTAATATGGTTTAAAATAATGGCGAATCAAGGAGACTTAATGGAAATAGGTGGCGAAGTTTTGACTTGTCGAATCCTTTAGTGTCTATGTACTAGTTTTTCTAGGTGGTGTTTTATTATGATACATTGTACATGGGTGTTTTGCTAGCTTCCCGCTAGCCTTGGTGATTAATAAAATTTTTGTTGGTCGTTCAAAAAAAAAAAAAAAAAAAAAAACTTTAGAGCAGTTATATTTTAACTCAATAATATACTTTTTTTCAAAAACTCAATATTTAACAGAAATTTTAATTTTCTAAATAATATAAAACTTCCATTTAAAGATTTAAAAGCAGATGTTATTTTTGTTTCTAAAATTTACTACTTGTAAGCTAATGAATTTCTAAGCAGGTAAAATTAAATAATTTTTTAGATCTGAATAACGCTAATTCCTGAGCTTCTTGTTTAACACTGTCTAATATTAGCGTTATTCCACCTTTAGTTTCATCTTTACATTGCACTTGGCAAGGATTTGAACCCATAATCTTACATTTGTAAGTGTAAACACCATACCACTAAATCAATAGGAGTAAATTGTATGTGTACATTTAAAATTAAAGGTTTGTAGTTTTTTCCCTGTATGCTACAGGAAATAAATAGAAAGGTTATCAGCTCTATACAAACTGTAATAATAATAATATAACATTATCACATTAATAAGAACTAATTAATCCTCAACTTGGAATAAAAGCATGAGCATGACATGTTAGCTGTTAAGGATTATAACCGATATAGTTATAATGTTAAATCATAAAGTTTTTATTAGATAGGTGTATATCTTTATATGAAGAGAGAAAAGATCATTAATACAAAAACCATTTAGTTAAAACTATATGATTAAGTTTATGCAATTATCGTCGAAGTTTATTTAAACTTCATTTCGTAACATTTTTTTCTTTTTTGTTTAACAAATCTTTAACTAATTTACACTTTTGTTATAGCCAGGAGGCTTGAATCCCTCAACATTTATGAAGACAAAGTTTTCTTCAACTCTGAGGTATTTTGGCATTTCTTAGGGAGTACTGGGCCGGCTCGGTAAGAACTGTTTGACTTCGTAGACGATTCGGCCACACCGGCCCGTCCCTATCGGCTTTGGAAATCGGCATGTGCTCACCGAATCTGCTTTCCTCTTCAAACGGTCATTTGACCGTTAAGCCTAAAAACAAAAATCTTTTTAACTTATTTAAATACTATATAAAACACACTCATACGCAAATCTATGCCATTCTCATCCAAAATTTACTATCATTCTCATACCAAATTTCACTTCCATAATTTTCTTTTCAAATAGCAAATAAATTCCCTATGAATCTATGATTATTCCACCAATAGAATCGGATGACGATATTTCAAACGATAGCGGTCTTATTTTTTTAAAGATCTCATCGAGCAAGTTGACGAGGAAGACACGACATCATCTAAACAAGTCGTTAAACGTGATCGCGAAAAAGTTAACGAAGTCCTTATGAACGACTATTTTGTTGATGAACCCAAATATAATGATGATTTGCATGTCTAAAAGGACTTCAGGTGAGTCCCTTCAGTTTTTCTGCATCGTCGTAATTCAAACTTACGGCGACGAGTTTCTACCTCGACCCACAAGCCACGATATTGCAAATTTATACCAAAATCACGAAGAAAAACATCATAATCCTGGCATGATGGGTAGCATTGATTGTACGCATCTAGAATGGAGGAATTGTCCCAGAGAGTTGAAATGAACATGTACGAAAGGTACTTACAATCACTCAAGGGTTGTACTCGAGGCGGTTGCGTCATAGGATATGTGGTTTTGGCATAGTTATTGTGGTCCGTCCGGTTCACTCAACGGCATCAATGTCCTCCAAACTTCTCCTTTCTATCAATGGGGTATGCAAACGTGGATACTATCTAACCGACGGGATATACCTTACTTGGGCGTTGTTTGTAAAAACATTTCCACATCCAACGGATCCAAACGAAAAGAAGTGGAAGAGATTGCAAAAAGGCGTAAGAAAGGATGTTGAACGCACTTTTGGTTCTCTATAAGGAAAATGGGGCATATTAAGGCGACCCATGCGGGCCATGACGGTGGACAAGATTAGAAACGTGACGTACTCATGCATGATATTGCATAACATGATCCTTAAAGACGAGGGAAATGCCTTCTCGTCGGTTCACATTATGGATCCACACACGCATTACCGACTTTGCATTGACCCAATCGAACATATCTCCACTCAAGAACTACCATATCTCGAAGAATCCTATGACGTTGAATATTAATTTTTAATATTTTTAGTTGAATTTTTTTTATGATTTATTTTTACTTTGTAACGTAGTTTGTTTTATTTAATTAATGTTTAGTTGGTTTTATATTAATTTAATTAATTAATGTAAAAAAAATTAGACTACTTTAGGCCGTTTTAGTGTCTAAACTAGTTTAGACTATTAATAAAAATAACAAAGCACACACTTTAAACTTAAAGTTTCAGCCTAAGATGTATCTTTCTCCTTAACAAATGATATCATGTACACTCATACACATATAGAGGGGGGAAGAGGTAAATAAAAATTGAAAAAGTTTAAAGTGGCCATGGAACATTAAAGGGGTCCAATAGAATGTTGGGAATCATGGTATCGTATACGGAGCGGAAGCGGTTTATATATTTAACAAAAACGGATTATATATACAATATATAATAATAGCCGATTTATATATATATATATATGTTGTTAGTTAATTTTATTAATCCGATTAATAAAATATTCCCAATCAGGATCTCGGTTAAACGCGTATAAACAAATAAATAATAATCACAACCATAGGGGGTTTAGTAATCAACCTTTGACGACTACACCGGGATTGCAACACGCGGGTTACAACGAATCCTCGCTAGTAGGAAGTATCACGAACCGAGCACGAACCAACCAGAAGGAAGGGGTGACCGGCGGTAGTTGTTTGGCGGCGGAGAGAGGAAGCCGAGTGGTGGTAGCGGCGACCAAGGGAGATGAGTGGGTGTATGTGTGTTTTTATTTTATAAAACTTGTGATTAGGGTTTGATCCCTAATCCCTTATTTATAACAATAAAACTTACACATAACCCCTTTTAGTAATCAATTAGGATTCCCTAAAATTTACACATAACCCCTTTTAGTAATCAACTAGGATTCTCCTTTAATAATAAACTCTTTTACTATTAAGTCCCTCCAGTTCAAACAATTTATTATTTCACAAATAATAAACCACCTAAATGTAAACTTATCTGATTCGTGTACCAACGTGTAACTCTTCGGATCGTACCGGGTCGGGTTACATAGACTTCGACTTTAATTACTATCGGACATACCATATGTCCAACAATCTCCCACTTGGACGATTTTAATTAAATGAGTCAATGTGTGCAGAGTTGGACGCCTAGCTGCATCGCACTGCACCCAACACAGTATGACACTTTACAGTCGTCAACTAGTTCTTTGAGTTCAAGTAACGCTTTACTTAACCAAATACTATAGCCCTGATAATTCTATCAATAGGTCCCTTCTGTATAAACATATGTTGATCATAAGACATGGATCATTCATTCTTATATTGATCAACCATTCTCTATTCTCGTCTTTAATTCAAAATGGTCTAACGGACTACATTAGTCCGAGCGTGGCCACGCGTTTACACCAGTTTGAGTTTACGAGGGCGCCAGAATGTCTAAGCTTCTAATCCTATAGAAGTACAGAATTCCATCAGCGTCATATAACTCCCACTTAATCTTGGATTTCTCCCAATGCTACCCGGATTACTACCCATGTTTCAGGACAGCGTTAGATAACATCAAAGATAGTCCTTGATCAATGTAGTTTAATATGTGCCTTAAGAAAAAGGACAGATTGAACATATCAATATCAAAACATCTCATGACACAGATCCATGGAGATCGTTTTGAAACGAGTTACATCCAATATCATTCTCTAATGATATTTGTGAATTATGATTCTCAAACCCTTGAGCTATTCATCTCATGAATACAATCATTTCAATTCACAATAGTCTTACATTCAAATCCATTCCCATGTAATTTGATCGACTACGGACTTTTAGAATACTCTTATTCAAGGATTTAAACATACAAAAATGAACACAGTTGATAAATATTTAAATTTGCATTTAACTCATTAAATCAAATAAACATTCAATATAACTGTTATAGTTCAAAATAAAACACCAATACTAACTACAGATCATGCCCACTGTCTAGCAACTCTAAGCCCTATCTTTCCAGCATGCTCCTCATGTTTAGCTTGAGGTAAAGGCTTAGTAAAGGGGTCAGCCAGATTTAGATCTGTATGAACCTTGTTTATCACGATGTCTCCACGTTCTACTATCTCTCTAATATAGTGGAATTTCCTGAGTATATGCCTTGTGGTCTGATGTGACCTTGGTTCCTTTGCAAGAGCAATGGCACCAGTGTTGTCACACAATATCTCGATTGGTTTCTTTATGCTAGGCACAACATCGAGATCAGTAATGAACTTCTTCATCCAGGCAGCCTCCTTTGCAGCATCCGATGCAGCATTGTATTCTGATTCACAGGTGGATTGGGCAACCACACTTTGCTTATAGCTCTTCCAAGTAATAGCCCCACCATTCAGAATGAAAACATATCCCGTTTGTGATTTTGAATCATCACGATCAGTCTGGAAGCTTGCATCAGTATAACACTTAACTGACAGCTCCTCATCCAGTCCTCCATATATTAAGAACATATCCTTAGTCCTTCTCAAGTACTTAAGAATGTTCTTCACTGCAGCCCAGTGACTCTCTCCCGGATTCTGTTGATATCTACTCGTCATGCTAAGAGCATACGAGACATCAGGTCTAGTACACAACATGGCATACATGATGGAACCAATAGCAGAAGCATATGGAACTCTTTCCATTTTCTTCTTTTCTTCTTCAGTGTTTGCACACTGTTTGCTACTAAGAATGGTTCCATGTGCCATGGGCAAGAGCCCCCTTTTTGAGTCTTGCATTGAGAAGCGTCGTATGACCTTATCAATATATGTACTTTGACTTAAACCTAACAACCGCTTTGATCTATCTCTATAAATCTTTATTCCCAGAATATAAGCGGCTTCACCAAGATCTTTCATTGCGAAACATTTACCCAACCATGCCTTAACATCTTTAAGCATAGGGATATTGTTTCCATGATCAGTATGTCATCTACATACAGTATAAGAAAAGTGATATAGCTCCCACTAGATTTCTTGTAAACACATGGTTCATCTTCGTTCTTGATAAAACCAAACTCTTTGATTTTCTGATCAAAACGGAGATTCCAGCTGCGAGATGCTTGCTTTAATCCATAGATGGATTTATTCAGTTTGCACACCTTATTAGGATTCTTTGGATCGACAAAACCTTCAGGTTGAACCATATAGACATCTTCCAGTAAATGTCCATTAAGGAACGCGGTTTTGACATCCATTTGCCATATCTCATAGTCATAATATGCAGCAATGGCAAGTAGAATTCTAATAGACTTAAGCATGGCTACTGGCGAGAAAGTTTCCTCATAATCAATTCCTTGAGTCTGAGTAAAACCTTTCGCTACAAGCCTTGCTTTGTAGGTTTGCACATTCCCATCCATGTCAGTCTTCTTCTTGAAGATCCATTTGTTTCCCACAGTCCGACATTCGGCAGGAAGATCAACCAAATCCCAGACTTGGTTATCATACATGGATTGCATCTCTGCATTCATGGCTTCTTGCCATTTCTTGGATTCCGAATCCAAGATTGCAGCTTTGTAAGTAGCAGGCTCAGCTTCATCAATCATGAAGATATCGTCATACCTTACAGGTGCACGACGATCCCTAATACTTTTTCGAACACTTGGTGTTTCTGTTGTTTCTTGAGTCCTCTCAGGCTCAACTTCAACAACTGGATCAGTTACTTCTGGTTCTGTCTGAACAACTGGTTCAGTCACTTGTGGTTCTCGAATTTCTTCAAGATCCACATGGTTATCTCCAATCCCTCGCGCCAGAAGCTCTTCCTCCAAGAAAGTGCCTCTACGTTTAGTGAAAATCCTATTTTCAGTGGGGTGGTAGAACAGGTAACCAATCTTCTTAGCGTATCCGACGAAAACCACTTTTTCGCCTCTGGGATCTAGTTTATCCGAAGATTCTAGAGTGACATAAGCATTACATCCCCAGACTTTAAGGTAGGATACATGAGGTTTCTTTCCATGCCATATCTCATAAGGCGTTTTATCAACCTTCTTTGTTGGAGCTATATTCACAAGTCTTGTGGCAGTTTCCAAAGCATAACTCCAAAAGGATTTTGGAAGGTTTGTTCGACACATCATTGATCGAATCATATCTAATAGAGTTCGATTTCTCCGTTCAGACACACCATTATGTTGCGGTGTTCCAGGTGGAGTGAGTTGTGAAACTATTCCACAATCCTTTAGATGGTCGATGAATTCCTGACTAAGATATTCACCACCTCGATCTGATCGAAGCATTTTAATAGTTCTATTTAGCTGATTTTCTACTTCGTTTTGGTACTCCTTGAACTTTTCAAGAGTTTCATGTTTATGCTTCATAAGATAAACATAACCATATCTACTGAAATCATCAGTAAATGTAACAAAGTATCTTTCTCCATGTCTTGACATTGTTCTGAATGGACCACATACATCTGTATGTACAAGTCCTAACAGATCATTAGCTCTTTCTCCAACATTTGAAAAAGGTGCTTTTGTTAACTTCCCACTCAAGCATGATTCGCATTTTCCAAACGACTCAGAACCCTTGGAATCTAAGATTCATGTGGTTTTGAGTTGTTTAACACGATTCTCACTTATGTGACCAAGTCTACAATGCCACATATACGTATCATTAAAGTCCAACTTATTACGTTTATGGGAGATATTGCATAATATGTTATCGTTTTGGATTTCTATCTCATAGATCCCATTGTTGGGTTTTGCATCAAAGTAAAATACATCGTTAAAATAAGCAGAAATAAATTCACCATTAAAACGATAATTAAAACCTTGTCCACGCAAAGCATAAAATGAAACAATATTTCTAGTCACACTAGGAATGTAATAGACATTGTTCAAAACAAGTTCTAAACCAGAAGGAAGTAAAAGAACATATTCTCCTATTGCCTTCACTGCAACTCTTTGTCCATTTCCAACATGGACCTCCAAGTCGCCCTGTTTGAGCTTTCTAATCTTTCTTAGTCCCTGCAAAACATTACAAATGTGGAAACCACATCCTGTGTCAAACACCCATGTCTTGCTAGAAAAAGCAAAGATTTCAATAACATATATACCTGAGGACTCTCCTCCAGAAGCTTTGGCTTGCTTCAGTTCAGCTAAGTACTTAGCATAGTTCCTCTTCCAGTGCCCAGTTTCATCACAATGAAAACATTTGGCATCTTTCAGAGGTTTCTTGTTGGCAACAGCTTTGCCCTTTCCCTTCCCTTTGCCCTGATTGCCTTTCTTCTTGGTGTTAGGTTTCTTAACTTGTCCCTCCCTGATCATTAGCACTGGTGCAGTTTTACCAGGTATGTTTACCTCAGCAGTTTTGAGCATCTGATGCAACTCTGCAAGTGTCTTCTCCATACCATTCATATTGTAGTTCATAGTGAACTGATCATATGACTTGGGCAATGAGTTGAGGATAATATCCCCAGCCAGCTCATCACTCAAGGGAGATTCCAGACGAGCTAAGTGATCAACATAAGCCTTCATCTTTAGCACATGAGCGCTAACTGATGTACCCTCTTGCATACGAGTGGTTATGAGTAATCGCATTACATCAAACCTCTCATGACGAGCCTTCTGTTGGAACATTTCCACCAGGTGCTGATTCATCTCATATGCCATCTTGTCATCCATGGTCCTTTGAAGTTCAGGGATCATGGACGTCAACATCAAACACGAGACTTTCATAGAGTCATCGAAGTGCTTAGCATAGTTTCTGTAAGCATTAGTTTGTTGGTTGATGGGTTCATCAGGGATTGGCGTTTCAAGAACATACAGTTTGTTCTCCGCCTTGAGAACGATTTTCAAGTTGCGGTGCCAGTCCATGAAGTTGGAGTGGTTCAGTTTGTCCTTCTCTAAGATGGACTTGAGAGAGAATTGGGAGGCGGAATTGTTTTCGTTTGACATCTACAAAGTTCAAAATTAATTTATTAGTATTTCATGTTTTAAATATCCTAATTGTATTATGACCCAAAACAAAATTAAATAGGATGAGACCCCGATTCATCAATACATAGTGAACTGGCTAAGCACTGTTCACTGGTATGATTAGGTAGGTAAACAACGATTGTTAATTGTGTCCACTACACAACTCTCCATTTTGGGGTTATCGCTAGGAGCGATGTATGTTTAACCCCAACTATGCCCACTTGATAAACAAGCGATGTTTGGTCCTTTACTGTTAGCTGTAATACCGGCCTATGTTACATAGGAAACGCGGTGATTACCTTCTTACATGATCAACCCCCAGAGCAGGGTTCGGCACTAACTTCTGGGTTCGATTTAGAAGAAGTGTTAACTCGTTAAGGGTGGCAAAAAAAACATCAATTAAAATTGGGATTTAATTTTAATATTTACCATAAATATTTTGAATGACTCGTTAGCATGATGTGAGTCACACAATAGTTTATAAAATCCAATTTTATATTGTTCGTGATAATTGAAACTACTTTCAACACTCGACACGGTATAGTTTTAAATACCCTATTTAAACTACGTTGGTCGTATTATCGCGAATGGACTTGTTTTAATATTAATAAAACTCCTTTTATTAAATATGCTTTTCGGTTTTTATAAAACTTGTTTTAATAAAACCGTTGTCATGATTGTGAAAATTTTATTTATTTTAGGTTATCTAAATTATTTACAATAAATAAACCACAACCACAAAACATAATAATAAAACAGAACGAATCGAGCCCCTAATAGGTCGTCCGTTTCGTTTTAGCCAGAAACGAAACGAACTAGTCAAAAGGGTTTCAAAACTATTTTGATATAGCTCCCACTTGACCCGAGATCTCTATCTTCATGTAACATGTTCGCCTTTTTATCTTCGTCTTGATCTTGTACTTGTAGGATTACAAATAAATTTGAAATACAAATAAAACAAATCTATTCTAATCCTATCTATTACACCGGATCCAATATCCGTAATAAAATACAAACCAATAAAAAATAAAACCATCACAAACACAACCATGACAAGGGTCAAATACCTAGGGCTCGATTCACATCACAATCCATGAACAACAAAAAGCTTTTGATCTTTTGTCAAAAAATTAATAATAATTTTTGACAAATAAAACAAAGATCAAAATTATAACTTTACCATCTATACGCGCGTAACCGTGGCTCTGATACCACTGTTGGGAATCATGGTATCGTATACGGAGCGGAAGCGGTTTATATATTTAACAAAAACGGATTATATATACAATATATAATAATAGCCGATTTATATATATATATATATGTTGTTAGTTAATTTTATTAATCCGATTAATAAAATATTCCCAATCAGGATCTCGGTTAAACGCGTATAAACAAATAAATAATAATCACAACCATAGGGGGTTTAGTAATCAACCTTTGACGACTACACCGGGATTGCAACACGCGGGTTACAACGAATCCTCGCTAGTAGGAAGTATCACGAACCGAGCACGAACCAACCAGAAGGAAGGGGTGACCGGCGGTAGTTGTTTGGCGGCGGAGAGAGGAAGCCGAGTGGTGGTAGCGGCGACCAAGGGAGAGGAGTGGGTGTATGTGTGTTTTTATTTTATAAAACTTGTGATTAGGGTTTGATCCCTAATCCCTTATTTATAACAATAAAACTTACACATAACCCCTTTTAGTAATCAATTAGGATTCCCTAAAATTTACACATAACCCCTTTTAGTAATCAACTAGGATTCTCCTTTAATAATAAACTCTTTTACTATTAAGTCCCTCCAGTTCAAACAATTTATTATTTCACAAATAATAAACCACCTAAATGTAAACTTATCTGATTCGTGTACCAACGTGTAACTCTTCGGATCGTACCGGGTCGGGTTACATAGACTTCGACTTTAATTACTATCGGACATACCATATGTCCAACAATCTCCCACTTGGACGATTTTAATTAAATGAGTCAATGTGTGCAGAGTTGGACGCCTAGCTGCATCGCACTGCACCCAACACAGTATGACACTTTACAGTCGTCGGACCTGCTTTTATATATCGTCGATTTAAATATCCCTCAACTTTTATATATCGTTGGACCATGAATAACATAACTTTAAACGGGGTAATCTATTTTTTATTTTTTTAACGCCAAACAGGTAATACATAATTTCATAAGAGAAATGGACTTAGTGAGTTATATAATTTAATAACTATAGTTTTTATTTTTTAGTCTATATTACTGATGAAAAAATATATTTAAAAAATGGGCATTTTGTGTTGGTTAATTTGAGTATGTTCTCCATCATTTATTGTTTTTTATGTTATCCGACGTTCCCGAGAGTTGCGACTAAATCACTTTACGTGACAAGAGGTTAGAATATATAAAAAAACCAATAGTAAATCCACTATTTTATGTAAATAGTATAATCCACTATTTAATATAGAATCAGACTATCTCCTGGGTCACATCAAAAGCAAAAATATATAAAAAGAATAAAAAACTAAAAACATAAAATCTTGTTTTAAAAATAGTTTTCTCAAACTTTTCTACTACCTTATCGTTTTCTAATGATCTTTTTTCCTATATTTATACAGTAGTTTATTCCTTAGAAATTTTTCGAGATAAACAAATCTAATATGAAACAGTGTTGTAAAACAAGGCTAAATTGATCGATTATTACCCGAGTACTCGCTCTAGGGTAGGTCACCGAGTATAGGCGAGTTGGCTGACTACTCCCCGTATAGGCCGATTTGACCCCCAAGTACTCTCCCGATTAGGCTGAGTACTCGCTCCATGGTAGGGATGACAATCAAACCCGAACCCGATGGGTAAACCCGAAACCCGACACATTTGGGACAGCGTTGGGGTCGGGTAATCGGGTATGGGTCCGGGTATGGGATTAGTTTTTATTTTTTTCGCGGGTTTGGGACGGGTTTGAGATTTGATGATATACCCGATTACCCGATAAAGTATACCTGTTTACCCGATTAGATACCCAATATAATTTCTAATATATCTTTTTAAATATGTATGCATAATATATCTAATTATACATCTACATTGTCATCTTGTGCTAAAATTACCAAAAAGTTAGTGTATACTATTTGTTATCTTTGTCTTTGATTGTTTTTATATGATTTAAGTATTTTATATTTATACATTGTAATCATTTACATATATATTTAATAATGATAAATGTAATTCGTTAATAGTTACCTAAAAGATGCCAGTCGGGTTTTTTGTCGGATATACTCAATGAATAAGTTTTAAAAAATTAATAGGTTTACCCGAAACCTGCGGGTATACCCGATACCCGATGGGTAATTACCCGACACAAACCCGACGGGTTTTGGGCCGGGTTTGGGACAAACATACCTAATCGGGTATGGGGTTGGGAGTACAAGCCCAAACTGAGTTTTGCAACACTGATATGAAATGACAAAATGTGATAAGAAAAAAAGCTAGAAAAAACATAATAGTAAAACATAATATACTTTAATTCTTCCCATATTAATTATTATATCTCTAATAAATTAATCATTAACACTGTATCTTATACCTATCAAAATATGTCCTACACATATCAAAACACATCTTGCATATATCGAAATTATCATAAGTTTATCCTACACATTTCGAAATTATCATACGTTAAATTCATCCTACACACTAGGGGGGACCTAGTATGGGACTAGGTGCCGCGGACGTTGCGGCTCAACTTCGCGCGTGTAGTTGACAATTAGTGAAAATTTTGTTTTTTTTTACGAAATTTGAATAACGTTGCTACTAAAATGAAAAAAATGAAAAACGTTACTACTGAAAAACATTTCTATATCCGCCACTACTATACACATCAAAACTATCCTTCATTGTAAATAATCATTTATTTAATATTAAAGACAAATACCATTAATAAATGAAGGATTCTTACTGACTTAAAATTGTTTTTTTACTACAATATTTTTTTTCTCATTTGAAATCTCCACAGGTGACATATATTTTTAAATATAATTTAATTTGCTTGAACAAGTCTAATTGTAATAACCAAGAGCATCTCAAAATCTTAAAAACTCCTGATATTGTCACTGAGAAAGTAAAATTTGTAAGGATAAGGTTATACAATTATAATCAAAATTGAGGGTTCAAATGAGAAGAAAACATTCGATAAGAAGAAAAAGAAATAAGTTTAAAACAATAAGAATGTTTCATTTTATATTTACATTTAATGTTACTTTAAGGGTGTTGAGGTAAATTTACATGGTTAATAAATTCATCATATTCCCCTAATATAGCTAATTAAATTTGATAAAATTAATATACAATTTTCAAACCTAATTTACGATGTAGGATAAATTTCAATATTTGTATAATAAAATGTAGGATAAATTTCGATAAGTGTAAAATATAGATAAGATAAATTTTAATATATGTAGATTAAAGTGCATTTGACTAATTAATTAGTCAACAAGAACAATTAGCAAGATGAATGATACTTTAGGTTTTACAATTATATCTTTTGGTCCCTTCTTACATTAAAAATTCTTTTCATTTGATCATCCCTTATGTTCAAAACGCACTCAAAGTTAAACTTAATTACACATTACTAAATAACAAAGGTTAAACGCCGGTTCAGTTTACATAACATGTTACATGTTTCAAACTAAATTAAACCGAAAACATAATACTGTCAAACTACAAAAACCAAACCGTTTTGCTCTCAAACCAACCAACTTATACCCATTTCAACTATTGAATTGATTTAACCATTTTTGCCACCTATTAAATGTTAAAGAGAAATAACACACCTAAACACATACACAACTTTGCCATAGACAAAGATTGGATGTTAAAGTTTATGGTACATAGATGCTTACAAAATAATACTGTAATATCATTTTAAATGGACCAAATTTCAAGCACGTGGACAGACATACTCATTCCAATTTATGATAACAAATTAACAAAATAACGCGGCAATTTCTGTCACAACTTTGACCCCTTAATCCAATTTTTATCCCTAAACTCAAATCTTCTTCATCATCATTGCACATACATAACTCCTTTTACTCATCTCTCTCTCTCTCTACATTCAAATTCGCATCACAAAAGGTACATTTATTATTATGTACTGTGGAGAGAGAGAAAAAGCTAGCACAACAACAATTATATTGATCCTCATGATGTCACGTAAGGTAAAATTTCAAAATCTTCCAACTTTTATTTTACCTAATTTCCTCCGTACGTACAAATTGAAATGAAATCCACACACCTTAAATCAATCTTTTTCTAACACCTAAATACAAACAGGGTGGGCTTGAGCTCAAACTCGAAATTAAAAAAGGCAACCCGACCCAAATTGAGAACAAGCTTGGATTTAAATGAGTCTCGAGCCAAGAGCCAAGCCGAGCTAGACTCGGTTATAAAATGAGTCGGCTTTGCTCAGTTCGTTTCAAATCGAGTTTTTTTAGCTAGTTTTTTTGAACGATGCGAATGTTTTGATCAACACTACTTATACATCCTTATACAACTTAAGATATATTTGACGGTATGCTCTTTTTTTTATTTTAAAGGAATAACAGCCGTAGTATACTCTTATACAACCCGTATAACACTCTTATACGACCCGTATACCCTGTTTCAAAACAAGATATTTGGACTCAAAATTAATCCTAGAAAAACATTTGGAAAAGACAGTCTGTAAAATCAAAGAAGAAAAAAAAGGTGCAAGTGAGGGGACCATATGTTTAACTATTCGCATAAATACACCGTCCTCGTTGACGCCTTTTCTATTCTTTATACAATAATAATAATAATATTTATATACTTATATACTAATATTATATATTGCGTTGAATTGTAGCTAACGTGATTATGTTAATCACCAATTGTTTGTTTCAGACGATGATTGCTGTTTGATGATCCTAACAGCTTTGCTGGTCCCTCTGTTGTATGTGTTTCACACAACTAACTACCATACCAGTACTTCAATTATCTTACACTATAGTTAATAAGCTGAGCTAATATGATAATAATAATAATATTGTTTTACAAAATTAGGGTGTGAGAACTTTGAATTGTGCTGGAGATGGGCGAAAATGGCGAGGCAGAGAAGATATTCGTGTCGGTTAGGCTTCGGCCATTGAATGGAAGAGAGATTGTTACTAATGATGTCTCTGATTGGGAGTGTTTTGATAATAATACTATTGTTTATAAGAATGGTAATGTTAATGTCCATGAGAGATCCATGTATCCATCTGCTTATACATTTGGTAGGTCTTTGTTTTTAGATCTTGAATGTTTAATCATATCCATGTTTCATTTGCATTTGTTGATTTTACGGGTTGGAAATGTTGACGTTGTCACACGTCGGCTGTATGGGCAACAGATGTGAGGTTTATATTTATATTGTTTATTATTGTTATCAGTGGCGTATCCAGGACGGATTTCCATGGGTTCCTTTCGTAGATTTTCACTGATTTTTCACTAATTTTTTGAAATTTTCCACTAAATTTTTCATTTTTTTTTCCAAACCGAGGGGGTTTCTGAGAACCCCCTAAAAGCCCCTAGATTCGCCCCTGATTGTTATAATGGGCTCTCTGGCCCGTTAGACTAGTCTTCTGGGTTGAGTTCTTTTTTTTTTTGAATGTAACACTTGATTTGAAGATTTTGTTGATTTTTTGTTGTTATGGTGGACAATTGTGTGTAGATAGGGTGTTTGGTTGTGATTGCTCTACAAGGCAGGTGTACCAGGATGGAGCGAAAGACGTCGTGTTATCGGTTGTCGGTGGTATCAATGGTGAGTTTTTTTTTTTTAAAGTTGTTACTTGTTACTGCTTTGTCTTGTTGTAGTTTGTAACTTATGATTGTGTCACAGCGAGTATTTTTGCGTATGGGCAAACGAGCAGTGGGAAGACATTTACAATGACTGGGATTACTGAGTATACGTTAGCGGATATATATGATTATGTACAAAAGGTAACTGCGTCGTCTCGTGGTTTTTGTTTGAATTTGAACTTTTAACAGTTTAACTGATCTGTGGTTGATTTTAATGCAGCACCCTGATAGGGACTTTCATTTGAAGTTCTCGGCCATGGAGATATATAACGAATCTGTTAGAGATCTCCTTAGCACTGATGGCTATCCGCTCAGACTTTTAGATGATCCGGAGGTAAACTTTGTTTTAAGTTATCATTTAATATAATCTTTTAAATCGGTGTATAATGGCGGACTGTTGTAACAGAGAGGAACAATTGTTGAAAACCTCACTGAGGAAAGTGTTAGGGACTGGGATCATGTGATGGAGCTTCTTTCCGTCTGTGAAGGTGAGAACATCTTTGAAAATTTTAGCAATTTGTAGCTTTTTGGTTTAGTTTCTAATTAAGAATGCACCGTTACAGCTCAGAGACAAATTGGCGAGACATCACTAAACGAAACAAGCTCTAGATCACATCAAATCGTTAGACTGGTACATAATGCTCTGACTGCGTAATAGTCTTGGTTAATGATTATACATTTCATGGTTTAATCGTTGGATGCAGACAATTGAAAGTTCACCCAACAACTATCTAGGCAGGGACAGCGCAAGTACGCTTGTTTCGACTGTGGTATGCACGGATTTAACTTATGTCACTGATATAAATGATATAAAAATATCCCTTTTCATGTTGGTGCTTTATTACAGAACTTTGTTGATCTTGCTGGAAGTGAGCGTGCATCCCAATCGCTAACTGCGGGTACAAGGTTAAAGGAGGGATGTCACATAAACCGCAGCTTATTAACACTGGGAACTGTAATTCGAAAGCTAAGGTTAGTTAAGCTTTCTACCCTTTTCTTTATCATTTTATAATCATTGAATGCGGACAATCAAATTTACATTTTTATGATTGGATACAGCAAGGGAAGAAGTGGGCACATACCATTCAGAGATTCGAAGCTAACGCGCATACTGCAGTCTTCTTTAGGAGGCAATTCAAGAACTGCAATCATCTGCACAATGAGCCCTGCAAGAAGCCATGTTGAGCAATCAAGAAACACGCTCTTGTTTGCAAGTTGTGCAAAGGAAGTGAGTACTAATGCGCAGGTTAATACTGTCATATCAGATAAAGCGTTAGTGAAGCATCTGCAGAGAGAACTGGATAGGTTAGAAAACGAGTTAAGAACTCCAAGCTCTAATCGATTATCACCAGATACTGCTACATTGTTGTGCGAGAAAGACAATCAAATTGAAAAGGTATTCACTTAGTTTTCTGGTTCGTAATTTACACATACAAAAGTTTGAAAGCAAGAAGATTTATCATGTGTAATCTGATGTACAGATGCTGAAGCAAATAGAAGATCTAACTGCTGAAAGAGACCAGGCTCGATCGCAGGTTCAAGATTTACTTCGTGTGGTTGAAGATAATGAAATTTCATTGATACGGGTAAGATCATGAAAAAATGATTGATTTATTTGTATTTGGTGTGTCGGTACTCATTTCTATTTTATTATATTTTTTGCATCTTACAGTTAGGTCCAGATAATTACCCTCAGCTTCGAGTACAGATGATATCCGAAACTGAAAATTATATGCCAGAGACATCGATTGTGGTGGACCCACGTCAGTCATTTGACGGAAGTGTTAGAACTCTTGGTTCAAGCCGATACTCTCCCAGGCGTAGCGAGAGTAGTTTTGAAGAAAATTACATTCCAGTTACCGAATTTGAGGAAAACTCTCCTACTGATAGTACCCCAATAAGGCCCATGCTTAGAATAGCACAATCAAGTGAAACCGATTCTTGTCATGATTGGAATGATGTTGAGGAGAAAAGTAATGGAAGTTCCCACGAGTTATGCAAGGTGGTTCGGTGCATCGAATCAGAAGATGCCACTCCAAAAGCATATGTACAATCATATCGCTCGTCTCCTGATACCAAGATTCGGATTTCTTCTGAAACAGTGTCTCGTGATGATCACAGCGGAAGTCCTTTAGAACATATGTCACCTGAGTCATGTGTGGATGAAGAATTGAATGAACATAATAAAGTGGTGCCACTGCCAATGAAGGAAGCTCAAGAAGTGGAAACACCGTTGAAGGAAGATGAATCAGGGAACAAACCGCCACTGAATGAACAGCTAGAATTAAACGGTTCTATTGAAGACGATTATGTATTAGGGGTTCCAGAAAGCTTCAAATTACCAAAGAGTAGAAGCTGTAATGATGGTATACATGCTACATGGCTTAACAAGCTAGAACACGACAGCAGCACTCCACAAAACGGTGGAACACCTCATAGTTGTACTTTCAACTATGGCGTAGAATTGGAAAAGGGCACTGCCGATCATAACAGTGAAGAACCAGAAAAGAAGACCTTAATTGAAGAAGAACTTGTTGAGGCTCAGGATGATAAGCAAGTTGATGATAACCAAGTGAGTTTATACATTTTTAAACAAATTCGATTCGTCCTTCGACTAATTCATGTCTTAATGTCTGTTGTTTTGTTAACCTTAGATTACAACCACGGAGGAGACGAAGAGTGTAAAAAGCATTGGGTTGGATCCGATTGTAAATAGTTTCAGAGCAACGTCTTGGCGGTCAGAGTTCAAGAGGCTGCAGAAAGAAATCGTACAGTTTTGGCATGAGTGCAATGTGTCCCTTGTGCACAGAACTTACTTCTTTTTGCTATTCAATGGCGACCCGACTGACTCCATTTACATGGAGGTTGAACGCAGACGGTTAGCCTTTGTAAAAGACATGTTTTCACGGGTTAATGCTGCTGTAGACGATGGCCAGACCATCACACGTTCTACCACGTAAGAATCCCTCTAATTTCATTTTTAACTATTTTTATAAAATATAAGTTAATCTAAAATGGTTGTTTTCTTTTTAATTAATCGTTGATATTTGTTTGTTTGGCGAATATGTGAACAGTGAAAAGGCTTTACGGCGCGAAAGAGAGATGTTGACGAAGCAAATGCACAAGAAACTAACAGAACAAGAGAGGGAGGGTCTGTTCCTGAGGTGGGGAGTCGGGTTAAACACAAAGTACAGAAGGATTCAGTTGGCTAACAAGTTATGGAGCCAGGTCGATGACATTGACCATGTGGCTGATAGCGCTGTGGTTGTTGCTAAGTTGGTTGGACTCATATCGGACCCTGGTCATGCTCCCAAAGAGATGTTTGGTCTAAATCTCACACCTCCACAATCCAAGAAAAGTTACAGTTTCAAACGTACCTTCATTCCGCTCTTTTAAGACGGGTTTACGGGTAACAAGTTTACGAATTTATAGCTAGTAAGTAATCAATCATCTTTTAGATGTCTAAAAGATTTAACTGTGGGATGCTCTAGTTGTGATTATTATTATAACTATAGGGTCAAGTGCCTGTATATGTGAACATGTATATTGTGGTGTATAAGGAGTAAAACTCATGTGTTGTGCATTGTTTGTTCATGTTTTGATTTGATTTTTTACATTTTAGTCTGTTTTCAAGATTTAACAAGTCCTTATTAATTAATATATATTAAGTATCCTAATACCCATTAATAATGGTAGTGATCACCAAACAATTACAACACAAGAATGACAAGACATGGAGTTGTTGCACAACTTTTATTTTTTTTGCTCTTTGATCTTTGATATTCACTCTCTCTTCCATATGATGTTTGAATATCGAGGGGATTAGCGTGATGACTATAAGATATGTATTAGAGTGGTTAAATAGAAAATTGCGGTGAAAATGGTTGGGGAAGACTTCTATTTATACCCACAACAAATTAAAAAAAAAAACAAGGAAACAACAATCTGCGACATCCAAGGTCGATCCATTGACCTTGGGTTGCCTAGAATGGCATTTTGTTGTCTTATAGTGTTTTGAACGTTATCATGTATTTTCAAATCCGTAGTTCCAAACCCATTTTGAGTCTCTTACACTAGATTTCGAAGCTCTAAGAAAGGTGCATTTGAGTTGTATACAAAAGATACGAACTTATATCAAAATGGTAAAATCTCCTTTGTATTTTTATAAAGTTTTAATGTTTTTCACTTTGATTTTAACTTTAACCCTTTTAATTCCACGACAAAGTACGTCCTGGATGCATTTTATACACACTTATTTACATATTAATTAATTAGTAAAATGCATTGATTTGACCTAAATTATATAACCTTTACTTGTTATATAACCTTTACTTGTGAAGGCATCAAGCAGGTGGACGCGTCTGACCGTGAGAGTCTCATTGCCGAGTTCACCAAACAGGAGATCAAAGAAGCGGTTAATGATTGTGGTTCGAACAAGGCCCCGGGTCCCGATGGTTTCAATTTTCGCTTTGTGAAGCGTTTTTGGAATCTTTTTGAGGATGATTTTTACAATATTTTGGCTTCCTTCCACGCGACGGGCAAGATTAATCAAGGCTGTGGGTCGTCTTTCATTACTCTTATTCCTAAGGTCAAGACGCCATTGGGTTTAAAAGATTATAGGCCAATTACTCTTATTGGTATGATTAGCAAAGTTATTTCTAAAATACTTGCTAATCGTATCAAGAAGGTGATGGGTCAAATCATTTCGAATACACAATCGGCTTTTTTATCGGATCGGTATATTCTTGATGGGCCTCTTATGGTCAACGAAGTTTTGGCATGGTTGAGAAAAAGAAACCGGAAAGCCTTTTTGTTAAAAATCGACTTTGAGAAAGCTTATGATAATGTCAATTGGAACTTTCTCATCTCTATTTTGACACAAATGGGCTTTCCTTCAAGATGGTGCGATTGGATCAAAGGCATTTGTTTGGCGTCTAGAGCGGCGGTCTTGGTTAACAGCTCGCCAACTTTCGAGTTCCAATGTGAAAAAGGTCTTCGCCAAGGAGATCCTCTTTCTCCTTTCCTGTTTCTTATCGTCATGGAAGCTCTTTCTTGGATTCTTGAGAAAGCGAAGGATCTTGCTCTTTTTAAAGGTATTAAGTTGTCCAATAATGAGATTGAGTTGACTCATCTTCTTTATGCCGATGACGCTCTTATCTTGGGGGATTGGTCGGTTGAGAACATTTGGAATGTTGCTAGAATTCTCCGCATTTTTTATTTATGCTCGGGGCTTAGAATAAACTTACACAAGTCTAATATGTTTGGTGTTTGTGCGGAGGATTACGAAGTGGATTTCATGATGGATTCCATAGGTTGTAAACGTGGTTCTTACCCGTTCACTTACCTTGGTATCCAAATAGGTGCGAGGATGACTAGAGTCAAGAGTTGGGAGCCGATTATTGATCTCATTAAAACTCGCTTGGCGTCTTGGAAGGTGCGACACTTATCAATGGGTGGTCGTTTAGTTTTGATAAAGTCGGTTCTTGAGAGCCTCCCGGTGTATTATTTATCTTTATACAAAGCCCCTAAAGCCGTAGTGGACGCGATTGAAACTTTGATGCGTAAGTTCCTGTGGGCCGGTCCTAATATGGACAATAAAATATCGTGGGTGGCGTGGGATGAGGTTTCGACTCCAAAGCATAAAGGTGGTTTAGGAATATCTAAACTTCAAGAGACAAATAACGCCCTTTTACTCAAATGGGTGTGGAGATTCAAGCGTGAAGGTAATTCTTTGTGGAAGAAGGTCATTTGGGGATGCCATGGGTCGAATAGACCATGGACTTTACTTCCTTGCAATGGTTCTTTGGGGAGTTGCTGGAAACATATTGTCAAAAACGGTGATACCAAACTCCCTAGTGGTAGATCGCTTAATTCCTACTTCCGAGGAGAACTTGGCGACGGGAACTCATTGTTTTTCTGGTGCGATGTCTGGTTGTCTGATGCTCCACTCCGTGTTGTGTACCCGAACCTGTTTTCACTCGAGAAGAACAAATGGGCCAGAGTGTCGGATCGTCTACGTCCGACCAGGTTATGGAATTGTTCGATTTATTAAACAATATTCATAATCTTGATTGGAAAGGAGGTCAAGACGGGTGGAAGTGGACAGAGGATAAAGACGGTATGTTTACTGTAGCTTCGGTTAAGAAGCTTTTTTCTGATTCTGTCGCAAACAGCAGAAGCTTTGTGATAGACTAGAAAGGGTGGGTTCCCCTAAAGTATAAAATTCTGGTGTGGAGGATCATGCGGAACCGGATTCCTACTGTGTCCGAACTATTGAAAAGGGGTGTGACAGTTCAGAATACAGAATGTAGCTTGTGCCAGGATGCGCTCGAGACCACATCCCATCTGTTCACGGGCTGTGTTACATCGTACGAAGTCTGGTACCGGATCGAAGATTGGTGCAAGCTGAGTCACAATGCTTTGTTTGATGTCCAAGATATGTTACAGTGTGTCGAGATGCAGCCTATTTCCAAACGAGCAGCCAATATTCTCAGCGGTATCATTTTCACTACTATCTGGACGCTTTGGAACGAAAGGAACGAGCGGGTCTTTAACAACAGAAGACGGACTCCGATTCAGATCGTGGAAAGCATCAAGGCTACGGCGTATTTCTGGTTACGTCATAGGTCTAGATGGAAACTTATAGAATGGAAAACGTGGAGAATGTTCCCTTTGGATTGATGTATTGGTTTTGTATGCTTTTTTCTCGTTAAGTCCTCGCTTTGAGGCCTTGCGAGTTTTTTGCGTTTAATGAAATTCTCTTTTCAAAAAAAGGCTTAGAAAAGAAAACAGCTAAAATAATAGAAACACCTAAAAATGACAATAATTTAGATATTTATAATTGTAGGTTGTAACTTACGATTAAAAGAAATTTTAAGGATTTTATTCTAATTAATTAAACTAGTAGTATGGTTGATTATTTATCGTACTTGACAAATCAACGATATGGAAATTAAAGAACTATGCAAGTCACTTGAGAATTGAGAAGCAATATCACAATTTTTCTTTTAATACTCCCATTATATACTATATTTCCTCTATCACTCCTCCAAACTAAGAAAATGATTCACCCTTCTTCCTCCTTCCCCCTTCTCTTTTTTATTATTTTTCTCTTATATTTTAACCAATCAGATTCATCGGTGAAGAGGGGAGAAAACCACTGAGACCACTGAAAAATTTTCGGTGGGGAGAGGGTTACCGAAGGGGAGAGGTGTCACCTCACCCCCACCGATCCTCTACCGACTCCACCAAACAGTCTAAGAGACATAAGCCTCTACCAAGTGAACTATAATAAGTATCTCAATTAAAATGAGATTGCAAATAATGGATTGAAGATTAAATCAAGACAAGATTACTTGTTATGGGCAGTGTTTGGTTTCTAATGATAAGACACCAGTGATTCTATTATGAACTAGATTTATATGCCGGGAGCGTCCCGGGGTTGAGAAATCTAATATGAAATATCAACTTTAATAATGTATCTCCAATGTTAACGCCTAACCTTAAAATGTATAACTCTAATATTAAAACTTAACCTAAAACAATGTATAACTCCAATGCTAACACCTGTTGTAAATAGAATTCATATTTACCGGTTTGAACATAATTAATGACTTGCTTATACATGATTAATGAATAACCTGAACACGTTGTGTTTTTTTTTCCAGTATGAACAAAACCCTATAAAAAGTAGTCGTTTTTTTTCTCCGTGTTTATATAGGACTATGCTACTCGTTGGAAAAATAATAAAATGCTCGTTAATTTGGTGTAATTTTTTTCTTTAAAAAATCTCGTATATAAAAGATATTAACGTTTAGAAAGTATAGGAGGAAACATTAGAAAGAATAATACAATTTTGTTTTTAAATTCTTTTTTTCCTAAAATATCTCAATGCCACATGACATCCTTTTTTTTCTTTTTATTAATAGATAAAAAAAATAATTCAAAAATAATAAAATCTTCACCTCATTATGCCACGTGACACATTCAAGGAGGGGTTTAGGCCACCATTGAACGCCACGTCACCGACTATCAATTTTTTTATATATATTATTATTATATTATCTTATTATATTATTATAATAGATGTCATATTGTGAATATTGATTTTCACTAAGACGACATCCTAGCACGTGTTCTTGTACGATAAACGGACCAATGTAGGTATCACATGCTTAGCGTATATTTAGTAACGATATCCATATTTAGGCGGTACTCTTTGTATTATTTATACCCGTAAATTATCAATGATAAATGCGTCTAATTCCTTTACACAGTTGTGCGTAATACTGTACAAGTCATTTAATCTCAAACGTACAAGTCATCAAACAAATCAAAGTAGTTTCTCAGGTTCAGTTTTTCTAAAGTGTTATTTTGTTTTCCTCTTACAACTTTTATAATATAATGTTTTATAAAGTTCTAATTTGCTTTTACGACATGCTTATTTTTTCTCAATGTTTCTCGTGAACTTTTTCCCAGATTGCGAAAGAATGTACAAGTCGTCGATGGGGTTTTTGGGAATGGGTAAAATGTCGGGCTTAGTGGAAGCGGAGAGGTTAAAGGGAATTTTTGGTTTAAAGATACCGCTCATAGAGCGAGTGTGTATGGTGCGGGTGGTTGGGTAGCGGAATCGGGTTGGGGGCTTGGGTGTGGGCAGGTGTGCGACGATGGAGTGGGCTGATTGGGTGATTGGGCCGGCTGGGTGGATGTTTGGGTTGGTCGGATGGTCTGAGGAGGGGCGGGTGGAGTTGTAGTAGGCTGGGTAGGCATAGTATGTGGGCCGATAGTGGGTTGGTCATGGGATGGAACGGTCTGTAAGTGTGGGCATAGGTAATGTGGGAAGGGGTCACCTAGGAAGTCATAGGTGATAGGTGGGTGTGGGGCCGATGGTTTGAGCTAAGGGAAAGGTGGCCTCGTCAAATGCAACGTGACGAGAGATGAAAAATTGTTTAGTGGTGAGGTCTAGGCATCGATATCCACGATGAGTGGGTGGATACCCGAGGAAGACACATGGTTGAGAACAATTTTGTAGTTTGTGGATATTGGTAGATGGAGTTAGTGGCTAGTGGGTAGCATAGACAACCAAAGACACGTAAGTGATCATAAGTGGGTGTGGACATATATAATAATTCAGTTGGGGTTTTGTTGTGGGTTGTTTTTGAGGGAAGGATATTGAGTAGGTAGGTGGCGGTTTCAAGTGCAAAGTGCCAAAGGTGAGTTGGTAAGGAGGCGTGAGCCATTAAGGTACGGACCATGTTATTGATGGTTCTGATTTTACGCTCAGCCTTACCATTTTGTGAAGATGTGTAGGGGCATGAAAGACGGTATAGGATACCGTTAGTGGTGAAAAAGGTCTGAAAAGAGTTGTTTACATATTCTCGGCCATTGTCACATTGAAACGTTTTAATGGTCCGTTCAAATTGGGTTTTAATGGTAGAGGCAAAGTTTGTAAAGGACGGGAAAACTTGTGATTTTTGGGCAATAGGGTAAGTCCATAAAAAATTTGAATAGTCATCAAGGAATAAAACATAATATTTATGGCCTGAAGAACTAATTATTGGTGATCTCCACACGTCACTATGAATTATGTCAAATGGTTGTAATGTAAAATTATTAGACGGAAAGAAAGGCAGACGGACACTTTTACCAAAAATACAAGACTGGCAAATATTATTAGAATGAAAATCAAAGTCTAATACATTAGAAGTTTTTAATTTATTCAAAGAAGCACGTCCTGGGTGGCCAAGACGGTGATGCCAGACTTGTGAAGAAATAGCAGCTAGGGCGGTGGGTTGGGATGAGGAGGACCCGAACAGCAAGGGATAGAGATCACCGCTGGTGTTGCATCGTAGGAGCGGTGCCTTGGTCTTGTAATCCTTCACAAGAAAACCAAACGGGTCAAATTCGACGGAAACAGAATTGTCCGTAGTGAAACGACGGACAGAAATTAAATTTTTAACAAGTCTAGGTGAGTAAAGGACATTTTTAGGATAAATGGTTGGAAAGGCTTGGGAAGGTATTTTGTGCCTTGTTCGAGTACCGGAATAGTGTCACCATTACCTACAATAATATTACGAGACAAGCAAGAATTAGAAAAGGAATGAAAGTCATCTTGCGCGTGTGTCATAGTGGAAGAGGCGCCCGTGTCCATGTACTGAGTGGGATCCGGTTGTTGGAGAGACATGGTGTAGAGAGCCTGTTCTATGTCCGTGGGGCTATAAGCCGTATGGGCTTGTTGGGGCTTAGAGCCAAGCAGGCCGGCCTGGTTAGAGGAAGGCGATGGGTAGGTGGGCCGGTTGGAAGTGGGATAGGGGCAAGGGGGAGTGGGCCAGGTGGGCTTTGGCAGCATCCACTAATTCGGAACTTAATTTGAAAACCATATTTCGACCCGGACGTTTTGTTGAATTGGGCTGAGGGAAAGGCAAAAGGTTAGGAAGGCCATTGTTGGTTCCAATGATTGTAGTAATTGGGCCAGGGGTAATTTTGGTTGGGCCAAGTTGGTGGGTAGCGACCGAAGGGTGACCGGCCACCAAAGGATGACCGGCCACGGCCTCTGCGAGAGGACTTACCACGGCCGCGGGTGTAGGTGGTTGGGTCTGGGCGGTTGGTTTCTTAGGTGGGTGCACGGGAGGAGGTGGCGGCAAGGGCGGTGGAGGCGGATTTGGAGGCGGTTCGGGCTTGATCGGCTTTTCGGTTTTCAACTTCAATTATTTTGGAACAGGCTTTGTAAAAATTGGGTAAGGGTTCGGTGTTGGTAAGAATGGTAGCAATGCCCTCGTATTGTTCATTGAGACCGGCAATAAGTTGAAGAACGAGACGATCATAGTCTACCGGGGAATCAACATTGGTCAACTGATCAGCAAGGGTTTTAGTTCTTGGCAGTAAGCCGAGACATTAGGAAAGGCGTCTAAGCGGGTGTTGGAAAACTTATTCATGAGGTAGATAGCCCGAGCACTCTTGTTATCTTGGAAAAGGTCCTCGATGGCTATCCAGGCTTCGTGGGCGGTTTTGGATTTGTCTATGACGGTGTGTAGGAGATCATTAGAAACGGTGCTATATATCCATTGTAAAACAATGGCATCAAGCCGTTCCCAATCATCATAGGAGGAGGGGGATTCGGTGGTGGGAGGTGGTGGGCGAGGCGATAGGTGATCATAGACCATAAAGGCCTTGCAGTGGATAGTAAATAGGGTGGACCAGGAACCGTACTGTGATGAGTCGATTTCAAGGATGATAGGAATATAGTTTTTGATGTTTGAGATGGTGGTAGAAGGGTGGAGTTTGGACTCCACGGTTATGGGTTGGGGTGGTGGGGTTGTGTTAGTCATTGTGCAAGAGAGGGGTTGAGGGATCGAAAAAGAACTAGTAACAGAAGAGGAAGAAGACCGATCGAAGATGAAGAATTTCCGATCGGAGGTGAGGTGTGACGGCAAGGGAGATACTAGGGTTAGGTTTCACTGGACTCGTGATACCATGATAGAATTCAAACCGTGATCATTCTCATTGATTTCAATGGTATAAATAATACAAAACATTATCTCCTAACTATGGTAACAGATAATTACAATAATTATAAATTAATCAATTCTAAATATATAATCTATTACCGCCTGTGTATATGAGTATTAAATGCACACGAGTCAACGTATGCCCAGATTGGTTTTTGGTGGCAGAAGCATGATATGCCAGGTGGCTCACCTCGTTTTTGTAGTAACTTGTAGTATATGCATATTTTGTTATACTTTTTTTAACGGAAAAGGAGACTTTCATTCCACCAACGAACTAGCAAGAAGCTAGAAGTACACCAAAAAATACGAAAAACACGAAAAAATACATCACCAAAACCGAAACACCTAAAACTATCCGCAAGAGACCCCCAAAACTATGCTAACCGATCAAATTGTCGGGACCGGAAGCATCACCTTGAACCTTGACACTTTAACACCTTTTCTAACCCGACGGCTTTTCCCTTGGATCTTACCATTCTCTTTTCCAACCACATCCATTGTCTCATTCCAAGTAACTCCCGTGTTGGAAATATTATACATTTCACTAGACGAGCCAAGTGACAAATCCAAAGGATCGATTTTAGGACGGGCCTTGTTCCGAGACTTAGGCGCATAGGACAAGCTAAACGGAAGGGGCGAACCAACCGTAGTAGAAACCACTTTGCCATCCGATTGGCTACGTTGACAATGATAACTTGACGATTTCCCATCCTCCACGTTTGTTTCAACCTTATTTTGTGCATTATTTACCCGTGGACCCCTCTGCCTACTTTGTGAATAAGTGGGCAAGGAATTACTAGCATTAAAAGACTCACTCCACGTTTGTTTCAACCTTATTTTGTGCATTATTTACCCGTGGACCCCTTGCCTACTTTGTTATACTTTAGTTTTACACATTTTGCTTTTACCTACAACTAATTTTTTTTTCTTGGAAATGGAATTTAATAATCTCAATTTTGGGGCGTTGGAAGGGAGCAGTCCCAACTTGAAAGTTGTAATATAACAGTCCCAACTTGTCAATGTTTTTATTCTAATGGTCCCAAACTAACCCCAGTTAAGTTTTTTTGTTAAGTGTCACGTGGCATCACACGTGGCAGTCCTACGTGACACAGTATGTCCAGCAGGCAAAAAACGTGGGCCCCACTTGTTTTTTCAATTAAAACAAATCTATTAATTATTTAAAAAATCTTTAAAAACGTGGGCCCCACACCACCCCACCTACACCACCACCAACCACCACTAACACCACCACCACCAACCACCACCACCACCAACCACCAACCACCTGCCACCACCACCACCAACCACCTGCCACCACCACCAACCACCTGTTACGAAGAACCCTAATTCTATACTCGATCAATTGACCAACGATTCGAACCTGTTAATCAAATTAATGTTAGGGCTATTATAGAAAAATGAATTCCGAACAAAACCATACTAAATAATCACACTAACCTGTTCGTTTTCGAGGTGCAATCGATTAAAAAGGGTGTTCGACCACCGAGCATAAAACCAACGAATTGGAGCTTGATTTGGATGTTTTTGATGGGGGTTTTTGCACAAAATGGATCGACTAAGATGCAGGAATGATTATATGGCTTCAATTCGTGGTATTTATAAACGATTAAATAAGTGGGTTTGTGATTGGGTTCGATTTGAAGGTGGTTGTGGTGGGTGTTGGTGAAGATGGTGGTGGTGGTGGTGAAGATGACGGTGGTGGCAGGTGGTTGTGGTGGTGATGGTGGTGGTGAAGATGACGGTGGTGGTAGGTGGTTGTGATGGTGGTGGTGGTGAAGATGATGAAGATGATGGAGATGGTGGATAATGGGCCCACCCTTTTTTTTTTTGACAGATCCACACTTATGCCACGTAGGACTGCCACGTGTGATGCCAACGTGGCACTTAACAGAGAAAACTAACTGAGGTTAGTCTGGGACCAACAAAATAAAAAGGTTGACAAGTTGGGACTTCTGTCTTACAACTTTCAAGTTGGAACTGTTGCCTTCCAACCCTCCAAAATTGAGATTATTAAATTCCATTTCCCCCCTTTTTTTTTTTTTACCGAAGAAAATGTTCGGTCTCTGGTTTCTAATTATACATAGTGTAATGGCTGGAGGGTGAGGCCACAGCCCATGTGTGCACAGCAGTGTAAGCATTTCTAATTACTTGAACATGCAGCAGGCCCAACCCAATATGTCTTACCCACGTCCCACTATCCACTAATCACAAAATCAGAATTCAATCTCTTGTCTCATGATCTGCGACAACAATTAGACCCTTTGGACTCATTTCTCAATTGTCAACTCCAGCTCTCCAATCTTACTTTTTATTAGATCCTTAATTTGCTTTCTCTATATTTTTGTATATAATTATAAAACAACATATGATTATTACTTGCCTAATTTAACTTTACGGATCCATCAATTCACAAAAGTGATTATTTATGTACTATTACGAGATTGTACCTATAAAAGTTATCAAGTTATTCAACAGATAGTATTGAAGTTCAAAAACTTTAACCATGTGATACCTACATTGGTATTGGTGGATTCATAAAATTTCTTATGGGGCGATTGCAAAGTTTTATGAGGGGCACTACCAGGGATTTCACTCTAATACTAGTTTTTAAGGGGGGCTAATGAGTGCGCCACGTGGCCCTTAACCAATGAGTGGTGAGCCAAGGATGGTGACAAGGCTTGTAAAGCCCAACCACATCAATGTGAGTTTCAGTTGTAACTAGTATTTTATCCCGTGCGTTGCTACAGGAATACCAAAAATATATTTATACAATTTGGCATTCTATGGCTAACTACAATTTCAATTATTTCATTACAAACAAAATGCATATTGTTTTACATAATGAAAGCACTTGCAACAAAAGATTTTTCGTCTCTCTGAAGTCTGCAATTTAATTTGTATAAAGACGGATATTTTGTAGAAAAAGAAAAGGCAACTTTTGTTAGTGACCTTTAGTTTAGTTCGGTTACGATTACCATTGCTACCTCCTATGAAGAAAAATGAAACGTGCTAGTTGATATGAACAAAATGCGATGTGCAAAGTTGTAAAAAAAACAACATGTTGGTCTCACATAAATTACATCGAAATCAGATGAAAGTTATGTATCCTCACTTAATCCATCCATGTACCCTGTTACACTTGATTATCCTCCCACAATTGTAGTCACACATACACATTATCTCCATCTTCATAATCTTATAAATCATTTGAACTTAAATGTTATTTCTATAGCGCGCTAAGTTTGTAATCAAACCACTAAACATGCGCTAAACTTAAACTATTTCAATTCTATGAGATGAACAAAATAGCAAACCTGCTTCTCCAATTTTGGATGGCAAGATTAGTAGTGTAAGCAACATAAACATTAGATTGTCAAGTGGTTTCACGTGCATAATAATTGACTTAAGCAACTAAACCAACCAAGTGTACACTAAAGAATTTACAAGAACATAACCCAATTATTAACAATAAGCAATTTTAAAACCAAATAATAATAATAATAATAATAATAATCTATAACTTATAATAAAAGAATTGAACTTTGATGATGTGGCATTCAATGGAGGCCTTAACCCCTCCTTGAATGTGTCACGTAACATCATGTAGGATTTTTTAATTTTTGAGTTTTTTAATAAATCTCTATATATATATATATACTAGCTAATAACCCCGGGAGGGTCCCGGGGTTGATAAATCTAATTTTACGTGATAACCTATTACAAATTGCTCAAGTTAACTAACCACAAAATCGGCCATTGGGGTTGGTGGCCCAATGGTAGAAGCAAAGCTTCTAGGAACACCTAAGGGGGAGGTCATGGGTTCAAGTCTCATAGGGTGTAGAAATTTGCCGTTCAAAAAAAAAAAAAACTAACCACAAAATCTTCCAATCATTGCATGTTCATAGTATTCTAATCAGTAATAACTCATATTCCCCACAAAATCTAATTTTACGTGATAACATGAATACTTTGTGTGTTTTTTTCCTGTATGAACGAAACCCCACAAAAAATAGTCGATTTTTTCTCCGTTTTTTATATAGCACTATGGTACTCGTTGGAAAGATAACAAAACGCTCGTTAATTTGGTGTAATTTTTTTCTTTCAAAAATCCCTTATATAAAAGATATAAACGTTTAAAAGTTATGGGAGGAAATATGAGAGAGAAAATTTTAAATTTATTTTTAAATTCTTTTTTCCTAAAATAACTCAATTTAATTAAAAAGGAAACAATTTAAAAACACTAAAAACTCTCCATTATAATGCCACGTGACACAAGGTTGAGGCCTCCATTGCACGCCACGTCAGCAAAAGTCTTTTCTTTTATATATATATATATATATAGATTATAATTATTTTAGGAAAAGATAAGAATTTAAAAACAAAATTAAATTTTCTCTCTAATGTTTCCTCCCATAATTTTTAAACGTTAATATCTTTTATATACGAAAGTGTCAAAGTTAGATAAAGAGGGTTTTTTTTTTCGTTCTTGTCGTATTGAAATTACGAGACACAAGCTATAGATAAAATGTCTTAATTAACTTAAATTCATTAATCTTGGCCCTAATTTTGACTGATCTGAGCTTATCATCCAGTTTTTTTTTTTTTTTCCATTTTTATTTTATTTTGCTTTTAGCTTAATAGCTCACACATTTATTTAGCTATCTAGCTTGAATTTATTTCTATAAATTTTACGTTTCATAATTATTAATTAGTTTTTTTTAACGGCAAATTTCTACTCCTTGTGGGACTTGAACCCATGACCTCCCCCTTAGGTGTTCCTAGAAACTTTGCTTCTACCATTGGGCCACCAACCCCAATTATAATTATTAATTAGTTACCAAATTTTTATTCACTATCAAGAAATAATATTAACTAGTGGGATTATCCGCGCTTCGCGACGGACTTTCGATTGGTATCAATTGTTATGGTAAGAATCGATACTTGGTATAACAACTAACAAAATATGCCCAACAGATTATTAAAACATGTTTTAAATCGAACGAACGGGTATTTACCAATATTTTTCGATCGGTATATGTAAATAAAAAAACCAAGTCGAGGCTCTACTAAATGAATGACTGTGTTTTTATATCTTTATTTTAAAAACTTACACTCAAATATTCAAACTTTTAAAATTAAAAATGTGCGTATGTATTGTTGCCAATAGCAATGTATTCTATTTTGTAAAGTTTAGACAAAACAAATGGTTTTGTAAAACCATGGGCTTCAAGTACAGAAGAAAATTAAGAGTTTTGACTTTTGACCCTCTTGTCACCTCCCCCTCTCTTCTTCCCCACACCACCACCGTATTCATTTCTGCCACGCCACCTCCTCCACCACCACAACCACAGCTGCTGGCACCACCACAATCGTTTACCGATTTCAACCTTTTAATCGTCAATACCCCATCTATCCGATCGCACCACTACCAGACTACCCCGCAAGCACCACCAAGATCGAGCATAATTTTTTCTCTCTCTACGTTTAGATCTCTAAAAAGTAAAAGAAAAAACCAACACCTTTTTTTTTTCCTCCGATCTAACTGTTTCTCTCTCAGAAAAGTCCAAATCCACCTCTATTAATTTTGTTTTGAGTCGTCCTCCTTGTAGGTCTCTTCAGCCCCATCATTGTCGTTAGTGGTCTTCACCTCCGAACCATCGAATCTTCACGAAATTAAGTACCACCTTCACTTCTTGACTAAATCGACACCACAGACAGTTTCCAACTGTTGGGTTTTGTGGATGGCAAAGCAAAGTATAACCGTATATAGGTAACGTATGGGGTAGAGGGAGGCGATGGCGGTGGCGAAACTGGAGTCATCGGTAGGAAGTAGGCGGTGGCAAACCTGGAGACAGCGACCGGAGAAAACCACCGCTCACAGAATCCCCGTCTTCATGCTAGAAACCACATGTAAAAAGCAAGATGGAAACCGAAGGAAAACTTAGAGATATGAGATGAACATGTCTAATGTTAAAGAGTATTAGTTCAAAGGTCGGATGAGCTCCCTCTCTCTCTCTAACACAAAGTCTCCCTCACTCTCGGTCTCTATCTCCCCCGTTATTAGAAACGGTCGGCCACCACCATGGATGGTGGCGGCGGCGCTGTCTGAGTGACGCGACGGGGGTGCTGGGTCGTGTTATTAGGGTTGTTTTGGGTCGAGTTTTGTAGTTGGAGTCGAGGCTATGGTGGTTGTGTCCGATTGGTGGTAGTGGCGAGGTGTGGAAATGGATTGGTGGTGGTTATGGCGTGGAGATTATGTCGACGTGGCTAAATCGGGTGTAGCTTCGGTTGGGCCTTCGGATTGACATAGATGAGCGGGGGATTTGCGTTTAGCAGACACGGCGGTCGGAGTCGGCATCGGTGATGAGCAGGTAGGTTGATGGTGTAACTGTGTAAGTTGTGGTTCAGATGTGGAGCTGTTGAATGTTGATAAGGGAGTGTAGGTGTGTAGTGGTGAAGACTTTGATATGGCCCAGGAGATTGAAACTTTGAAACTTTAGTGGTGAAAATGTGAAAAAGGAAGTTACTGTTCCCTAACATGTTGGCATTTAATATATAGAGTAATTTTCCTCAAAACAATGTGTTAATATGTGTGTTTCCACTCTGTACGAGTCATGTATGCATGTGGCACATATAGTCCTCGTTAAAGCGAGGGAAGCAGTTAAACTTGTACTTTTACGCTCTATATATGTGCATAATAAGTTCGTTTTCCAGCCGTCATGTCCTTGACTGTCCTTTGCAACATTTGCATGTGGAAGTAACTTAGACCCTTCCGTTAAAAAAAAAAAGTAACTTAGACCCCATGCTTAATTTGGTTACAAATCCTTTTCAATAAGAGATCGATCACTTAATTAGTCCTAAGTCCTAACTAAATCATTTAATGACAGATGTGTCTGTCAACCGTAATTGGCTGTACTGATGTGTGTCCATACTCAATTATGGAACATGGGAGTATCCAAGCCTCCTAAGGTTTTATTTCCATTTGGATAATTATGACTCATGACATATATGGGTGGGCCCATGAATTGGGTAATTTTTAGTTCAGGTTGATATGCTTATTTTATTTCTATTTTTGAATTTCATAACACTTATTGTGTCACTGTTCACCATGGGCGGTTCTTCACTAGGGCCAGACCGGACCTCTGTCCACCCAGTTTTTTCGTTTTGTAGTGTAAATTTTACTAAAAATTTTCAAAAAAAATTATATGTAGGTTTTTCGTTCAAGATCCGTCACTGCTATTCACACAATAATATTACCTTTTGAATCAGTTGTGTCATGTTAGAATCGTTGAACATAACATGACACGTACATGTGTTCATCTCAAAGACACCAACTATTACTAATAATAATAATACTAATAATCATCATCATCATCTAGAATGCTAGATCTAAATAGCCAATTAGGAATATTACAAATGATAGCAAATAAAATCATATCTGCTGATTATGATAAACATAACAATAAACCCTAGCTAATATACTATATCCAACACATCACACTTAAAATTCAGTAACTAGAACTCAACTTCTTTTACCTCATTTATATAAAGGAGGTTGTAAATGGGGTGACGGATTGTAATAAATGGGTTGGGTTAGTACGTGGGGTGACAGTGTAATAGTTTGAGATGTCGACATATTTAATTAAACATGCAAAATATGTTAAATCCAACACTACTCGTTTAATTACACATGTTGGTCGTTACCAACCGCACACTTGTAAAAAATGTTGGCTGTTAAATGTAATTAATTACCAAACTAAATTTTTTTTACACATTACACATGTTAAATATGTCAACTTGATTAACCAAACCCAACCAACTTAATATTTATTAAATAAAGAAGATGTTATATTTAGTTCATGTGCATACGCCATTTATACTTAACCAAACCAAAACTATTACAAGAAACAGAACCCGATAGCTCAATGGGTATGTGCTTGACACCTTGAGCAAAACTGGCTGAAACTCGACCTTCAGTATTTGGTTGGTCGCACCATTTCATACTAAATGGCTTGTTGTTACCAAATCTTAGCCAACCGAGTTAGGTTAGGCTATATGGTGTGCCCCCCTTTTCCCCCGACTCTCCCAAGTGCCACGTCAGCGCTACCTCATTTCCCCCTTCTCCTCCCCCAAAGTTTGGAAATGGTATTCCCCTTCTTCCCCCTTCTTTTTTATTATTAAAGTTTGATTTAAAAAAAAATAATAAAAAAATTAGCCAATCATCTTATCCGGTGTCCTCGGTGGTTTTTCCACTTTCTCCCCGGAAAGTTTACGGGGGGCGGTGTTCCCCGGTTCCCCGGACGCCACCTCAGCTCCCCGGATGAGGTCCCCGCATGCACACCGAAAGGTCTTAGAATTAATATTTGGAAGGTGGTTGGTTAATTTGTAAAGTGTAAGTTTGATGTAAATATCAGTTTTTGGTCGTTTGGTGCAAGCTTTAATTAGGCGTATCTTGATTTAAATTTGTTATTGCACCTACATGGTTTTGTAGTCCATCCAATGTACTTGTCATTATAATTAAGCCACACCGCTCCTACCCCACTAAAAACGAAAATGATGTATCAAAAACTATTCCATACACCTTTCTACTTTTGTATTTTGTATTGTGTTATTCCAGTCATAGGTCCATAGATTGGTTAACATATGAATCTCAGATGATTAGGACACTAATTATATAAGAAAATACGACTACTGCCAGATAATTTTGTTTTATTTCTCTCTGTATGTTCTATTTGTTGTTTTTTTTTTTCTTTTCATTGTTTTATAACAATCTACATTATAGTCTCAATAACATTAAAAACAAAAAAAAAATCTTGGAGTTAACTAATCATAAACGAAGTTACAAGGCTATTTGCATATGTTTTTGTTAGATTGAAAGAAAAGTCAAAATCCAGCCTAATACCAAAAGTCAAAGTCCAAATATGGATTAGGTTTGGATGAAGGCCACCTTTGTGTACCTTCATTACTGCATAAGTTTTGTCCCCACCATATGAAGCCTATGCACAACCAATGTTTTCATCATGGAAGTCACATGAAAGGTATTTTTGAGATTTTATAGAACTATTAGGGTTTGCAAAACTTCCCATGAACAAACAAATTTCATCTTGATCAATCTTATTTGTCCCTTAATCTTAAATAAGGCTAGCCGCGGCAGTCACCTCTATCACCACCGCCACCTCTCTTCACCTCCGCTGTAGGCCCCATCCCATCTACTCCATTCCTCTTCCATGTACCTCCCTCATACTCTTTAGATCCGTCGGTGATTGCAAACTCAGCCCGGTATCTTAATTATAAAACTAGATCTATGAGTGGTCCGTGTCATATGTTTCCTATATCAAACTCTTTTGGTTTACAAATTTGGATTTTAAACCTTCTTTTCTTCTTCTAATTTTGGCATATAACATCCACTAGTTATATTATCATGTGATAGAATCATAGAAATGATATAATGTATGTTAATGGATGGATGAAAAAACTCTGTGTTCAATGTACAACACTACACAGGCATGCATAATTAATACATATTACACTGAGACATAAATGGAAGCAGGCCCACTGGGCCACTATGTCCTAGACAGAGGTAGCAAGGTAGGGTTAGCCCAAAGTGGTATGAACCCATGATTATACAAGCACACCTTCTTGCTTACCACCTTCATGCACCTCCACATGCATTTGCCCCTCAAACCTTCACTATAAAACCCTTCTTCATCTAATCACCATCACCACCACCACCACAACCATCACCACCTCTCCATTTAATCACCACCGCCACCACCACCTCTCCATATAATCACCGTTGTTCCGCCCTCGATCTCCCTCTTTTTTTCTCATTATCGTACTTGCACAAAGTAATCCATAATGGGTATTAGAAAATCACAAAACAAACAAACACAAGCAACCACGCTCAAGAAGTTCATCAAGAAAGGCTCAAACTTTAGAGATGATGACGGCTACCTAACCGATGTCCCTAGAGGACACTTTGTCGTCTACATTGGAGATACAAGAAGCCGATACGTTGTACCCATCTCATGGTTACATCACAAGGGCTTCCAAAGCTTGCTACAACGGGCCGAGGAAGAGTTTGGGTTCAACCATGAAATGGGATTAACCATTCCATGTCATGAACAAGATTTCTTGTCCCTCTTATCCGCATAGGATGAACTACAACAATTCAATCCAACCACATAATTATTTCTTTTTTACTCATCTTTGTATGATGATTTTGAGCAAAAATCATCATATTTCGAACTTTTTCTATTTTTCTCTTGTGGTGATGTCACCCTTGGAAAAATACTGTGTAAATTAAAATATTTCAAAATTTGGTATTTTTTATCATTCAATTGTTAAAAAAATAAAAAAAAAATGTTGTATTAAATATATAGTTCTATAATTAGTTGTGCCATTTAATTTTCTTTTTCTTATTTTGTTTATTATTTTGCTTTCACATGCCTATCAACAAACGGGGCAACCATCGAATGCTAATACTTTTCCAAGGACTTGAAGTCTTGAAGAGTTACTACCGACCTGATTATTATAGAACACGTTAAATATATATAGTTTTTGAAAGTAAATATATATAAATAATGTCAACCTTTTAGGTTTTTATTTAAAATTTAGTTATTACTTATATAGATTTTTAATCATATTTAACATTTGTAACTTTATATTAACTAGTATGTTAGTAAGGTTACACCTCACGAAAGACGACAAAAAGAAAAAAATAAAGTAGCACTGTTCCATCGTCGGATAGAAATTAATATCTATACTAATATATATAGTTAATAGGTGTGACCTAGTTACTAACCATTTATATAAACTTACAAAAACAATTAACCAAGTATAAAGTTCAAAGATATAATTTCTATGAAATGAAATACTTTTATTATACGTAATAAAAAAGTAATAACAGAAATAAAATTAGGGGAGAGATAACGTATAAAACCCCCTTAACGTAAGAAGCGTAAGAAGCAATCCCAGCCATTAGATTAAGGATGCAGATTAAAAACCCTAACCATACCTGGGTTAAAACAGACGCACTCATTAAAATTCAGACGCACTCATTAAAATTCAGACGCACTCATTAAAAATTAAGACGCACTCATCAAAATTTCAGACGCACTCATCAAAAAATTCAGACGCACTCATTGAAAGTTTGAAAGCACTCATTGAAAGTTTGAAAAGCACTCATTGAAAATTTAGAAGCACTCAATAAAAAGTTTGGAAGCACTCACTGAACATTTAGAAGCACTCATTAAAAAGTTTGGAAGCACCCATAGAAAATTTAGAAGCACTCATTAAAAAGTTTAGAAGCACTCATTAATAAGTTTGAAAGCACTCATTGAAAATTTGGACGCACTCATTAAAAAGTTTGGACGCACTCATTGAAAATTTTGGACGCACTCATCAAAACCCAACAAATTTCAAACGCACCTTAACATTTGTTGGCTAGTTTGCACATAATTTGCATATTTCTTCAACAAGAAACTACATCTATATTGATCATCACTGAAAATGGTAATTTTTCATTTTTCTACCTTTTGTATAAAAATTTATGCAGAGCACAGCAATGTAAAGCATGGTTGCTTACTTGTTTCATTTATCTCTCGCCAAAATGCGCTAAAGGATGAAAAACGGATCAAGTATCATAATGACTATCTCACAAACTTGCTAGCTGCCATAAAGTAAGTCTACTATGCATCAAAGGTTATACAGTAAATTATCAACGCGTTAACATCTTGTTTGGTGTAACAGAGAGGATAATATTATTAATATTATTATGGGTGCTGGTTTCAAATGGAGGTGGTGGAGGGTGGTTGTAAGTATAAGGTGGTGGTGGTTGGTGGTTGGTGGTGTGGATAAAGTGGTGGAGAAGGGATTTAACAGCATGATAATGATGATGATCTTCTTGACGGTTATAGCTTGTATTGGGATGACGTCGACGTGTTGGAGTGTTAGTGAATGATGATGATGATGATGATGATGATGATGGTGGTGGTGGTGGTGGTGGTGGTGGTGGTGGTCGTCGTGGTGGTGGTGGTGGTCAGATCTCGATCGTTTTGTTTCAAAGGAGGATGAGTTTGTGAAAGTGGGTAGGTGTAGTGATAATTGTGAAAGTGGGAAGGTGTGTGATACTTTAATCATGGTTAGGTTAAATTGACATGTGGCAAGTTCTAGTGGCTTCTTACACTTCTTATGTTAAGGGAACTTTATACCGTATACTTTCTCATAAAATTAAGGGTTCGACTCAAATCAGCTATTTTATCATCTTAACAACATTACTATATATAAACCGAGAGTTCTTAATTATATACCATTTTCTATCCATGTCATATTGTTTCACCATATAGAAGTGTGTATGCTATACGTTCTACACGTTTTCACTAGATGGACACCATATTCATGTAACTCTTGTCTAGAATAATATTTACAACAACTAAAATAGTTGTATCATGTGAAAGAACTAACTACAGAAGATGAAGTAACTAATCCTGACAAAAGGCCAACAAAGAAGGCGCTATTATAGGTTGTGGGTTCGGCTTGCATTGAATTGTTTCGCGAGTCGATGTATGTGTCATTGAGGAACGGTCCACCAACAACCGCCCCGATTGCCAAGTTAGGATTAGGTTTCGTCGAGTTAAGCCACTTGAAACCGTCATGACAACTTGTATTCGCATCGATTGGTATTGAGGCACCTCGATGGTGCACATACTGAGGGTAGTTAAGCCCGTAGCCGACTAGGTAGCTCATGTTCATCGGGTTATTTCCCAACACATAATCAGCCTATACACATAAAAAACATGGTTTGTTATTTTGGTAGTTTATTATGCTTTACGGTGTAGTCATGCATAGGGTCAAGGGGGGTGTGGAGTGACATGTGACACCCACGTCAGCAGAGGGAGCTTTGCCCTCCAAACCCTAAAAACCACGGGGTGCTGGAGCGTGATGAAGGGGGCGTTTTTGGTTTTATTTATTTATTTAATTTTTTAATTCAACAAACTAACCATGCTCCAACAATCAATCATCATCGGCCACATCACCCCCCCCCCCCCCCCCATATGCCCCGACGTCGGTGGGAATCTTGACCCTCTGCCCCACGCCGGTTCCCACACCACATACCGGGCGATGTTGGTGGCTTGGAGGGGCTTTGCCCTACCTATCCCATGCCCACGTCGTATAGTCTTAAGTCACTACTAGAAAACTGGGCATTGAGACCATAATTAACTGTCGCAAAATTAGCGACCAAGATTAAGTATGGTTTAAATGCCCAATATTCTAGTACCGTATCTTCTACTTGTCTACTCATGTTACCTGTGAAACAGCGAATTCACGAAGGTCCATCGGCTCATACAACTTCCCATCGCAATACAAGTATGGTGTCTTTGATGTGAACATGTAATCGCTAAAAACCACTACCAAGAACGAGCTGCCAATGGCGTATTGTAACGAATCCCACTCGTTCACCCATATTAGACCACCTGCAAAGAATAGATCTGTTTAATCCCCGTTTGTTAATTGTTTACCTAATCACCTCGCATTTGTGCTTGAAAACATACCATTAGTTTTCTTGATCGTTGTTGTTGGCAATAAAACCGTGCACATAAGAGCCTCGGCGGTTCTTCGATACATTTGTAAGTTCATATTTTCTACCATCGAAATCTTTGTATTCGTGCCAAAGAAATTTACCCTCGATAATAACACCTAAACAAATATCAACGAAAACAATTAAAGGAGCTGAAAAACTAATAATGAAAAACTAATAATAATAATAATTATTATAATAAACTTTAAATCAAATAATAATAACTATAACACGTAGTGAAAGTTACCTGTGTCCCAGCTAACTTATTGTCCCATGAAAACCAAGTCGGGTTACCCCAATTAGCGAACGCATTACCGTGCTTTACGGTGACATAATCAATGTAGTAGCCATCTTCGGTGGCGTGGTATAGCCACGAAGCGGCCCACAATAGTTCGTCGACAAACCCAGAAGAGTTGTAGTAATCTTGTATCATTGGGATGCTTTTACTATAAACTCCTGGATAGCTATTAGCGAACTCAAACAGTTTTTGTGCATGATCAAGAAGCAGTTTGGAATAACTGGCGTCCTGGTTCTTGAAAACTAGAGATGCGGCCGCCAAGGCGGCCGCAGTCTCAGAGGCAACGTCAGAGCCCGGATATGAGGTGTTCACTTGGATTGCTGGTCTTTTTTCGGTTGAAGTTTCCGGTCTTTCCCAGCATTTATGGTCTATTTCCGGATCACCCACCTGAAAAGAGCACATAACTGAGTTCAGTAGGGGCGAGCAAATACGATTAACCAAACCCAAATTGAAAATCATTAAGATGATCTAAATGGTTAAGAGACTCTGAATGGTTAAGAGCTCAATCATTCAGCATCCTTTATTAGCTTAATGGTTCAGCACTTAACCATTCCATTCAGATGATGAAACAAACAGTCTGAATCCTGAGTGATTCAGAACTGAATGGTTAAGAGGCTGATTAAGAGGCTACCAAACTGTAAGCCAAATAACACCCAATAGCGTCCTCACCCCATTTCCTGGGTGCCATTGGGGGGTCGTCATTCTCTCCTACACCAGCACAATAACGTAAAACCAACAAGCAACCGATAACCAAACCGTAACTAAATTGTTTCCAAAAAAACTTAAATTTTGATTTTGATTTTGATTTTGTTTTTGTTTTGGTCTCAACCCAAAATGCAAACACAAGCTAGCTAGAAATGAGTTATTTAACCTGAATGTAGAGGACATTATCATTAGGATGAGCATTAATAAGATAATCAGTGATCCATTTAAGTGATTCTTGAGCATGCTTAAGCTCATTAACTGCTTCCATATGATGACCGTATTCTAAGATCGACCATGCCATAATTGTGGCCGTGAAAGCCATCGGAAAACCGAATTTCATGTGGTCTCCGGCATCATACAATCCTTTGGTTAGATCAATGTTTACATCTTTTCCATCTTCTAACCCTGAATCTCCTCTCCATTTAATCCGATTGTTCTCTAGTTTACCAGCTGCAAATTAAACCAAATTATATAGCAAATGTTTTTGTAACTTTTTTCTTTTTATTTTTATAAATCATGCGTGACTTTTAGTGACGAATTTGTGACAAGAAATCCGTTACTAAATATTGTTTTTAGTGATTCTTAAAGTTTCAATGATCCGTCCCTTAAAAGGTGATTTTGATAAATTTGTTGGTATTTTCTTCACTAGAAAGCCTGTCATTAATTTGTCGCTAAAGATCGTTTGGAAGCCGTCGAAGATCACCCATGGCTATAATTCTAAGGAAGTATCACCGACGAATTTCTGTTGGACAGGCCTCTTCCAATGAATTTCCGACGGACAATGGGTAGTGTTTGTTCTTTAAGGTACTTGAAGGAAAAAAAAGAAATTTATTTTATTTTTTTAAAGTTGTAGAGATCTCTAGGTGTTTCCGTCGCTAAAAATTAATGTTTTTAAACTTAGACGAAGCTTAGTTGGGGTCAGGGGTGCCTTTCCCCTTGAAAATTTTATACGTATTGAACTCGACCCCTAGTTTAAAGGTCAGTTGTCTCTCCCCCCCCCCCCCCCCCCCCCCCAAAAAAAAAAAATTCAAACTTCGCCACTATTTTTAATTTGTTGTTATTTCTGTCACTAGAAAGTCTGCCAGTAATTTGTTGGTAATATCCGTCGGTAATCCATCTACCCACGGCTAATTTCAAAGAGAGAATCACTGACGGAATCCGTCGGTATAAGCCTTTATCGACGGATTTCAAACAGAGTGGACATCCGTGAAACACTAATACTTAAGCTATTAAAAAAATCGTAACCATTGATTACATTTTTGGACATCGAAGAACTGAGTAGAAATGCGAAGAGCGTCGCTATATTTTCGCGTAACGCCACCAGGTGGCCTTCGAATCCGAGGAGCCTTGTTGTGAACCTCATGGAAGTCTCTCCATATAGTAACGGAGGCAGCTCCAGCGACGAGTATAACGATCACCACGACAAAGAACCACCAATGCCACTCATCACTAGAATCAGAAGTAGTTGATTTTGTTTTAGTTTCCATGAATAGGTTGTTTCATGACTTATTTGTTGTGCATATATATTCGTAGATGGAGATTTGTAAGGTGTTTAGTTGCCGGCAAATTGTGCGTTGAGTTAGTAGAGACAAAGGAGATAGTTTGGAATGAAAGGAGACATCAAAGGATAGTTTTGGTTTAGGAAGTTCCTAAAAATACGAATCTTAAGATTCATAAAAGTGTTAAAAGATATCTAGATCAGTTAGGCTAGTAGGTGAGCAGACACCAAAAATGTCATGTCTCAGTGTCACGTAGGCTGTCACATCACTAAAGTGGTGTTTCAACATTCTTGAGACATGGGTAGGGTGTGCAGACATGAAAAATCCATGTCTCAAGCATTTAATATATTTGTTTTTTCTAATATTAATTGTATTTAGTTTTATAAAAATAATAAATAAATAAAATAATGTTCAAATAAATATTAAATTATATAAAAATATTACAAAGCATGCTAAAATAAAAATTACAAAGCATCCTAAAATAAAAAAAAATTACATAGCATCCTAAAAAAAAGTACAAACCATCCTAAATTAAAAAAAAATTACAAACCATCCTAAATTAAAATAAAAAATTACAAACTACTCGTCCTGTCCGTTGTTCCATATATATTCGATCAAGTCGGCTTGTAGATGATGATGGATGTGTTCGTTACGTAACGCGAAATCGTTTAACTCTTGTTGCGCTTGGTCATCCGGAATAGTATTCTCCTCCACCGTATTTTCATCGAACTCACAAATAGCTCGGCCTTCGTCTTCGATGATCATGTTATGTAGCACGATGCAAGCATACATACAATAACGTATTTTTTTTGTTGTGAAAGCACGTGCCGGGTTTGCGATGATGTGCCATTTTGCTTGTAGAACCCCAAATGTTCGTTCGATATCCTTTCGCGCCGCTTCTTGATACTGAGCAAATTTCTTTCTTTTTTCATCGTGAGGGTGCTTAATACTTTTAACAAGTGTAGAATAGGTTGGGTATATTAAATCCGCAAGATAATACTTGTGCTTGTACTCAACCCCCGAAACAGTAAATTTTGTATCCGGGCCGGTTCCTTTTCTAACATCATCAAACACCAAAGACTGATTGAGAACATTAAGGTCATTATTGGAACCGGGAACATCAAAAAGGGCATGCCAAATCCATAAGTCTTGTGACGCGACAGCCTCTAAGATTATTGTTGGATGACCGTGATCGCCTCGATAAAACATGCCACGCCACGCATTAGGACAATTTTTCCACGGCCAATGCATGCAATCGATGCTTCCGATCATCCCTGGAAAACCATGCTTCTCGTGATGGAACTGATACAACTTCTGGATATCATTGGAGTTTGGTTTACGCAAATATTTTTTGCTGTAGATCTTGACAACACGCTTGCAAAACTTATACAAGCATTCACGTGACGTTCTTTCAGATATCCGTAAGTACTCATCCCACGAGTCGGATGCTGTCCCGTAAGCTATTTGCCGCAACGCTGACGTGATTCTTTGATAAGTTGTGAACCCCCGTTTGCCTCTAGCATCGTACCGTAATGTAAAATACGGGTCACAACTCGCCAAATCATCGGCAATACGTACGAACAATCGACGACTCATTCGAAACCGCCGCCTAAACATCTCGTCCGTATACACCGGGTGATCGGTAAAGTAATCTCTAATTAATCGCTCATGTGCACCTACACGTATGTTGTAAATAAATTTAAAAAATATATTTGAAGAAAAATTATACGTTCCAAAAAAAAAAAATAGTTGCTATATATATTTGAAGAAAAATTATATGCTTACCCTGACGGTCTCTGTTTAAAGCCGCTTGCCTAGGTCGCGGTTGCGAGCTCACTTAGTCTTCCTCCGCCACGATTAATTGTGCCGCTTCCCAAATCGCGTTAACAAAAATCTGGTTTTCTTCGCTCGACGAAGATGAGGAATCAACCAATGGTAGGTATGACATTGTTTGTTATTTTTTTTAAAGAAAGTAGAGAGGTTTTTTTGTTGGTTTTGGTTGATTTATGAGGGTTTATTTGGATGGTTTGGGTTTATATTGTTGGATTGGTTTTAAAAAAAAATAATAAAACTAGCCGTTATAGATGAAAGAGCCGTTGGATTAAAAAAAAATTGTGATTGGTCCGTCCTTGATGTCTCAAGGAAGACGGGAGGGACGGGGGTGTTCGGGACGGGGCAGGCGGGGCGGTGTGCAGTTGGGGGACGGGGGCTTGTTCACGTCTGCTCACCGAGCAGTCTTATGTAAACGGATATTCGTGCTCCATAAATACAAGATAGTCAGATATTGTATTTAAATGTCTAATACAATGTTATCCTTGCAGTAAATGTAGGATTAAACAAGCGATATTTTCTAAACTAAAACTAATGTCTTTTCGCCTTATCGGTTTACTGGTCAGATAAGTATTAAAAAACCGGATAAGAAATCTAAATATACACAAACATATACTTAGCGTTAGGATCAAATATAAACAGTATGTTCAGTTCAGTGCGAATCTTTAGAAGCAAAGAAAAAAAACATGTGATGCCATTTTTGTAAGTAGTGTAATTACACTACTAAAAAATTAACTAGATTAATTATTGTTTTAAACTAGAGTAACTATTATTATAGGTTTAAACTAGCGTAGTAATTGTTACGCCACTTCAATTTTTACGCTATAAGAAAATATGATGTTACGTATGTGAAAATTCATTTATACAGGATCTCATCCCCATATATGTGTGAATAATTTAAAACAAAATATTTAAGTAGTTTAATTCTGAGTAGATCTATGATGGCAACAAAACATAACTTCCTAACATACTAAATAAGAAGAGTAACTTGCCATGTTTATCCTTGTGGTTTGATGAACTATGCCACTTCAATCCACTTTTTATTTTTGTGTATCTTTCATTCTTGACATTTTCAAAACATGTCACTTTCATTCAATTTGTGAAGCCCCATTGAAAAATTAGTTAAACGATGGGTAAAATGGTCATTTTACATGTCTTTTTTTTTTAAGAGTAAATTCTATCATTTCGTCCCTATTGTTCAGTAAAATTGCTACTTTCAATCCAATAGTTTTTTTTTTGTAATATAAAAGCGTACGACATATGGCGTCCATTTCCACATGTCTTGATGATAGACATGATAAGACGAACATGTACAAACTTCCGTTTTTTTTTCTTCAAATTGTTGGTGTTACTTCGACACAACATTTATCTCCGTCGTAGACTCAACCAATATAGTCCTTTCTTTGGTTGTAAAGACATGAGCAACACAAAACTACATGTATGTGGAGGTCACACCAAGTTGAACAAATGGAAGTTTGCATATGTTCGTCTTGTATGTCGTGGGACGCCATATGTCATACGATTTTGGATGACAAAAGAAATATTTGGATGAAAGTGGTTTTTTTATCAAACCACATAGACGAAATGGCAGGTTTCACTCTTTCAAAAATGACCATCTTACTCTTCAGTCAACTGACTTTTTAGCGGGAGTTAACAAATTGGATGAAACATATGTTTTGAAAATGTTAGAGATGAAAAAAGCACAAAAATAAAAAAAATGAACGGAAGTGACATATTTCACCAAACATTAGGTACCAAGATAAAAGTTTACTCAAATAAGAATTTTAGAAGTATAAAAAAAATAGTTATGAAAATCCAGTCTAACCATTGATTCCGTTTGTTTTTTTTTTTTTTTAATTTTAGTGGCATCATAACCGCTCAGTGTAAATGAAAGTGATTCAAATGTATTCAACCAAAACATATTGTTCTCAATCCAAATGGTTGTTCGTCTAGTTGTGACTTGTAAGAACACCTAAGAATCGACAATAACGCACTGAGATAAACATATTGCGTGTCTCTTAATGTGCGGCTATGAGTTTAGTTTTGTTTCTTTGGTTGGTTTAATTGTAATGACAATTTTATAACTTCTTGTTGTAACGATATGACAAATAAAAACATTTAAAATATTAATGAGAACAATTTGATTCACAATTCTTAACTAATTTCTTATTATTGATGTGATTATCAAACACATAACCATTATTTAAAATTCTAAGGCAACTAAATTTTGAGTATATTAATCTAATGCTAAGTATAAGAGAATTGATGATGTAGGTCGTTTTTTTATTATTTGGTAAAAAGGATCTTTGAAAAACTTTAATAATCAAACTATTAGACCATACGGAGTGGAGGAGAGAAAGAGAGGCATGAAGCGTCATGTGGCACTTGTGGGGCCCATGTGTAAAGAGTGAAAATTGTGGGGAGTGGAAAGGACGGGAAGGGAATAATATTATTGTGTGTAAGATTTTTTTAAAAAAAAGAAAAAAATAAAACAACAAACCAATCAAAACCCTCCACCTAGTTCCACCTCCCGCCCGGTGGGTTTTCTCCTGCCCAAGGGGCTTCCCCCCCTTCCACGCCCAACCTGGATGGTGTGCTGGGCTTGAAGCCATTCCCCCGCCCCATTCCCCTGCCCCACTCTGTCTCGTCTTAGGTAGACAAGAACAAAGAAGTGAAGAACCTGGGCAGCCCAATAGATTAGCAGGCCAGATAAAGGTCTAACGCCCTCAATTTTTAGTTTCATATAAGATCTTATGTGCATTTGGCCCAAACAAATAAAGGCCGATGTCCTAAAAATCGATTACTCAACATTACTATCGAGGTACGATCCAGAAATTTACACTTTCAAGTACGACAAACAAGTTATAATATTTGAACGTTAAATATTAGCTAACAAAATGCAGTTTATTTAATTGAGGCAATTAAATATTTAGAGAAATATTTAAATAAACAGTCATTTGTGAAATAATTAAATTAATTGTTTGCTGAAACAATTAAAAAAATAGTGATAGTTCTTATTGATTGTTAAATTACAATTAACCAGTAAAAATACATGCGCTACACAACGAGGTTTCAGTTTGAACAGGGTCAGTATGGCACGACATTTATAATAATCTTAATAGTACCCCATTATTAGGCTTCGGTTTTTACAAAAAATTGTGTAAGGGTAAGGCTAACGTACATATGAACCTTAACGTGAGAAGCGTAGGAAGTATTTTCAGCCCTTAGATTATAGGCGGTGGCATGATGGTAATTAACAACCCTAATCATGATCAGCGGTATTTAACCATGGGTAAATTAGGAAAAAACGTTAAAAAATTTCAAATCGAAACAACAGACCTAATCGAACCCTGATTTTTCATCGTTTCAGTTCGATTAAACGTTTAGAATGATTACTCAATCAAAATAACAAAAAACATTCGATTACAATGAACGAAATCGTAAAAATTAGAAAAACAGAGATTTACACTGAGACGATTAATCTTACGAAAAACATACAATTATGAATATAACGCTCGTAATAGTTGTCAAATAGTTTCGAAAACTTAGTATAAAGTTAGTTGCATTAAGTGAAAACTTGTGCGAAAACATGTTGGTTTAAATTCAACTTATTGACAGTAACAGAAATTTTAATTATAAACAATTGTTTTACTTTGAAAGAGCAAAACGCATTATATTTGATGGGTCGGGTAGAGATCAAGAGATTGTACCGGCATGCGGATTGATATATACATTCGGGGTCGAAGCAGGTTAATTTTAAACAAAACCTAAATGAAAACGTAGATGCAAAATTGAAAATAACGTTAAACTTCAGAAAAAATAATGTCAACAAAACTTAAGTAATATTCATGATTTTTGAACTTAAAAGTCTTTAATGTTTCAGTTGTATCTTTAAACTTACAGTAAAAATTTAGTTTTCGTTTATATCTTTAAAGTTACACTAAAAACGTAGACAAACATCTTTTTTATGCCTTAAAATTAAATGTCCAAAGTCAATTTCTCTCCTACAACTAACAAATTGCACCGTTAAGAAAAAGCTAATCCCTCCGTCCCAATGTCCTACTTTTCTTTTTTGTTTGTCCCAAATTAAATGTCCCTTTCCAAAAATAGAAATGTAATTTCTAGTTTTACCCATAAAAGACAAAACACAATCACCACTTTTAAGGATATTATTGTCATTTTACCACATACAAACAAAATATTTCTTAAAATGTGTGTTTTTTGAACTAGGACATTTAAATTGGGACGGAGGGAGTAATAAATTGATATAAGTAGTCTAGACACAGAATACCAAATTTGGAAATTGACCAATGAAAAAGTATTGTGGCGGGAAACGGTGCTAGTATCCACTATCAGCACGGTAACACTGCTTCGAGTGACACGAGTAGTGGTTTGCTGGTAGATTCCATGGGTGTTATACCACAGTGTTGGTACTTTTTTATTAGAGTGGGGGTTTTTGTATTTTATGGGTTGAGTGGTCAGGGTAATGCTACCTCCAAAACTGTGTTTCAGTGGAATGAATCAGTAAAGTTATGTAGCAATGCAGGATTATTGTAAATCAATGAAGTTGAAAATATTTCAGTGAGCGCCCCGCCACCCTAATAGATATTTATATTTATTAGATAAATATAAGGAGGTGGATGAATATATATTATATTATAATTAGGTAGCGTACCCCAAGTGTAAATGCTACGAATATTAATATTAGTAAAGGGGGTGGGTGAATCTCTCTCTTTCTCCCTCTTTATCCCCCCTCCCTCTCCCACTCCCCCCTCTATCTCCCTCTCCCTATCTCTCTCCCCTCCCCCTCTTTATATCCCTTTCTCTCTCTCTCTCTCCACCTCTCTCTTTTTCCCTCCCCCTCTCTCTTGTCGACCGGCCAGTCCGACACTGCCGCCGCTCCCCCCCTCTCATCGACGGCTGGGTAGTAGGACACTGCCGCCGCTCCTCTCTTTCGCCGATGACCGGCCAATCCGACATTGTTGCCTCTCCTTAGCCCAGTCCAACGTCGACCACAACCATTGTCCTGCGCCTGCTCCACGCGTTCTCTCTGGCCCGCCCAAGCCTCCAAGCGTCGCCTTACGTCATTTTTCGTGACCGATTTGTGGTGTTTTCTAATTAGTCAAAGGGTTGATCCGGATTCAGGAATTCGTGAACTTTGTTAACTGACGTGACATTTGTCGAATCCAACACATGTGCTATTCGGTTATTCGTCGAAGGTGTGATTTTTTGAACACCCTATGGTTTGGATTATATAACTATTTATTCGGTTTATAATTGGATCATTGACTGGATTAAATCGGATTTAATGATTAGTGTATGCGCTTCCGCTACTTTGATTAGTATACAACATTAATAAATAATAAAATATCATTTTATTAAAATTAAAATTGACCGATTCTCAATAGTGTTGAATTTTGAAGGTGCAGATAAAATATGCTAAGTAAATTTTATTATGTGTTTTGTTTATTATTTTTAACACTAAAACTTACGATAAGCAAAATTTAATGGGTTTGGTGTGTTTTAAGTTTTAACTCCCTTTATTTTGGATAAACCATAATCTTTTTAAACAAAGCGCTAGCAAATTAAGAAGTTAAAACAAAATAAAGCAAACTTGGACCGAATCATACTTGTATTCCAAGTTTAAATTAAAAACTTGGATTTAGGTGGATGCAAAATCTCTTCGATTGATGATTATTTCTTGATCACCCCTTAGTTTTGGAGAAAATCCCACTAAGCAATGGAATTAGGGTTTTCTTTTTAGTTTTCTTGATCTTGAATGATGAAGTACTTCTCTCTTGCATTTTTGGTACTTCATTTGATACTTCCACAGTTACTTTGGTTGGCGGAGTTTGAAACTTATTTGAATCATCTCGTTTTATTTCAAACAAATTGTCATCATTTTGTGCGTATTTATCTTGCTTTGCTCGAGTAGGTTTTGGATCTTCCATGAATTTGATCTCTTCTATCTCGGGGTCAGGGTGTGTGTAACTACTTGGATAGGGTTCTCTTGTTGACTTCAATTGGTTGAGTTCCGATTTTGTCTCCTCAAGTTGTTGTTTGAGCGACATGAGATAGTAGGCCATTAGTTTTGCCTCATCATTAGAACTTTCTAACGTTTGTTTCTTCTCTTCAACAACAATTGTCTTTCCATGTTGGTTGTTTTCCTTTTCGCTTGCCATCTATCAATATATAACATACAACAATGTATAGATCACAATTGCATTTAAAATAAGCTTATATTAGTTTTCATAAAAGAAATATGAATATGAATGTTTATTTGGATATTATGTTATATATACAACATTTTTTCCAAGTAAATTTAACAACTTAGTATTGTGAAAATGATAGTATACCATATTCATTAAAAAATTATGTAAATGTATTTTTTTTTTTTTGTTGAACTTAATATTTGTAGACATGGCCTAATCCCGAAGTTTAATAACAAACAATTTATATATTCAATATCATAAAAAGATTGCACACCTTACTCTTATAGTGTCAAAAATCATATTGCATGACTGAATCTCAATTTTAACTTAGTTTTGCAGAAAAATAAAAGTTACTGAAAGCAACATAAACCTCTTTGAGCTTTTGCGCGTAAACCTCGCCTACTAAAACTTTTTCTCCAAACAGCAGAACGGCTTCTTTCACAGACTTAAATGGTTGTCGCGTATCAATCTCCACCCTCCCATTCACGACCAAACCCTCCTCCATCTCTCCACAAAACCAAGTTTTAAAAATAGTTCAAAACGCTAAAACCATATGCATGCAACAAAAGCACACGCCAATAGGTGTTTTGTGAAATAAATGAAGATGTGCATGAATGATTTATAAGAGAGAAAAATAGATATTATTATTATGCACATTTCTTGGCTTCCACTTCACTAGAATTCTGTTAATTGAAGTTGATGTTTATTGTTTTGGTGGTTGCACCATCTTATTCTTTTTAATCATTTTTTATAATGATGTGTTGTATGTTTACGGTAATAACTAATTTCTAATTCATCGAAGGGTGAATCAAATCCACCATGATTTGTATTTTGTCCCCACCAACATTTGGGTCATTGGGCCCGTTCCTAAATCTATATCTATACATATAATAAACCAAAGCTATTTTAATGACATGGCACTCAAAGAGTCATTCTCCTCCTTAAGTGTGCCATGTGTCATCCCATGTGACATTGAGATATTTTAGGAAAAAAATAATTTAAAAACAAATTAGATTTTTATCTCTTACGTTTCCTCCCATCATTTTTAAACGTTAATGTCTTTTATATACGAGATTTTTTTAAGAAAAAAATTACACCAAATTAACGAGCGTTTTATTATCTTTCCAACGAGTACCATAGTGCTATAAAAAAAATAGAGAAAAAAATGACTATTTTTTGTTGGGTTTTGTTCAAACAGGGAAAAAAACACAAAGTGTTCAGGTAAATAATCTATACTATATTATAATGCATGAGACAAGGACTTCTTAAAACTTAAAAGAGACATTCTCTTTTATGAGTGTGCCATGTGGCATTGAGATATTTTAGGAAAAAATATTTTAAAAATCAAATTGGATTTTTCTCACTTATGTTTCCTCCCATAATTTTTAAACGTTAATATCTTTTATATACGAGATTTTTTAAAGAAAAATATTACACTAAATTAACGAGCGTTTTATTATCTTTCTAACGAGTACCATAGTGCTATATAAAAAACGAAGAAAAAAAACGACTATTTTTGTGGGGTTTTGTTCATACAGGAAAAAAAACACAAAGTGTTAAGATAATTATGTTAACATTGGAGTTATACATGGTTTTAGTTTAGAAATCACTAATTATGTTCAAATTAGTAAATATGAATTCTATTTTCAACATGCGTTAACATTGGAGTTATACATGGTTTTAGTTTAGATATTAATATTAGAGTTATACATTGTTTAAGGTTAGCCGTTAATATTGGAGATACATTTTTAATTGTTTTAAGTTAGGTGCTACCCGAAGCTTTATTGCATATAACTGTAAAGCGAATCATTTTATTTCATATGTAAAATTAATATGTCATATTAGATTTTTCAACCCCGGGACGTTCCCGGGGTATAATCTAGTTATTTTTATAAGAATTATATACGATGATTTATATTAAAATATTAAAACCTATAAAAGATATTATTATGATCATTTCCAAGATTTATATATGGTAATTTATATTAAACTATATGGGAAAAGAAAAGAGTTTTCTTTTTATTGTAGAAAAAATTACACGGATGGTGCCTGTGGTTTTCCTAAAGTAACACCTTAAGGTACTAAGCAACTTTTTTAACCTTTTCAGGGCCCGTGGTTTTGTTTTTGTAACGAATTTGGGTACTAAGCATTAACCCCGTTAAAACTAACTGATTCAACCCCTCACGTGCATGTCACGTGAGGGTATAATAGTAAATTCGTTTTATCTAATATTTTTGTCTTTCAAAATAATATTAACAATAACAATACAGACGATATTTCATCTTCTACACATACACACAAACACAAAACGTCAGGGCATCGTAACAGAGCAATAGGGGATTAGGGTTTGTGCATGCTTCGTGTTGAATAATGTGGAACATAAGAAAGGAAGATGATGATTACCATGAACACGTTTACGGTGAGACATATCAATCACATAATCGTTTTTTTCAGTGTTAAAAAGATACGTTTTTTTTTATAAAAATCTTTGCTTTTTGTGTTGTAGGTTTATATCAAGAGTTATTTTGTGTAAAGCTACACCATGGAGGTGTTTTTACAGAGTTTCCTGATCGGGTTTATGCAAATGGTAAGATTACTTATGTGGATTTGATTAACAAGGATTCATTTAGTGTAAATGAACTATACGAGATTGCTTCACAAGTTGGTTATGGTGACGGGTGTACTCTGTATTTTCATTATCTAATTCCCGGTGATAACTTAGACTTTGGATTGAGGCCTTTAACCAATAAGTCTAATGTAGTTGGTATGTTGAAATGTTTGGGTGGTGAACCTGAGATTAGTGTTTATGTTGAAGTTGGAAAAAGCACTGTTATGTTAAAAAATTGTCAGCAAGAAAGTGCAAAGTTTGGCCCTGTTGATATGCAACCTATTGATGCTGCTTTTGAGAATGTTTTGAATGAAGTGATGAATCCATCAAATGGATATGATTCTGACAATGGAGATGACTCTAATGATGATATTGTGGATCCTGAAAATCTTATTGAAGAAGGGGAAGTTGATATGAGGGGTTTTATGTTTTATCTAGAGAATGATGATAAAGGCAAAGAAGTAGAAGAAACTTTGGACAGTGATTCATTTGGTAGTTCATCATCAGGTGAAGATATAGAGAAGGATAGGAAAAGAAAATTGAGAATGATTAGAAAGGAAGCAATGAGTAAGAGTTTGTTGTTTTTTGTTGGTCAGGAGTTTCCAAATAAGAAAGTAGTAAAAGATCTTGTTAAAAGGCATGCAGTGGAAACAAGGAGAGAAATTAGCTTCTACATAAATGATAAAAAAAAACTTAGAGCTGTTTGCAAAGGTTCTATCCCACATTTTGGAGGCCCAAGCAAAGCACTTACAATAGTGGATCCAAGTTCAAGTACAACAGTTGGTCCAAGTTCAAGTACAATAGATGGTCCAAGTTCAAGTAAAACAGTTGAAAAGGGTCAAAAGCAAGGGAGCGTGAAAAAAGCTGAAAAGGGTCAAAAGGAAGGGGGTAGGAAAACATTTGAAAAGGGTAATAGATGTCCTTGGGTTCTGTATGCATCTAAGTTAAAAGATGAGTCAACTTGGGTTGTGAAAACGTATAACCCTCAACACAAATGTCTTCAAAGTAGGTCTGTCAAAGCATTCACAGCAGGTTGGCTTTCAAACCAGATCTTGTTTAAGGTACAATCAAATCCTACCATCCCGATCAGGTCTCTGCAAGAACAATCACAAAAGAAATTTGAAATGCATGGGTGTTTCAAAAATGAAGGCGTTTAGGGCAAAATCTTATGCTTCAAAACTATTAATGGGTGATTACACATCTCAGTATAGAAGTTTGAGAGACTATGGTCTTGAGTTGCAAAGAACAAACCCAGGTACAACTGTGAAACTTGAATTTGAACCTGAGCCTAATGTTGAAGCTGACATTAGAGTCTTTAAGAGAATATACATATGTATAGGGTCACTCACACAGGGGTTTAAAGCTTGTAGAAGGGAAATAATTGGATTGGATGGTGCTTTTCTGAAGGGTCCATTTCCTGGACAACTACTGACAGCTGTTGGGCAAGATCCTAATAATGGGTTATATCCAGTTGCCTATGCCATAGTAGAGTCTGAATGTTTAAATTCTTGGGAGTGGTTTTTGCTATATCTTAGGGATTACCTGGATTTAGATGTGAATTCTAATTTCACATTCATATCAGACAGACAAAAAAGGTTTAATTCCAGCTTTACAAAATGTATTCCCATTTGCTGAACATAGGTATTGCATTAGACACATACACCAAAACATGAAAACACAATGGAGTGGCAAAGCTTACAAAGACATGTTATGGAATATAGCCAAAGCTTCCAAATTCCTGAATTCAATAGCAAAATGGAAGAGTTGAGATCAATGAATCAAGAAGCTTACCAGTACCTACAACAGATCCCAGCAAAGCATTGGGCAAGGAGCCATTTTACAGGTTTGACTTTGATATTGTTTTTAGATAGTTTATTGTCACATCTGATGTTGCAATAATTTTTATTGATTGTTGTTTGAAATTGTTTCCTTTTATATAGGTAGAGCTAGATCTGATGTTCTATTGAATAATGGGTGTGAAGTGTTTAACTCAAAAGTACTTGATAGTAGGGATAAACCAGTTATAACAGCCTTAGAGTTTGTGAGAGAGTACTTAATGAGAAGGATATAGTTAATGTGATGAAAACCATTGACCACACTGATGGGTTATTAACTCCAAAAGCTATTGACAAGTTTGAAGAGATAAAGAAAGCTGCAGGCAAGCTTAGTGTTCAGTGGAATGGAGGTAGACATTATCAATTTACAGGTTATAATGTAGTATTGAATGAGGTGGAACAATGTGTTGTAGATGTGGTTGGAAAAAACTGCTCATGTAGGATGTGGGAGTTGACAGGCATACCTTGCAAGCATGCAGTTGCCACTAATTGGAGCATGTCTTTAAATGGACAACAGGTATGTTTATTTTCTTAAGTTTACTACTTATCTGAATGTAGTTTGGGCATTTCTCATGTTGTTAATTAATAGGTTGACATATCAGAAGCATGGGTTGATCCATGCTATTGGCTTGACACTTGGAAAGAGGTTTATTCACACAAGGTTGGACTATCAATGGTAGAAGTTTGTGGCCAAGGTCAGATTGTCCTATAAAGATAAAGGAACCTTATTATCATAAACCTATTGGAAGGCCAAAAAAGCAAAGGAGGAAGGATGCAAATGAGAAAGATGGTGACATGGTGAAAGATGGAAAGCTAAGCAGGAAAGGGAAGACTGTCACTTGTGGGAAGTGTGGAAACAAAGAGCACAACAAAAAAACATATAAAGGTCAAGGTGGAGAAGGATCAGCAGCTTCTAAGGCAAGAAAATCTAAGCCAAAGCCTGCAAATGGGTCTACATCTAAGGTTTCCAAGGCTGGAGCTGCAAAGGGTTCAAGAAAATTTAAGTCAAAGGCTGCATGAGTGTTTGAATCACTGTTTTGAATGTGTTTTGAATCTGTTTTTGGATCAGTGTGTTTGCATCAGTGTTTGAATCACTGTTGTGACTCAGTTTTTGGATCAGTTATGTTTGGATCAGCCTTTAATCACTGTTTTTGGATCTGTTATGTTTGAATTTGTTATGTTTGTGAATTTGTTATTTTTGTGAAACTGTTATGTTTGAATGGGCCTTAAACTCTGACCCATTTAACCTGTTATGACCCATTTGCACAGCTGAAAGATTTAACATGTTATGACCCATTTGCACAGCTGACAGATTTAACATGTTATGACCCATCTGACCCATCTGCTGCTGCATTTGTTAACCTGTTATGACCCATTGAACCTGCACATTTTGTTTAACTGTATGGTTCTGTTCAACAACTGACCCATTGCAGCTGTATGGTTCTACTGTATGCAGCTGACCCATTTGAACCTGTAAAGCTGATACACATTGCAGCCCTTATGACCAGCTGACCCATCAGCTAAACACATCACATACCAGCAGCTGAATATTTACACAACACATACCAGCAGCTAAACACATCACATCAGCAGCTACAATGGGTCAGCTAAACACAACACATACCAGCAGCTGAATATTTACAAGGACTATTCTTGTGATTATTTATCTGCTGACCCATATTCAACACATATCAGCAGCTGAACATATTCAAATACAACATATCAGCAGCTGAACATATTCAACACAACACAATCACAACACATGATGAATCTAACCCATTATCAGCCTTAAAACACAATACATTCAAATACATATGCCAAAAAAGAGGAATTCCATACATTAATGCCAAAATTCAGGATTTCCATACATTGTCACCATACATTAATTCCATACAAAAGATTCAAAAGACCTGATTTCCATAGACATTCACCATCTATTACAAAAGACTTACTAAACCCTACTTGACCCTACTTGACAAAATACAAAACCAGCAACAGGAGGAACATTGAGCAACAAAACATCAGTTGTTTGTTTTTAATGTCTAGTTGCGCCTGATGTGTCTTCTTCGTATCATCAAGTTGAGTCTGAAGAGCCACGACATTCTCTTCCAAAGTGTTTTTTGACTTCAGCAGACCAGGTATGATTTCAATGCATCCACGACATGTTGGGGGGTCAATCCAACCAAAAAAGCGACAGGTTGATCCTTGATGAAAAAAAAATTAGGGCAATAATTAGGGGAGATCAATAATTAGGGCAAAAAAGTGAAACCTACCATGTTTGGACAACAAGCAAATTGACGACCAGGGTTTTTGTCGGTCCACGAGGTCTTAATCTTTGCAGGACAACCACAATGGCAGAAGATTGGGTTCACCATGGTGCTGATCGACTAGCTTTGTTATGGAAGAAGAATGCTTTGAAAGGATGAGGGTGGTTGTTATTAACGTGCCTGTGGGTTTAAAATATAACACAAAACGAATTTACTATTATACCCTCACGTGACATGCACGTGAGGGGTTGAATCAGTTAGTTTTAACGGGGTTAATGCTTAGTACCCAAATCCGTTACAAAAACAAAACCACGGGCCCTGAAAAGGTTAAAAAAGTTGCTTAGTACCTTAAGGTGTTACTTTAGGAAAACCACAGGCACCATCCATGTAATTTTGTCTTTATTGTATGAACACAAATAAACAACCCTTGAACCTAAACAATTTTCAAGCTTGAAACACAATAAACTTGGCCAAGAAGCCAACTCATGATCCTTGAAATCTTGACCATCAAGCACTAGATCGACCACACCTTGAAAACTTGACCAGCTCTTGAGCTTTTAAGCGTGCTTTGAACCGTGTAATTGCAATATACAGAAGTTTCAAATAGTGTAAGGTTAAGGTATAAAAGTATTTAGGAATATATTAGTTAGCCATTAAAAAAAATCTGCAAGGGTATCATATTGATGTCAAATATATCTATCTATCTATACTATTATAAAATGCATCCTAGATGGGCATCAAAGTAATTTCACTATAATTTTAAGATGGCATCCCAAAAGACTTAAGTGTAATCTCTAAATTTTTATCCTCTTTCTTCCATTTATACCCTTGTGTACAACCTTTGATAGAAATTGTACAAAATAATAATGCAAACTCATTGCATACAATCTTCTCTACTTCTTCAATTTCCGTCACCATAATGAGCAATTTAATGGGATTGATTGTGAAATTCAATTCCCCCTGCTGTACCATTCAATGAAGCACCTACATAAATTGTCTCAACTTCAAAGTGTACAATCTGAGAATGCTTCCCAATGCTTCTGATGCCTATGGGCTATGGCGACCATTGATGTTTCACCCTACTCTAAATTGATTTTTCATTAACTACGGCTCCAAGTTGAAATCGCTGACCCTATCCTACAAGGTCTAGCGCTGCTAGGTTACTTTTATCATTATTGTGCGTATTTCGAGGAATTTTTATTTGATTTTGTTTGGAATTTTATTTATCCATTGATTTTTTTAGGTGGTGTATATGGTCGATTGGTACAGAAATATGGTGATGTATATGGTCGATCAGAGTCTACATTTTGATTATATTGAAGCCTAGAATCAGATATTATTTTGTACAATCATTTTGTTTCATATTAACCATGTTTCATGAACGGAAAAAGGTAAAATCATTTTTTTTTTCATAACAGTGAAAATGGCAGACACAAAGGCAATGACAGGAATAAATTTGTGAGTTTTGTTTGGCTGCACTTGTTTTAGCTTAATGTCCTTATTTTCATTTTATTTACTGTTATTGATACTCAAAGCTAACAGATAAAAAGGAAGATCCTTTTATGGTATGCCGTCAAACCGATTAAGTTATTATTTGGAGTTTATTTGTTTCTCAAATATATATGATATTCTCACAATATTAATTTATGTGATCTATATTTGCAGGTGTGGATGGAATTAAATCAACAAATAATGCGAATTTGATTAAAGAACCCAGGCCCGAAGGTCAGTTGACATTTGCCCATTATATTCGAATTTTATACCTGTGTTACTTTGTCGTGTATTAACTTTGGATGTCGTTTCAGCAACCATATTGTAAAGGCAGCCATCATCCTCAATTTTGTCTGAACACTTTATTTTAATTGCTAAGCCAGTGTCGGTAACGTTACAAACCAAAGCAACAGTGTTCGAATTCCAGTATCGTTACACGTTGCACTAAGACAGACCAAATTCCCGCCGCGAAACGCGGGGGTCCAAGTTCCGAAGGAAGTAACTACCATGCCCTTAAGAGATAAAAATTTGAAAATTATTTATGGAACAAAAATTCAGGTACCTACTTATTATTAACACACACACACATTAATTGCATAAAAAATGAGAACGACAGTGTGCGCCAGTACCTCTTAGGTTACCTATGTATCTTTTATTTTTTTTCGAAGTTTGTTTGTTAATTGGTGACAGTCCACAGAAATACGGTTATGTATATGGTCGATCCGAGTCTACATTTTGATTATATTGAAGCCTAGAATAGATATTTAGGATAATGCCAAATTTGAGTTTTGATGATCATATTGAATGCAAGAAGCCTAGAATTAGATATTCGTGATTATAAATATAAAAATAACTTTTAATTGGATACCCTCTCCTCGATATGGTGTTAGTGAGGGTTATTTTGGATAAGGTAACACATTTTTCCATCTACTGAATCATTTTGTACATGGTTTTCACACCGAATTGTTTTTTTTTTCTTGAGCTAATTTTTTTCTATTAACTTAGCACATACCACGTGTATTACGTGGCATTGGATGCTTGGATTGCATATTTATGCATGAGCATCAACAAAAGGAAAAGTGTTCAGGTACAATCACACTTATGTTGATCCCCTGTTCTTTGCCTTACTGATATGAGCTTATAGCCAAGTGATTTTTTTGCAGTCAAGTATGGGAGGTAAAGTCATAGTATTGTAATGCCTGATGCAAGCCCTAATACTACTTTGAATGCTTTATTTCTGCTCGGTTTGGAGCTGCAGAGCAAGGGTGCGGCTTGAAGCATTGTTGTTTTTGCTAGGAGATTCAAAAGAATGGTATTATGTCACTAAAAGTAAATGCGTGGACAAAATCTGATGCTGACCTACATCCAGTAACTAGCAAATAGGAAAGTATTTTACTATTCTTTGTTGGTTTGCAACTGAATATTAATACAACTGCAAACCCACTTTGAACATTCATTGTGTTGACATTTTTCTTTGTTAGAACATAGTAAAGTTATGTCATTAATTCTCATATGTTGGTTGATTCTTGAACTGTTATCGCGCTCTTTCTCAAGACCGTTTAGATATAGAAATTGCATCCTGTTAGTCGAGTATACGCGTAGCTTGCAACAATTAAACTATGATTATATGTAAGTATTGGATAGAAAACTTGATCCATATGAACATGTTAATCTGATTCCGTGGTTGTATCTATTTTATAACCACTAGGTCTCATGATTTGACTTTAACTAACATATGATTGGTTTTTCTAAGGATAAATGACCACACAAGCGGCAAGAAAAAGGTGAAGGATACACATGTTTAGCATCCTCCTTTTTATGTCATTCCCACAAACACCTGCATATTTAGAAGTGGGGAATGAATTTGCGTTCTCTAGATACGGTTAAAAGTAAACACGTGCTAAAATGTATGTATGCAAATTTATGTGTTAGGTAGGTACTTACATTCTATCAATAATGTATCCAAGTATTCTATTCTTTGGCCTTTCTTACACAATCATCTATGTAAAATTGAATATGTTTAACGTTAAATCTTCTATTTTTCAAGTTTTCATGTTATCACACAATCCATGTTGATAGCATCGATGACAACGACATGCACACATGAAAAGTTTACACGCAAAAAATCCCGCTGCAACGCGCAGGAAACCTACTAGTAACTCTATAACGTATGGAAAGTTACGAGGACCATAATCATTCTCTTGCATTCATTCCCTTGTCAGTGCACTATTATTGAATAATCTTTTTCAGTTTTTCCCTTAATTTAGCTTCATGTGGTTCGTATATCGGTCCTTCTTATTCCCATTAGGCCATGTACCGTCTACGTTGTGATAGGCCACACACATAAGATGGCACATGATATTTAAATCTCTCCAAAAAAAAGTGTTAGCTGCTCCTTCAACTATTGATGATTTAGAGGGTGTTTGGGATTGCTTATTTAACTCCAAAAGTGCATTTGGTTAGAAGTGTTTATTGGCTTATGACTTTTTTAAAATGAGTTTCTAAAAAAGTGTTTGGATTAGCTTTTATGGTGGGAAAAATCAATAAGTCAATAATTTGTTTTTCAAAAAATGTTTGGTTTAGCTTATTAGCGTAAAATAACCAAATGCCAAAAGTCAAAATTCTTGAAAACAACTTTTTCACCCTTACTTTTTTTTTTGAACGGCCAATAAACTGACGTGCCAGCTACCCAGGCACCCAACAATCGTGAAAGCACCCATACGCTTCTAGGTGAAGACACGTCTTAGGTGTCCGCCCTAGAATGCGCCGGGTAGCTAACACACACCAAGCCACCTATTCCGGAGAAAACCCGACCCTTCACCCGCCCGAGAGCACGACGGTAAAGAGCTGGTAAAACCGGTTGGATCAGGAATCGAACTCCTGACCAAGTGGCCAGAAGTCTTCCATCATATCTCCAACCACTAAGCTATAAGCTCGTGATGCCAAAACCAAAGGTGCTTTTGGTTTACACAAACAACTTATTTGCTTTTGGAAGAAGCCGAAAAGCAAATAAATCAATAAATTGTTTTGTAACTCAATCCCAAACACCCTCTTAGATGTCAATATTGTTGCACCCTTGAGTATTTAACGTTTTTTTATAGCGTGAATACATTTCGTAGTGATCAAATCGAGCTTATTTACCAATTTTTATGACATGTTGCCTTTATTGGTTATATTTTGCAATACGCCACACTAATGATCATTTGTGTTTCACCAGGCTTGATTTCTATATATTTGGATGAATAATTATGCTGTTAGTTATATGATTTCATCAACACTAATGTCTTTTTATGGGCTATAATTCAGACTCACTTGTACGTCCAATCTAATCTACCATATTGATATACATGTCAAAAACTGGGCTTACATAATGATAATCAAATTGTCACGATAAGAAAAAAAAAATAGTAATTTCGATAAAAAGAACTATGTCAATAGATGAATGCAATTTTTAATCAATTTATGAGTTTTGAACACTTAAAAAAAATAAGTGATTGCGGTAATCCATAACAACATATTATTTAAACATGTCATTATATTTATACATAACATTTTATTTAAAACTAGTTTCATTCTCCACGCTTCGCGGCAGAAAACCATGTTAAAACGTTTTGTGGTTTATTATGTTATATGCTATTTGCCATGTTCTAGTTTTTGTCACTTGTAACATCGTTAACATAGTAAAGTTACACTAAAAAGAAATTCTTATTACAAAGGAAAGAAAAGGGGATTGTAAATGATAATAGGCGTTTGAGTCCACATCGGTATTTTGGTTGTCTCACCAAACATTGAGAAACATTTTGAATAAAAATCCTTTTCTTTTCTGTAAAAAAATGTTCTAACAAGAAGTTTATAAATTATTTGATAAAAGAAGGTTATAAATCAAACATATATATTATTTTATCACCATATGTGAAAATATTTCAAGGATTTATGATAAGCAAACGCTTTTAATAAATTAGTAGTAAATATAAGGGTCAAGTTATCCTATATAATGTAACAAAAATGAGAAGGGCAAGAAAGATACAAAAAACACAACAGATCACGAAATATGACATAACGAACCACAAAATATAACACAATGCCGAAAAATATAACACAATGGTAAAGAAAAAAGACACAATGAATGGTGAAAATAACAAAATGATGAAAATAAGAAAAAGACACAATGATATAACGTATATTCTAAAACTACAACTTAAAAATAAAAAAAATAAAAAAACTAAAAACTAAGATCATAGGTTCGATGAGACGGTTCTAATGCCGTTTGAATGAGTTCAATCGGAGCCCGTTTGATACCCTTTCTACGACTTCCTATTTTTCTTTAACTGTGTATTTGATCCTAACCCGCAAATATAATATGTTTAAGGATATAGTAAATGGCATTTATAAGAAAATCAGTTTCATCAATGATTTTGCTGCTTATTTCCTTTTCTCACTCAAGAAACACAATGGTCTCGGATTAGACTGATGTGTGTTTTGGACAGCGAGTCAGGGGCGTAGCATTCAAGGGGCGTGGAGGGGCGGTCAACCCGTCCGAATTTTCGTTCAGAAGTTTCGAGTATATAGTCTTCGTATGGAATTTTTTGGTATATACGGTTTCGACCCCCGTTTAAAAAAAATAGTTATATAATCCAAAACATAAACCCAAAAAAAAGTAAATGTAAAACCCAAATCCTAAAATCCTAAGCCCAACAACTACATGAGCGGGTTAGTAGATTCAATGAGCAAACGATGAAGTTGTTATCTCTTAGCTACTCGAGCTAGGCTTGGTAAAAAGCTCGAAACGAGCCGAGCCAAGCCTTATCGAGCCCGAACTTAGCTTAGCATGTGAAGCTCGTCAAGCTCGTCGAGCCTTAGTGTAGAATTAGATTTATTAATATTTACCCCATCATTTAATCTTGTTTACTAAACCAGCGTGAGCCGAACTTCATTTATCGAGTTCCGAGCTTATTATTTTTATTTAAAATATAACTAATAGATAGTAAATGAGCCAAGCTCGAGCTCTCATAAGTTTTTCGAGCTCGAGCCTGGTCGAGCTCGGCCTTAGCTCGGATCGTTTGCAACCCTATCCATAATTGAAGAATTAAAAAATCATAAAGGTCGACGGGCTGAACTGTAATTCTTCATATGGTACCAACCATTTGTCTCCTTTTTAATGTTTTTGTGTCTTTGTTCAATTGTTTGTTAAACAGTGCTTAGACCTTTGATATTTATTTATTGTATTTAACGAGTTGATCTAACCCGCGCGTTGTGACGGGGTGTATAGTAATTTGAATATTAAATTAAAGTAACACATATCAAGAGAACTCTATCAATGATGAGAAATGTGATACTATCACCTATTTATGTATATTTTTTGGTATAGTAATTCTAATAGTATTAATTTACAAATTTTTTGTGGATCATGGGTTGTACATGGTGCTTTATGAGTGTTTTCTGCATTACTTAGTTGTATTTTGGGCTTGGATGGTTATACATAGATAATTTATCCCTGCACAAAGCCCATACTCTCTCACAACTCTCACACACACTTCTAGAGAGGGGATCGAGAGAGAGCAGGAAACTTCTAGAGAGAGGATCGAGAGCAAGAAGGAAGGAAGAGGAAGTCGGAAAAGAGAGAGAGAGAGAGACGGGGATCTGGATGGTCTCTGACGATTCAGCATGGAAAAAATGGTAGCAATTCAAAGACGATGATTAAATGTTTTTGGGTGTAATGACAGCTGTTATGGTTTCCAAAACCAAGACCCGATTTCTTGTCCTGTGAACGTTGCAGCAGCAAGGGGTTTTCTGGAACAATAGATGATGGTAGGTCTGAAGGCAACAATGGTGGATCTAGACACTAATAGCGGCAATGAAATAGGATTCCAGTGACCAGAGTAAGGTCTTTATGTCACTCCTATGAATCTCCACCCTTTTGGGTTTTATTGAATTCATTTTCCAAAGCTCAATCAGGAAAGGCAGAAAGGGGGATTAAATGCAATTTTTATTAGAGTTGAAGAACTGTAGGTATAACGAATCCTTTCTCCCTTGGTTTTTCACTTTTTCTATTGTTATTGGTTACAAACTACTAAAAATAACATAACTATGATATGATAGGATATGAGTTTGGAGTTTAAATTCAAAGATGAAGGTTGATATTTTTTCCCTGCGATTTCTTTTTTTATACTAGCAATCTAGCAGGAAAAAAATACACATGTTATTGAAATAGCAAAGTTCCATTTATTGAGGACTTGAAAATAGTTGCATATCACTTTTTCATATGACATGGTTTCATATTTGCAGGAATTGGCTGGCTTGGGTGTTGTTACATCAATTTGCAGAGGTGAGTTATGGACCTATGGTTTTGTTTTGACATGAATACTTTTGGTATGTATGTGGGCAGCATCAAGGTCCATTTGCGAAAGTCAAAAGGAATGTAAATGAGTGGGTTTAACACTTAAACTGGTGAGCTTTTGTACCCTGATACTTTTTTAAATTTGAGCCTATGTTAATATGTTCAACTGATGAATTTTAATACCTTCATAACTATTTGGTCTGAGCCTTTGGCCTCTACAGTGTAGTTTATAATGCGTAAAAACAAGTTGTCTTGGTTGTGCCCAGAATTCAGAAGATCAGCATCATGCAGGTTAACAGCCTTTGGCGAAGTTGATAATGAGTTTTCTTCGATGCACATGTCGCTTGTCATGCCAAGTGTCGTCCGTATCACATCGCACTGATACAAAAGCGTGCCGCGAATTTCTTGAAAAAGATACAGAAAACTTATTAACATGTTGATTCTTTATAACTTTGTTATTCCATAACAATTCCGGATCAACTGATCCATGTTTCTTAAACACTAACCAATGAATTTTTTTAGCCAAGTCATTGGACGGTAGGGGCCTAGCGAGGTAGGGTGGAAGAAATATGTGGCAAGATTTTTGCAATTGTGGTGATGACATGGATATGCTAATTGCAGGGACAAAAGGTCTGAAACTGGTTTGTGCCTTTTTTTGTTGCTTTTTGATAGTGTAGTTGTTTAGTTTTGTGAGAGTTTTTTTTTTGTTTTGCACGTAAAGAGAAGATTTGGCAATATCTTTGAAGTTATGTGGAAAATGAGTTACTAAATAGAATTTGTAGTTCAAGCTATGTTAATAGATGCATGTTCATGGTAAAGTTGGTTAGTATTCAGATTACCTATAACTTTTGCTAATGTTATCTTAATGAAGGTGGACTATAATGATGCAATTTAAGAGGTTGGCAAATAATTTGAGTGCGTTAATGCTTCTTGACAAGGGTCATCAAATGGGCAATCGAGATGACTTTCAAGTAATAGGTTTCAAAAGGCCTTCTTTAATTAGATTAGTTTTTTATGTTTTTGACTATTTTTGTTTGTTATAGCATGTGATAGTATCATACTGGAACAACCATGAAACAATCCGATACCTATCGAATTCCTATCGTGCTCGCGCCGCAACGCGCGCGAGATAAAATCTAGTTTGAATATTAAATTAAAGTAACACATATCAAGAGAACTCTATCAACGGAGGATTAAAAAAAACATTTTCACTTTGCGCATTGAAAAAAGTACTTGAATAATAAATATCTCATTTCCGTATTACCGTATTAAGTGAGAGAAAGATAGAGAAAGAGAAGACGGGAATGATAGAGTTTTCGCTGATCTCCTCAAATACAACGCTGCAACCGCAACCCTGGCCATCACTAACCTCTTCAACCTTCGCAACTAACGTTTTGCTCTCTAATTCACACGATAAAATCACCAGATGCTGACGGTTATGCAATAATCCTATTATTGATGGAATAAATAATTTATACAAGTCTAAATTACCATCATGCAATTATTCTTAATTTCCGGTTAGTCCGGAATCAGTTTCGCTAATTCACGAAGTTTCACATAATCACGAATGTACACATAATTATAACACAATATATTCATAGTTAATATTTCACCAACGTTCGGGGTCTATGACGCGTATACGTGATCTGGTAAACCCAGTAATTCTCCGAATTACTATTTGTTCTATTTCTAACACACTATATTGTATCGTGCGACTCTCTTAACTATTCCTAGTCAAGTGAAATGATATGAACTTGTAATCAAAGTTACTAGAGTTAGGTTAAGATAATAACCTGGAAATGTTGGGTGTCACATTAACAATCACAAACAATAGGCATGTATACGCATCTTTAGTAGTTTCCAGACAAAAATAAATCATAATACCTGGTCGGCGGGTGCAATGGTTTCCGTCTTCTTTGCCGTTAACAGAGGTTCGCCACCGGCTACTTTTTCTCTCCAAACCCTGACGGTAACGGCGGTGCGCTGTGGAAGGAACCGAAAGGGAATCTTACTTGCAAACCGAAAACACCTTCCTCGTTAAAACGTATGCTTTCTTTAATTCACATGAGAGACTAAAATGGCCATAAAATGATATGGAGGAAACCAAGGTAGAATAAAAATCAACACGGATTTCAAGGTTTACGTTGACGAACCTTTGGAGTGATGTTACAACGACGTCCTGCTGCACTCCGACGTGGAACAATCGGAATCTTCGCAAAGTTGATTACCACGACCACTTGCATCCCAAGAATGGCGGCTCCTCTCTCTCTCTCTCGTTGCTCTGTGGTGTGCAACTGTGAATGGTGATTAGTAAAACCGTGATAAGAAAAGGAGACAACACATGGCATTGATGGATGAGGTGTAAAAGAGCAGACTCGTGAAGCGATTGTGAATGCATGGAATGGTTGTACCAGAAAAAGAAACGCATTAACAGTTTGTACTATTTGCAATAGTGGTTTTGCACACACATACCCTATTTGCTAAATATAGTATTAATTAATAATTAATAATGTCATATAAATACTTCACACACTTAAAAAAACCATACTATAAGTTTATCACCCTACGTTTTGTTATCACAAAAAGCAAACAATTCACACTTCTAAATAACATTTTAGTTTGCACATCAGGTTGTATGCAGGACATACTGACTGATTGGTGTGCGACAAAGGCTACTTGGTAACTGGCATCCTGTTTTGTTGTTGAATATTTTAAAGATAATGTTTTATTTGTTCCAGTTTGTAAAGACTAAGTTTCTACTATGTTTGTAATGAAAAGTTTTCAAATTGAACTATGCGTCGAAAAGCAAATCCAACACTTAAAACCCCCGGATTTGGGGTGCTTCGGTACATAATATCAAATCATTATTTACAACTAGTTTAAGCATCGATATAAAAACTCCTTAAACATCGATTATGAAAATTTAGAATTTAACCCTTCAAAATTATATTATAGCTCCATCTAAACCTATCATTTGCACTATAAACCTTTTCTTTTATTATTTTTTAACTAATCATGTATTGAGAGGTGACCCACTCGTACTTTTTTTTATCTTATAACTTTTGAAATATGATGTTTTACAAAATTCCAAATATATTGCTGTGAGCTGCTTATTTTTATCTACTTTTCGATGTAAATTTATTTGAACTAAGTTGTTTATGATAATGTACAAGTCATCGAAGCATAAACGTAAAGGCCTTTGGGCCGACAGACCCGTGGTGCTCGGATTCAAACTCGAAAGGGGTAAGTCTATGAGAGTGATGTCTCATTCATTTCCAATAAAAAAATTCACACTTTTAAATAATAATACTTTATTTAAAAAGATTTCATTCTTTTAAATTTTTTTTTAAAAAGATTTCGTAACTACCCCCCCCCCCCCCCCCCCCCCCCCCCCCTGCCCCCCTGCCCCACTCACACGCAGAAGAGACTGAAAGTTCGTTCAGTCGCTCTATATAAATTACGCTATGAAGTGTTTTTCGTACCAGTACGAGACCTGCTTCACTGATCACGCAATCATGCTCGGTTTCAGACACATACATCTTCTTTAAATCACTACAATCAGTAATATAAACCCTAATTTTGTACAGTTCTAACCTTACTATCAACTACACAACCAACAGTTCGTCACAATTTAGCCCTAAAAACTTACCTAATTCAACTTCAACCACAATATCTGCTCGTTGATCGGTGTTTAATAATTGATCGGAGTAAAGCTAGGGTTTCAGTTCCGTCCAGTCATGAGTCCTATTCAGAATTTCGAACAGCATTCCCGGCATCTCATGGAACCCGATATATGTATATATAATTCTATTCCTTTGTTATTACACATATTATTATTATTATTATATTGCTTTAATTGTTTGTTTAGTAGAGTAGTATTAAGAAAGATATTAATTATGGGGTTTTTTACTTTTTTTAGACCTAGTCTGACTAAGAGAATTTGTATAAAAGTAATATTAGTGTATTAATGTATAAAAGTATTAGTGTATTAGTGTATAAAAGTAACATTAGTGTATTAATGTATAAAAGTAGTTTTCCTTAGACAAAAGTAGAATCTGGCTGGAATCGAGCCAATATTTAGAGAATTTGGGTGGAAACTCTTTGGAATTTGGTAAGCTTGCCGGAATCTGTGCCTAAACCATCACTTGGAGAATTAAAGCGCAACTGCTTCGACTTAAAGCTCAATTGCGTTGCCTAAAAATGGGCGTAGGCGCAAGAGGGAATGGCTTTTAACAACTATGACACTCGCCACACGTATTTAGAGATGAATAGTAACGTATCAAAGATAGAGATGGAATTCAATATCTACTATATATTTGAGATAAAGAACCTAATGTAGATATTAAATGAATGATAAGTGTATTAGTTCTCTATAACTTTAAGGTGGAGAGTAAAATGAAGAAGCCATTGTGAATAGGGGAGGGGTTGATGGATAAGATGTGACTATGTGAATGCTCTTAGCCCTCAATGAGTCACACACACACTTACGATTCTTGAACTCGTAAGTATAGGACTTTCCGGATTTTATACTGGCATGAATTGCGTTACGGACTAAAGTTTGTAAGATTTTATTTGTAGAACTTGTTCCAAATTTTAGATTATTAAGCTAGGCTGAAAGAATGTGGTACGTTTACTGACGATAATGGTTTTTGATTTAGAGTTATTTTATTTCATATACCAAGTATAATGAAGACGTGTTTTCTTGAGCTGTAGTTGTAAATCGTTGTTTTGTGACAGCTATTCAAAGCAGGCTACAAATGGCGATGGAGGTGCGGGATAGTTTAGAGATAACACATACAGGGGAGTACTTGAATTTTCTAAAGTGTTATTTCCGCCCGTTTTCTGGGATTCTTTATCACATAACAAAGCCTCAGTTTACCGACAACCCGGAGCATAAGCTGCGAAACATTATTATTGAAATACTCAATCGCCTTCCTCACAGTGAAGTGTTAAGGCCTTTTGTTCAAGAGCTACTAAAAGTTGCAATGCATGTTCTTACTACTGACAACGAGGAGAATGGCTTGATTTGCATTCGCATTATATTTGATCTATTGAGGAATTTCAGACCAACCCAAGAGACTGAAGTGCAGCCTTTTCTTGACTTTGTATGTAAAATTTACCAGAACTTTAGACTCACTGTTAGCCATTTCTTTGAAAGTGGGGCAGTTTTGGCTCCAGCAATGCCACCACCTTCATCAATGTCAGGATTACCTTCGCTTGGTAGTGAAGACGTTAAGCCAATGGAGATGTCAGATCAAGTAGGGTCTTCCACTCCCTCAAGCACTGGGGCTGGACAACTTAATCCGAGTACTAGGTCGTTCAAGATTGTGACCGAGAGTCCTTTGGTGGTCATGTTTCTCTTTCAGCTGTATAACCGGCTTGTCCAGACCAATATCCCTCAGTTATTGCCATTGATGGTTGCTGCTATTTCAGTCCCTGGTCCTGACAAGGTTCCACCACATTTGAAGACCCATTTCACCGAGCTAAAAGGCGCTCAGGTTAAGGTGATTTCTTGGAATCATCTTTAGATTGTTCTTACCAAATCATATTTGCAGCATTTATCCACTCATGCACTGGTAAATGTTTCTGGAAGTAACATAGGTGTCCAGCCATCAGCATGCCATATTTGTGAGATTATTTTAGTATAGTATATTAGTGTATGTAAATCTAAACAATATTATGTGCATAACATACAGGCTGTATAATGAAATTATTGACATGGCAAAAATCTATAATCACTGAGCTCTTATTATCTTGTATACTTATCTGTTTCTGGCACTATTGTTGCAGACCGTCTCATTCCTGACTTATCTTTTGAAGAGCTTTGCTGATTATATTAGGCCACATGAGGAAAGCATATGTAAAAGCATTGTGAACCTGCTTGTTACTTGTTCGGACTCTGTTTCCATTAGAAAGGTGATAGTATGACCTAGATCTGTCTGTCCTTAGTTAAATGCTTCTCACATGTATAGATAATATAGTTATTATGTTCAGGAATTGTTAATAGCACTGAAACATGTCCTTGGAACGGATTTTAAGAGGGGTTTATTTCCTCTGATTGATACACTCTTGGAAGAGAGGTAATTTTTGTCCATAGCTTTGCTAACTTCATCATCTGGTTTCTCTTTTGTTACTGAAAATTCAACATCGACATTGTTCATTTTTTTTTCATTTAAAATATGATTCACCATCTGTATGTCAGTTATCAAAGAAGATATGGATTTGATAACTTGTTTTTACTCTTGGACTTTTGAAAGTACTTGTAATCTTATGAGATAAAGGCTGTGGCTTTAATACGAAAAATTCCTATGAGAGGTGTAACCAACTAACCATGTATCAGGAATCCTGGTTCTGCCTTTAATCAGGACAGATATAAAAGGGATCTGCTGTTTTAATCAGATGACTCGCCTTTGATAGTTTGATTTCTCTAGACAGTGTTATGCATATGATATAATGTCTAAAGCATCTTTTGAGAATTTTATGAAATATGTTAGGGTTCTCGTGGGAATTGGCCGGGCTTGTTTTGAGACACTAAGACCATTGGCATACAGTCTCTTAGCAGAAATAGTTCATCATGTTCGGGGAGACCTCTCTCTTTCACAGGTTTGGAGCTTTCTGATATATTTCATACTTCAGTATTCCTTATTAAGTTTGGCAATTGTATTTTAGTTCTATCGGTTGTCCACATGCATGTATCAATGTATCATAGATTAATGTTCTTTGTCAGCCAACATGGATGTTAAATATTAATCACACTGGTGGAAATAAGTCAATAACAATGCGCAATGTGTTAGATTAGGTATCCACTTAATGTATTTGTGGCGACTTGAAATCTTGAATGGATTATGATCTTGCGAGGGATAAGTAAGTAAACAACATTAGAGATTTCCACACCGGTTGAGGCAAGATACACGGGAGGGGGTATACATGCTTGCTTATATTAACTAGTTCATTAACTCCAATACACGTGTGGGCACACTAATGTTCACTACCTTATTATAGCGCATTTATTATCTTGGATGTATATGTATTCTTTCAGTTTATTATCTTATATCTGTTTTTCGATAGTGTAACATGTTTTAGTTCTTGTTCACATTCTAACTTCGTTTCTTGCTTCCTGTTTTGATTGACCATAGTCATATATGTCAATAATGAGGTATTGATAGTTTGATAAGTTAATGAGGTGTTATGTGCTGTTTTCTTGTATTACATTTCTTACTGCTGTATTTTATCTTTTTGCAGTTGTCACGGATTATCTACCTATTCTCGAGTAATATGCATGACGCATCGTTATCTCTTAGCATCCACACCACGTGTGCCCGGTTGATGTTAAATCTGGTACAGCTTGGATCTCACTTTAAATTGCTAAGAATGTTTCATCCCTATACTTTTCTAATTTTTAGGTGTCAAAGATCTAGTTGTTTTCAATTTTTCATTGTCTATTAATCATAAGTTTACTTCATTAACATGTAATTAGGTGGAGCCGATTTTTGAGAAAGGTGTTGATCTGCAATCCATGGATGAAGCAAGGATTTTATTGGTTAGATTTATATGACTTCTTGGCTTAGTCTGCTAATCTTTCTGGAGTTACAATTGCCCATATTGGCAGTTTTAAGATATGTTTATTCTTTAGAATAATGATAGCTGATTCTTATTTTACATGTAGGGGCGCATATTGGATGCTTTTGTGGGGAAGTTTAGCACCTTTAAACGTACTATCCCTCAGGTATACTTCACATTGCTACACTCAGTCTCTAGAACAGTTATAATGATTAATGACATAAATACCATTCTCAACCATACGGAGTTTCTACTACCATGGAAGGCTTTGTTTAAATCGACCAACTCAACTGTAATGGTCATATATCTATTGAAATTTAGTTTGTGTGTCGTTTGATAAGTGCCACTGATTCTAATGTGTAGCTATCACATAGTTTAATTTAAAACACAGCTGTTGTAGCTGAAAACAAAATGATGGGAGATTAACAGAAAACTATCTATCCCTGTCTTTTTGGTTCCATGTTCCATGTACTCTTCAGTGAAAACTCAAATCAACAACCTCGTTGCTCCACCTCTATTGCCACCAACATTCCAACACGGCCAATACCTGTAGGGATGCTGCTTCCTTGGACATCATCCTCTTGCATGCTTTTATTACTTCCCACTTCCAGAGTTCCAGTCAAATCCTACATTCGACTAATAATTTGTTTTGTTGCTATCCCAGCTTATTTAGTCTTTGTGAATTTGTGAGAAAGGAGATAGCATTTGTTGAAAATTTACACTTCCTCCCATACAATAATGTTCATAGACTTCTACACATACAATCACAGTACATGTAATTAATGTAGGGATATCTTCCCAATCAAACATAAATGATCTGTGGATAAAATGTGTAGACACTTGACAAGCCATCACAATTGACTAAACTAAATTGAGTAGTTCACAAGATGAAACAGATTCGAAATAAATTGTGAGATACTGAGATAGGAAAAAAATTGAAAGAAAGTTATGCTCTTTTCAATAGTTAGTGGAGGATTTCATGTGGTATATAGAGTGATTCCTCAACTTTAATATGCTTCTATGGTGAAAAGGGGAGGGAAATAGACAAAGTAGTTACTAACATAAGCAAATGATATTTGTTTGAAGATAAAGGGTGAAAATGACTATAAGAAGTGGAAATGTTTTTGGTTATGTGCAGTTTAGTCTGACGAATGAATATGAGTAAGATTATCATGCTTAACCCAGTTGTTCACTATTTTTTTTGTATACCAAGCGTTTTAGCTAAAACTAAATGACAATGTCATACATTATATCTCTGTTAGTTGCTTCTTCCCCTGTCCTATAACTCTTGTATCTAATCCAATAGTTGTGTTCATTTTCTCTTAACAGCTACTGGAAGATGGAGAGGAAGGAAAGGAACGATCTACCTTAAAATCAAAGCTTGAGCTACCAGTGCAGGTTATATCGATCACCTAACCTTTTTTCCATGAACACCAAGTTTTTCTTATGATATGATGTGCACGTGGTACATCTACACAAGCCTTGGAAAACATTTGATAATTCACGTCTAATTCTTAAAGTTTTTACTAGATTAAGTACCACTGGAAGGTAAACGAAGCCAGTAGGGTATATTGTCTATGCAATTTCCTTCTAGTTATATGTAGCAAGACATTTGTTACATTTGTTGACCCAAGAGTTTACCCCCGCACTAAATCTTCTGTGAGTTTATGGTAATAAGAAGTTAAGAACACACTGAAAGGAGAATCTAGTAAAACAAATTATTACGTAACTTAGGTGTATTAGGCTTTGTACTCATGTTTTTTATGATAAATAATTAAATACTTGGCACACTGACACTATATTGAACATGCAAACTATCTGGCAGGCTGTTCTAAACATTCAGGTTCCTGTGGAACATTCAAAAGAAGTCAGCGATTGTAAACATCTGATCAAGACCTTGGTTATGGGTAATTTTCTTTTATTTGTTTTTTTTATATCTGATCTGCCGATTTTAAGGATTATCTTGACTGATTTTGTCATGCCAAGTAAATTTCTTATTAGTTTTCTGCAAAATGAACACACACTAATTCTTAATTTCTCATCTTTCCTTTAAATTACTAGGAATGAAAACGATAATATGGAGCATCACACACGCACATCTACCCCGATCACAGGTCTCACCTTCCGCTCATGGGACACCTTCACAGATGCTTCCTGCAACCCCACCTAATTCATCCGTAGGACAACCATTTAAAGGGCTGAGAGAAGAAGAGGTATTATTGTATATACAAATTAATGCTTTTACTGAATAATATGATAAATAATACTAATTAAAGAAATGGTTTTGGGTAGGTATGGAGGGCGTCTGGTGTCTTGAAGAGTGGTGTCCGTTGCTTAGCTCTCTTCAAGGAGAAAGATGAAGAAAGAGAAATGATCCATCTTTTCTCCCAGATTTTGGCTATCATGGAACCTCGAGATCTTATGGATATGTTCTCGTTATGCATGCCAGAACTTTTTGAATGCATGGTATCCAACACACAGCTTGTGCACATAGTTTCTACTCTTCTTCAAGCACCCAAGGTTTTCAGGCCATTTGCAGATGTCTTGGTTAATTTCTTAGTAAGCAGCAAACTTGATGTTCTGAAACATCCAGACTCCCCTGCAGCAAAACTTGTTTTACATCTTTTCCGGTTTTTATTTGGTGCTGTAGCCAAAGCTCCAGCAGATTGTGAACGTATTTTGCAGCCTCATGTTTCTGTTATTGTGGAGACGTGCATGAAAAACGCCAGTGAAGTTGAGAGACCACTTGGTTATTTACAACTTCTTAGAACAATGTTTCGTGCCCTAGCTGGTGGCAAATTCGAGCTTTTATTAAGAGACTTAATTCCCACATTACAACCCTGCTTGAATATGTTGTTGGCAATGCTCGAGGGCCCCACAGCTGAAGAAATGAGAGACCTTTTACTAGAGCTTTGCTTAACACTCCCTGCACGGTTAAGTTCATTGTTACCTCACCTTCCTCGTTTGATGAAACCACTTGTAATGTGTCTTAATGGGAGTGACGAACTTGTTAGCTTAGGATTGAGAACACTTGAGTTCTGGATTGATAGCTTAAATCCTGATTTTCTGGAGCCAAGTATGGCAAATGTGATGTCTGAAGTGATTTTAGCATTATGGTCCCACTTAAGGCCTGCACCGTACCCATGGGGTGGTAAATCTTTACAACTTCTTGGCAAGTTGGGTGGTCGTAATAGAAGGTTTCTTAAAGAGCCACTTGCACTTGAGTGCAAGGAAAACCCAGAGCATGGGCTTCGATTAATTCTTACGTTTGAGCCTGAAACCCCATTTCTTGTGCCTTTGGATCGGTGTATTAATCTTGCTATAGCAGCTGTTATGAATAAGAACAGTAGCATGGATGCTTTTTATAGGAAACAAGCTTTGAAGTTTCTTCAAGTATGCTTATCATCACAGCTTGATTTGCCTGGTCGTGTAACTGATGATGGGTTAATATCTAAGCACTTATCGACCGTTTTGGTCTCATCAGTTGATCCATCTCGGGGAAGATCTGATGCATCTGATGTAAAGGTTTGTTTAGTTACAAATTCTATCTTGAATCTTGATCCATTATGATTGCTCGCTATATATGTTTTTCTTTTTCTGTTCTTCTGAGGTTGATTCTTGTAAAGTTTTGGGGGTCTTTTTTTGTTAAAATTGACATGTTTGTCCATGCGTTGCTGTATATTTCCATTATTTTGGTTACACTTATTTGTGTTCAGTTCATGAAAATACCAAGTACTTGTTACAGTAACGAGCTTTTTGCAAGTATAAAGGTAGATGAAAATGATTTTTCAAATATATACAACTTTATCTTTTTATCTTAAATCTTTCTGATAAACATATAATTTACAAAGTAGTTTTATTTCTGTAAAGTTTGAGAAGTATAATGCAAAAGAAGAAAAAACGGAGGTTTACCTCAATTCAGCGTATTCAGTGGCTTTTTGCTCGTTCTAAAAAACATAAAGTATATGGGTTGATTCGTGTACCCTTTGTATGTATTAAGATTAAACTAATTTCACAAAAAGACAACATATTGATCACGAAACCTTAACCTGCCTTCTAATTAATTTTCAATTATAACTCCTTTCTGAACGTTGGACATGTCGAATGTTGATTTATTTAAAGGTTATGTAAAAATAATTGTTTTTCCTACTTTCCTTTTCTCTTCTTGTTCATTCATTTACATTTTGCCTATGTTGTGTTTTTAGCACTTAGCCATCTTGTAAGATCCATGTCAGCTGTAATCATTATCTAGTACACTAGTACCTAATACTCTAATAGAAGATTCACCCTTGAACTACTTAGTTATTTTCCTACTTTGATATCACATTCAATGCCAAGGCTGTCAAGTTTTAGTTAATCTTACTCTAAATTTCAGTCTTCTTGCTTTTGGGAGCATTGGAACTGAAACCCATTGTAGTGAGCTGAATATTTTACAATCATAGATTTGATTGAATGGGAAGGTTCCATCCTTCTTTTAATACTTTTTTTTCCTTTTATGATAACTATGCTTTTGCTAAGCATTTTTTCCTACTTGGGAAGGCCTTAAGACATTCATCTGAGGACTGTAGTGGAGTAGTGTTTACCTCATTGTATTATTTCCTGAATTCCTGCTCAGTCAACACTTCCTTTCTCAATTTGTCAAGTAGAAACATCAAACATGTTACTCTTCCACGTTTTGCATTTTTCCTACTTTGGAAGACCTTAATACATATCATGTGAGGACTGTGGAATAGCGTGTACCTCATTTTGTTATTTACTGTCCAGTCAACACTTAGTTTTTTCAATTCGTGAAGTAAAACATGTTACTCTTCCATGTTTGGTCAGTTGGTATAACGACTTTAACTTTTGTCCTTATAATTGACTGCACAAACATGGTCATTACCATGTGAGAAGATTGAAAAGCATAAGCATACTTGACACATAAGGCATTAGGGCATATGCCTGGATACTATTTGTTCCAAATGGTGTAGTTTGATGTCCAGCGACCACAGCACTGAACTTCTAAACTATAATGTAATGATCCCTCTAATTAAAACTATAATGTGATGTAGTGATCCCTACAATTAATTTCTGTACAGCCATATACATTCATTCATTTGTAGATGTTGCTTAAACGCATATGGTTTTATCTAAATGTTACATTTTTTAAGTTGGTACTTCTATAATTTCTTATCTTGTTTGCACTGTTTTTTTGTTATCGCTGGGGATTGTTTCATAACCTATATTCCTTGACTTATTTCTTACATTTGCTGTTTCTGAATAGTAATAACTGTTTTCTTGATTGATTTTTATCGTTGTGATTTCTTTTGTGCTAACAAGTTTTCCTTCCCATTTGATGCTTATAAATTTCTCTTGCAGACTGACTTGGGGGTCAAGACCAAAACCCAACTAATGGCTGAAAAATCCGTATTCAAGATCCTTCTCATGACCATTATTGCTGCTAGTGCAGAGCCTGATTTAGTTGACCCCAAAGATGAATATGTTGCTAATATTTGCCACCATTTTGCAATCATATTTCACTTGGAAAGTTCGTCTACCAATGCCCCTGTGTCCGCAATTCCTCTTGGTGGTCCTTTACTGTCATCCAACATGAGTAACAGTTTGAAACAAAGAAATGGTAGCAGCTTAAATTTAAAGGAACTGGACCCACTGATCTTTTTAGATGCTCTCGTCGAAGTGCTCGCGGATGAAAACAGACTCCATGCCAAAGCCGCCCTCAATGCTTTAAATATTTTTTCTGAAACCCTTCTATTACTAGCTCGCTCCAAGCATGCTGATGTGCTCATGTCAAGAGGGGGTCCTGGTACACCTATGATCGTCTCTAGCCCATCAATGAGTCCTGTTTATTCACCTCCTCCTAGTGTCAGGGTTCCCATTTTTGATCAACTATTACCTCGTTTATTGCACTGCTGCTATGGGTCTACTTGGCAAGCTCAAATGGGTGGGGTTATTGGTCTCGGTGCGTTAGTGGGGAAAGTCACTGTTGAAACTTTATGCGCTTTTCAAGTGCGTGTTGTAAGAGGACTTGTATTTGTTCTTAAAAGACTCCCTGTTTATGCTGCAAAAGAACAAGAAGAAACTAGTCAGGTGCTGACTCAGGTTCTCCGGGTGGTGAATAATGTTGATGAAGCAAACAGTGAAGCCCGCAGGCAGAGTTTTCAGGGAGTTGTTGAATTTCTTGCTTCAGAGTTATTAAATACAAATGCAACTGTAAAAGTCAGTAAAACAGTGCAGTCTTGTTTGGCACTTTTGGCTAGTAGAACTGGTAGTGAAGTGTCCGAGTTGCTTGAACCATTATACCAGCCTTTGCTTCAGTCTCTTCTGATGCGCCCTCTTAGATCAAAGAATGTTGACCAACAGGTAAACACCATGCTTCCCATAGTTAACTAATAATGACTCCTCTATCATTCTGATTGTGAGCTTTCTGTGTATTTTTTAGGTTGGGACTGTGACTGCTTTGAAATTTTGTCTTGCTTTGAGGCCCCCTCTTCTTAAGTTGACTCCGGAATTAGTCAATTTTGTTCAAGAAGCATTACAGATTGCTGAGGCTGATGAGACTGTGTGGGTTGCAAAGTTTATGAACCCGAAAGTTGCTATGTCATTGACTAAACTCCGCACAGCCTGCATTGAACTTTTATGTACAGCAATGGCGTGTGCAGATTTTAAGACTCAAAATCACTCTGAGCTGCGTGCAAAAATCATTTCCATGTTTTTCAAGTCCTTGACAAGTAGGACACCAGAAATCGTAGCTGTTGCTAAAGAGGGATTGAGACAGGTATATTCATAAGTGTTCCTTAAGTGTTAAGGTCTTAATTCTTAGAGTGAAGTAGAATCTTGTGCATTTTGATAATATTGTGCTATATCTGGTTAGTATGTATCCTATTCAGATTTCAGCAATTGACTCTTGTCTTTTCTGTGGTGGTGTCACCATTTAGGTTATTTTGCAGCAACGAATGCCCAAGGAACTCCTACAGAGCAGCCTGAGGCCTATACTAGTTAACTTGGCACATACCAAGAACCTCAATATGCCTCTACTGCAAGGTCTGGCCCGCCTTCTTGAACTTTTATCAAACTGGTTTAATGTGGCTTTGGGAGGCAAACTTTTGGAGCATCTGAAGAGATGGCTGGAACCAGAAAAGCTTCAACAGATTCAAAAATCATGGAAAAGTGGTGAAGAACCAAAAATAGCAGCTGGTGGGTTGTGTTTTTGATCATATGGATGCTCTCTTTTTTTCTAAATAATTACGTAGTTCATAATTCATATCTAACTACCCTATTGTCAACTTCTAATGCAGCTATCATCGAGCTTTTTCACTTACTCCCCAATGCAGCAGGGAAGTTCCTTGATGAACTTGTAACTATGACTATTGATTTAGAAGTAGCCCTCCCACCTGGACAGTTTTATAGTGAGATCAACAGTCCTTATCGTCTTCCACTGACAAAGTTCTTAAATCGTTATCCACAAGCTGCTGTTGATTATTTTCTTGCTCGATTATGTGAACCAAAATATTTCCGCCGGTAGGATTCAAAATATATGCTTACCTTATTTATTTTGAACTCCTTTTTTAGTTCTCATCTATCGTGTTTTTTTTTCGAGCATTATCCAGGTTAATGTACATCATTCGATCAGATGCCGGTCAGCCCTTAAGAGAAGAACTTGCAAAGTCACCAGAGAAGATACTCTCAAGTGCATTCCCGGAGTTCATTCCAAAGGCTGAGACATCAATGGCCCAGGGGTCTCTAGAAACTTCTTCATTAGAGGGTGATGACAACGCTCAGCCTCAATCTAACCCCGCCGCTCCAAATGTCTTGCCAGATGCTTATTTCCAGGGTCTTGCTCTCGTAAAAACATTGGTCAAACTCATGCCTGGATGGTTGCAGAGTAACCGCATTGTTTTTGATTCATTGGTTCTTTTGTGGAAGTCACCTGCAAGAATATCGCGGCTGCAGAATAAGCAGGAACAGAGTTTGGTGCAAGTGAGTATTATATGCATCTTGGGAACACAGTTAGCACTTTATCTACTTCCTATAAAGTGCTCAGTGACTTATAGACTTCCTACTTGATTAAAAGTTAAAACAGTATTCTACCTTGTTTTGAGTTCTCATATAATGTGTGATATTCTTTCTACTGTAAAAAATGTAGGTGAAAGAGAGCAAATGGCTGGTCAAATGCTTCTTAAACTATCTACGCCATGATAAAAATGAAGTCAATGTGCTGTTTGAAATCCTCTCAATCTTCTTATACCATACACGCATTGATTTTACCTTTTTGAAGGAGTTCTACATCATTGAGGTATATAGAGAACACAAGCATATGCAACTTCATATACTTCTGAATAGAAACGAAGGTTCTTACCGTGACTTGTCAAATCTGATTGTGCCATTTTCATCCAGGTGGCTGAGGGGTATCCTCCCAGTATGAAGAAAACTCTCCTATTGCACTTTTTAGACATTTTCCAATCAAAGCAAATGGGCCATGATCACTTGGTTGTCATCATGCAAATGCTGATTCTTCCAATGCTAGCTCATGCATTCCAGAATGACCAGACATGGGAGGTTATAGATAATGCCATCATCAAAACAATTGTTGACAAGCTTTTGGACCCTCCTGAAGAGGTGAGTTATTGACCCCTTACAAGTATTTTCTGTTCCTGTAAGTGATAGCTAGTTCAAGTTGATAACAGTCACTATACTAATTTCTTATCTTGCATAGGTTTCTGCTGATTATGACGAGCCTTTGAGGATCGAGCTTCTACAACTTGCTACTTTACTTCTCAAATATCTCCAAACTGACCTTGTTCATCATAGGAAGGAACTCATAAAGTTTGGGTGGAATCACCTGAAACGTGAAGAGAGTGCTAGTAAGCAGTGGGCCTTTGTCAACGTATGCCACTTCTTGGAGGCCTATCAAGCTCCAGAAAAGATCATACTGCAGGTGTGTTCGTGAAAATAAGATATATATTGATTAAGATAATAAACTTTGTCGCTTATATGATATATCAAGTGTGAGAGATCCTACTTATTCTTGTGACGGTCCCATGTGTTTGGACCTGCGCAATATCAAGGATATTGTTATCAGCTGCTAATTGATGAAACTTGCTTACATCTAAGTATCTAACTACTTTAGATCTTATATTAAACTGAGAAACTTAATAAATGCACAACCAAATTTGCAGGTGTTTGTTGCCCTTCTTAGAACTTGTCAGCCAGAGAATAAAATGTTGGTCAAACAAGCCCTTGACATATTAATGCCGGCACTTCCACGTAGATTGCCAATTGGTGATAATTCCCGTATGCCAATTTGGATACGCTACACAAAAAAGATTCTCGTGGAGGAAGGACACTCAATTCCTAATCTCATCCATATATTCCAACTCATTGTTCGTCATTCAGATCTTTTCTACAGTTGTAGGGCCCAGTTTGTACCTCAAATGGTCAATTCTCTGAGTCGCCTTGGTTTACCTTATAATACTACTTCAGAGAACCGCCGACTTGCTATTGAACTTGCCGGGTTGGTTGTCAATTGGGAGAAACAAAGACAAACTGAGATGAAAATAGTCCATGATGGCGAAGGCACTGGCCAGAATAATGATGGGTCAAATCTGGGTTCCACTGGTGTTGACTCTACGCGACCAGTGGATGGATCCACTTTTTCTGAAGATCCGACCAAACGGTTAAAGGTTGAGCCTAGTCTTCAGTCTCTTGGTGTCATGTCACCTGGTGGGCCCTCCTCAATTCCAAATATAGAAACACCAGGATCTACTGGACAACCAGATGAAGAATTTAAGCCGAATGCTGCTATGGAGGAAATGATAATAAACTTTCTGATAAGAGTAAGTGTTTACTTTATTAAATATACTCTTTTTAAATTTAAAATTTATGTAAGGTCAGCTGACAGTTGATTAATATATGTTTAACAGGTAGCCTTAGTGATAGAGCCAAAGGATAAGGAAGCAAGCCTCATGTATAAGCAAGCTCTAGAGCTCTTATCACAAGCTTTGGAAGTGTGGCCAAATGCTAATGTTAAATTCAATTATTTAGAGAAGCTTCTAAGTAGCATTCCACCAACCCAATCAAAGGACCCGTCCACCGCTCTGGCACAGGGTTTGGATGTGATGAATAAAGTTTTGGAGAAACAACCGCATTTGTTCATCCGCAATAATATCATTCATATTTCTCAAGTAAGTATCACAATCTTTGTCTAATTTTATGTTTAAAATGTCTAATTATATTAAGCAATAATGTTTTGCAGATTCTTGAGCCTTGTTTCAAGTATAAAATGTTAGATGCTGGGAAGTCATTATGTTCTTTGTTGAAAATGGTTTTTGTTGCTTTTCCTTCAGAAGCAACTAGTACCCCACAGGATGTTAAAGCATTATACCAAAAAGTTGAGGAGCTTATACAAAAGCACCTTGCATCTGTCGCAGCTCCTCAAACAGCTGGTGAAGATAACTCTTCTTCTATGATCAGTTTTGTTCTGTATATCATACAAACATTATCAGAAGTGCAAAAGAGTGTTATCGATCCTTTCAATTTGATGCGTGTTCTTCAACGTTTAGCACGTGATTTGGCATCTGCACCTGGATCTTATGCAAGACAAGTATGCCTTTGAATCTTTAGACAATACTTTATTATGTTGTATAGGGCTAATTGGTAACAATTTCATGTTTCAGGGCCAAAGAACAGACCCAGATTCTGCGGTTAGTTCTTCTCGTCAAGGTGCTGATGTCGGAATGGTGATTGCCAATCTTAAATCTGTCATGAAACTGATTGGTGAAAAGGTCATGGCGGTGCCTGACGTCAAAAAGTCAATAACACAGATTCTAAGTTCCTTGCTCTCTGAAAAAGGAACTGATCATACTGTGCTTCTTTGCATCCTTGATGTAATAAAGGGATGGATTGATAAAAATTTCGGTACGCCTGGAATGACAGCTACGTCTGCTTCTTTTCTTACTCCAAAAGAAGTTGTATCTTTCCTTCAAAAGCTTTCTCAAGTTGACAAGCAGAACTTTTCCACAAGTTCTCTTGAAGAGTGGGACCGGAAATATCTCGAGCTTCTCTACGGGCTTTGTGCAGATGCGAATAAGTAAGCACAGGAATTGTATATTATATATAAAATATAAGTGAACCCATTAAACCTTACATCTTTTCTTTGATTCACAGGTATCCACTGACCTTGCGCCAAGAAGTTTTTCAGAAGGTAGAGAGACAATTTTTACTAGGTTTAAGAGCAAAGGATCCTGAAATGAGGATGAAGTTTTTCTCTCTTTATCACGAATCTCTTCAGAAAACACTTTTTACAAGGTTGCAGTACATTATACAAGTTCAGGATTGGGAGGCTTTGAGTGATGTGTTCTGGCTGAAACAAGGGCTTGATCTTCTTCTTGCCATCTTAGTTGAGAACAAGCCTATCACACTTCCTCCAAATTCTGCCAAGGTTGCCTATCTTCTGGCTGCAGGTTCTCTTCCAGAACATTCTGGAGCACAGTCTATGGTTATGGATGCATCTGAGGTGGCAGAAGATACCCCGTTAACCATTGATTCCCTTGTCACAAAGCATGCCAAATTTATGAGTGAAATGAGTCGGCTACAGGTATCAGGTCTTCGCAATTTAGCATTTTATTTTAATTTTTTGCACTTTCTCTAGCTTATTTTACTCTATTGCAGGTTGGTGATCTTGTGATCCCACTGAGAGAGCTTGCCCATACAGATGCAAATGTTGCATATCATTTATGGGTATTGGTGTTTCCAATTGTTTGGGTGACCTTATGTAAGGATGAACAAGTGAAACTTGCTAAGCCTATAATCACTCTCTTATCAAAAGATTACCATAAAAAGCAACAAGGTAACAGGCCAAATGTAGTGCAAGCTCTTTTAGAAGGACTCCAGTTAAGCCACCCTCAACCTCGGATGCCTAGTGAATTAATAAAGTATATTGGCAAGACTTACAATGCGTGGCACATTGCACTAAATCTTTTAGAAAGTCATGTGATGCTGTTTTTGAATGACACAAAATGCTCTGAATCTCTTGCTGAACTTTACCGATTGCTGAATGAGGAAGATATGAGATATGGATTATGGAAGAAACGATCAATTACTGCTGAAACACGGGTTGGGCTATCACTTGTTCAACATGGTTACTGGCAGCGGGCTCAAAGTCTCTTTTACCAAGCCATGGTTAAGGCAACCCAAGGCACTTACAATAATACTGTACCAAAAGCTGAGATGTGTCTTTGGGAAGAGCAGTGGTTGCTTTGTGCGAGTCAACTCAGTCAATGGGACGTGTTGTCAGACTTTGGTAAACTTGTTGATAACTATGAAATATTACTCGATAGTCTCTGGAAACAACCTGATTGGGCATATTTGAAAGATAATGTGATTCCAAAGGCACAAGTTGAAGAAACTCCAAAGCTTCGTATAATCCAGGCATATTTTTCTCTACATGAAAAGAATACAAATGGTGTTGGTGATGCTGAAAATATTGTTGGTAAAGGTGTTGACCTTGCTTTGGAACAGTGGTGGCAGTTACCTGAGATGTCTATTCATGCAAGGATCCCTCTTTTGCAGCAATTCCAACAACTAGTTGAGGTTCAAGAATCAGCCCGAGTTATAGTAGATATTGCTAATGGAAACAAAGTAGCTGGAAATTCTTCTGCTGGTGTACATGGTGGTCTTTACGCTGATTTAAAAGACATTCTTGAAACATGGAGGCTTAGAACTCCAAACGAATGGGATAATTTGTCTGTTTGGTATGACTTGTTTCAGTGGAGAAATGAAATGTATAATTCTGTAATTGATGCATTCAAAGATTTTGCGAACACAAATCCTCAACTTCATCATCTTGGTTACCGTGACAAGGCATGGAATGTCAATAAACTTGCCCACATTGCCCGCAAGCAGGGTCTTCATGATGTTTGTGTGACCATCTTGGAAAAAATGTATGGCCACTCTACTATGGAAGTGCAGGTATAATTTTTATTTTCTTTTAATACTTGTTACTGAAGTGGCGAAAAGGAATTAGAATCTGAATCTAAGCAAAAATGTACCATTTCGTTCTTTGTGATGTTTGCAGGAGGCTTTTGTTAAGATTAGAGAGCAAGCAAAGGCATATCTAGAAATGAAGGGAGAGCTTACAAGTGGTCTTAATTTGATTAACAATACTAATTTGGAATACTTTCAAGTCAAACACAAAGCAGAAATTTTCCGTATCAAGGGTGATTTTTTGTTGAAGCTACATGATTGTGAAGGAGCTAATCTTTCATACTCAAATGCCATCAACCTTTTCAAGAACCTGCCTAAAGGGTGGATCAGCTGGGGAAACTATTGTGATATGGTATCCATTTCTTTTATTTATTACTTGGTTGTTTCCGATCTTGCTTGTTTATTGACAAAATGTTATAATGTATCATTTTACAGGCTTTCAAAGAGACACATGAGGAGATTTGGTTGGAGTATGCTGTGAGTTGTTTTCTTCAAGGAATTAAATTTGGCATTAGTAATTCCAGAAGCCATCTAGCTCGTGTTCTTTACCTTCTCAGCTTTGACACTCCCAATGAACCTGTGGGAAGATCATTTGATAAGTACGTTGATCAAATACCTCACTGGGTCTGGCTTTCTTGGATCCCACAACTATTACTCTCTTTACAAAGATCTGAAGCCCCACACTGCAAACTAGTTCTACTAAAAGTCGCAACTGTATATCCTCAGGTAGAAGATATATACATATATTCTCTTGGTTCTTGGACTCAATATAATTTGATTTAATAATCTTTTTAAAATTTTAGGCATTGTATTACTGGCTGCGCACATATTTGCTCGAGCGGCGCGACGTTGCACATAAATCTGAATTTGGTAGAATGGCAATGGCTCAGCAAAGGATGCAACAAAACATGACTGGTGGAGCTGATGGAAATTCCAGACAAGCTGGCGGTTCTTCAGCCTCGGACAGTCAGATTCATCAAGGAACCCAGTCAACCGGTGTCGTTGATGGTGGTAGCTCTCAGGGTCAAGAATCTGAACGGTCCACAGTTGGTGAAGGCAGTGTGCTCGGGGGAAATGAACAGCAGAGTTCTTCCTCCATTAATGATGGTGGTCAGAGTGCTATCAGGCGTAACTATGCTATGGGTTTAGTTGCTTCTGCTGCTAGTGCTTTTGATGCTGCTAAAGACATAATGGAAGCACTTAGAAGCAAACACACCAACTTAGCCAGTGAACTTGAGGTATAACTTAACCGTTGGTGAAGTGTTATTTTTTAATCCAATTTGCTAACTGTTAACATTTGACAGAGTCTGCTGACGGAAATCGGTTCAAGATTTGTGACCCTACCAGAGGAGCGGTTACTGGCGGTGGTTAATGCTCTACTCCACCGTTGTTACAAGTATCCAACCGCCACAACTGCGGAGGTTCCTCAATCTCTTAAAAAGGAACTCTCTGGTGTTTGCAGGGCTTGTTTTTCAGCAGATGCTGTTAACAAACATGTTGAATTTGTTAGAGAGTACAAACAGGATTTTGAACGTGATCTTGATCCAGAAAGCGCTGCTACATTCCCGGCCACTCTATCTGATCTCACTGAAAGACTTAAACACTGGAAAAACATTCTCCAAAGCAATGTTGAAGACCGGTTCCCAGCTGTATTAAAACTCGAGGAAGAAAGCCGTGTGTTGCGTGACTTCCATGTGGTTGAGGTCGAGGTTCCAGGACAGTACTTCACTGATCAAGTAAGTTAAAAACCCAACTTCTGCATTTCACCATTTCAATATTTGTTTACCATTTTTTGTTTCCGCTGCACTGCAGGAAGTTGCACCTGATCATACTGTGAAGCTAGACAGGGTAGGGGCTGATGTCCCAATCGTGCGTAGGCATGGCAGCAGTTTCCGTCGTTTGACTCTTATAGGCTCAGATGGGTCCCAACGCCATTTTATTGTCCAGACATCTTTGACACCGAATGCTAGAAGTGATGAAAGAATATTACAGCTTTTCCGTGTGATGAATCGCATGTTCGATAAGCACAAAGAATCAAGACGCCGCCACATCAACATTCACACACCAATTATCATCCCTGTTTGGTCTCAGGTATAACATTCATAAAATGTTTTTGCGGTTCTTTCAAACTCTAAAGTCTAAACTGGTATGTATGGGTCACTCTACAGGTGAGGATGGTAGAAGATGACTTAACATACAGTACCTTTCTGGAGGTCTATGAGAACCATTGTTCAAGAAACAATAAAGAGGCCGACTTACCCATTGCTTATTTTAAGGAGCAGTTAAACCAAGCAATCTCGGGCCAAATATCACCCGAAACTGTAGTGGATCTTCGTCTTCAAGCTTACAACCACATTACAAAAGATTACGTGTTTGACAGTATATTCTCACAGTATATGTACAAAACACTGTTGAGTGGACATCATATGTGGGCTTTCAAGAAGCAGTTTGCCATACAGTTGGCACTTTCGAGTTTCACGGCTTTCATGTTGCAAATAGGCGGAAGATCCCCTAATAAAATACTGTTTGCTAAGAACACTGGGAAAATATTCCAAACAGATTTTCATCCAGCATACGATGCCAATGGTATGATCGAGTTTAACGAACCCGTGCCTTTCCGGTTGACTAGAAACTTGCAGGCGTTTTTCTCTCATTTTGGTGTGGAGGGCCTCATCGTGTCTTCCATGTGTGCAGCAGCACAAGCTGTTGTGTCCCCAAAGGTGACTTGCTTTTTCTTAAAATGTTACAGCCTATAAAGCACTGACATTTGGCGCTAATTTGGTCTTACATGATGTGATTGCAGCAAAGTCAACATCTATGGCATCATTTAGCTATGTTTTTCCGTGATGAACTTTTATCTTGGTCATGGAGAAGACCTCTTGGAATGCCATTGGCCCCGGTTGTTGGTGGAGGTAGTCTGAACCCTGTTGAGTTCAGACAAAAGATCACCACAAATGTGGAGCAAGTTATTGGCCGGATCAATGGGATCGCCCCTCAGTTCATATCAGAAGAGGTATGTTTGAATATGTCTGTTTATGTACGGGCCCGTTCATTTCATAACCAATAATATGTTGAGAAACTGCACAACGCACTTGTATATACTGCATTGAAGATAATCAATGTAGTGGGAGAGAGAAAGTGAGGTGGGTACATCATAACCATCATGTCACATTCAAAACACTATATACAAGTGTATTATGCGCTCCACGTAATTCCAAACATATTATTGGTTATGAATTGAATGCCCCCCTCTGTGAGTATGTGTGTGTGTAATAGTTGATCGTTTCAGAAAACCGTTTTTCCCATTTTTTTTTTCAAGAATCAAGACAAAGAAGGAAGAATTTTGAACCATTTCATTTTGTGATAGATCGTTGATAACCTTTAAAAACTATACCGATTAGTCGATTACATATACATGTGCAGGTTGGTTATACATAAAATGCCATCAAACCAATTGTTCCTTTTCTATAATTTTGTACCTTTTATGTTGTTCTTAAGATCCTTTTTGTCATACGAGTCAGCAAAATATATTCGTATTTGAATTTTGATGTTATTTATATGGTGGGATTGGATTTATAGGAGGAAAACTCGGTGGATCCGCCGCAGTCTGTGCAAAGAGGTGTTACGGAACTTGTCGAAGCAGCTCTTACTCCAAGAAACTTATGCATGATGGATCCTACGTGGCATCCATGGTTTTGAGTCTAGCAAGAAGGTTGGAGGCATACAGTTAGTAGGTAAGAAGGTTTATGATAAATAGTAAATTGTAATATTGATAGTGATGGTATTAAGCATTCCTAGTTTTAAGTTGTATATATGCAACTAAAAATGCTTGTTCTGTTCAGAGTTCATTTTGCTTGACTAGAGTCACTAGACTATGGTTTGTTAAATGGGATTATTATAAAGTAATCGGAAAAACATAGCCTTTTGATGATGTGTTAACTTTTTATTTAGGCCCATTTTATTATTGGCAGCTCTTTAAGCCCATGATTTGGCCCAATAAGGTGTGCCATTCGAAAACTTAAAATCGAGATTGATTAATGAATAAATGTATAAATAACACAATTATTTTTTCTATAATAGTACTTGATTCACGACACGAACGCCATTTTTTTTCCAATGATCCATTTCATCTTGCCAAAAAATAACGGTATCTAATGTTTTATCGTCCGTTCATACAATAATGAAAAAAAAGGATAATAATAAAGTTTTAACAAATACCTAACATATTTATCATCTTCGCCCTTCGGGTTTTTATAGCCTGAAATCGAGTCATTACATCATCTTCTGGAACTTTATCAAATGTTTCTCTTTTGACCACACACACAAATTAAAGCATTGTTCAAATACGCCTCACTTATTAGATTGCGTAAATCATTCTTAATAAGCTTCAATTTAGGAAAAAAAAAACCATATATCAACGGTTGCGGTTTGCCACTGGTAAAACTATGGCTAGCTTCGATACCCAACAAATAAAAGGGAGGGTAAAAATCTTTTTTTGTTTCCACCATTAGACGAGTAAGGTCAGATATTTCATTTAGTTTTGCAAATATATCATTTTCACTTTTAGGGTGTGTTTAATATGGGTAATGAAATGGAATGGACAGGGTAATGAAATGGACAAATGAATGAAATACATTACAATTTCATGTGTTGTTTGGTTACCATGTGAGAACTGAATGAATTAATACTTTGGGGCTGTTTAGTTGATTAAGTGCTGAATCATTAAGAGGTCTGAATGGTTAAGTGCTGAATCATTAAGTTGGATCTCATAATGGTTAATTTTCTTGTCTCACATTGATAGGAGAGTCTCATTACGATTCAGCCTAGTTCAGTGCTCAAAGTACGATAGAATACAAGATTTGTTGGATGAAAATCTTGGAGATGGTCTTGATATAGTATAGATGAGAATATGCTATGCATCGTTGTATTTAACTCTTAACTCGGAGACGTTGTATATATCCAAACCAAGAAAGTTCAATGAATATTCATCAAGTCGACCTATCCATTAATAATGTTGATATCTATTTCAATAATTGTATTGGATATCTATTTGTGGATTTCATTAATTGTGACCGGACTCTCATAAATATACGTATACATGATTAAAATTTTTTTTTGAACGGCCAACTAAACAACGCCGAGTACTTCGTACGCGGCCTCCCAGTGGCAAAGACAGGGGCACAGCCCGGCCCACCCCGGACGCACGAAGCCCCTAGCCCGCTCGACAGCCCGCTTCCAGGGAAAACCCGACCCACATACCCGCCCGAAGGCACGACAGTAGTGAACCGGTAAAACTTGGCGAGATCAGGACTCGAACTCATGACCATAGGCCATGAGTCATCCATCATTTCTCATTATGTCCTTCGTGGGAATCGAACCTGAGACCTCCAAGAGAGATCCCTGGTCCATTCACCAACTGAGCTACCCGTGAAGGACATACATGATTAAAATTGTTTTTGTTCTTTGCTCCTCATCTAAACGTATATTGTTTCTTTAATATGCATTTTCATTGTTATTCACATGATTAAATTGTTATTTTATCATATAATAGTACATTAATTTCTATAGTATATCGTAAAACACATTTTGTCATTTCATATTAGATTTTATATCCCGGGAAATTCCCGGAATATAACTTGGTAAAATATAAAACAAAACCAAAATTTTACTAAGCATAAATGTGGCGCATTTAAGACGTTTGGTTTTGTATTTTGATTATAAATTTATTGACATTGAGATAAGAGAGGGAGGGGCGCAACACTGAACTACCATGATTTCCACTAATTCTACAATGTCATATCACTTCACCAATTCACTACACTAAAAAACAATTTTGAAGGCAGCACTACCATTAACCACTACATTAAAATGTTTATTTTTTAATTTTTTGGTTTTCTTCTAATAAATAGTTTAATTAAAAACAAAATTATATTAAACAAAATATAAGAAACATAAATTAAAAAAAAACCCTACAAATAAAAATAAATTACTCATCGTCATCTTCGTCTTCCTCCCAATAGTGATCCCAACCATATTTCGTTGTGATTTCATTTTTTCGTTTCAAAACCAATTTAATGCGTTAACTGGGCCATGGAGCGTTCGGGTGACTGTAGTCAACGCAGTAGGCCTACGTTGCGCCCTGGAGTTGGAACGGCGGACACGCGGGGCGCCTGGGCGATGGTATTTATCGGATATATGGGTGCTCTTTTTTATCCGAAACCTGAATTCCAACCCGTATTCGAAGTCCCCCGAACCCGAATAAGATAATACCCGAAAAATCCGAACCCGAATAACTCAAACCCGACCAACCCGAACCTTAAATGGATCGGTTATTGGGTCAATTTTTCCCAACAAAAAACCCGAACATCCCGGCCCGAAAAACCCGAAATCTGAAACCCGAATAAAAACCCAAACATGTAATGTCTCTTTTTATAGATGTGTTTAAGTTTAGATTGTTTGGCATCTTAAACATCAAGCTTTAGGAATTTTAAACACTATCATACCATGTCATTAAATAATGTTTGAATTTTGATAATATTTTTCTTAGTATCACGATAAATTTTCATAATATTTTTGCAATAAAAAACATATTTCGTATTACATATAAACCCGAAAACCGAACAACCCGACCCAAACTAACCCGGACCCGAATAACCTCAACCCGACCAACCCGAACTTTAAATGGTTCGGTTATCGGGTCACTTTTTGCCAACAAAAAACCTGACCCGAAAAGCCCGACATCCGGAAAAATAACCCGAAGAACACCCCTAGTCGGATTAAGCGTTAAAATTCTAGCGTGTGATATGTCTATGTTTTGCATTCAAAATCAACGTTGGATGCAACTGGTTAAAGTTGAGCAAAGTTCGTGTTTGGATGCCACTGGTTAAAGTTGAGCAAAGTTCGTGTTGTTAAAGATTGATTGAAGATCAAGATGTTGAGTTCATCCAAGAATTTACCTTTGAGCCGCTAATGTGGTTCCGAAACATGTTCAAGTTGTGGTCATACTGTCTTTGCCTCTACAATTCGCGTTGTTCCTCCAAAAATGCTAAAGCTTTTCCGCCTTGTTGAGGTTCTATTTCCACCAACTTGCTCAACTTATCTTCTTTCATCGCCCAGTATGACCCAAATTCGTCAAACAAGGAGTTATTTAAAGACTCGACGACGGTTTTGTTATTATTTTTTTATTTTGGTCTTGTTGGTTTGGTATCTTCATTGAGATCTGACATCCTACTAGTGGGGGTGGAGTCATTCAGTATACTATACGCATGCTAATTACCAACTTCCGATGACTTATGTCTTTTGTCAGAATGACTATCGGGCGGTTCTTCACCAACCGATGCTTGTTTTTTCCATTTGTAGTGATCTTGTACAATCTCCCATGACCTTTTCATCGCAGGCCTATATCCTTCCCTCGCACTCGAAACTGCCTTTGAACCCGATTCTCTACCCTTACTACTTGAACCCGCTCCTTTTGATTTAGAGGATCATCTTCCTCTCTTTGCGACACCCTTTAATTATCGTGGATCAATTTGATTGGAGTTGAAAGTGTTTGATTTGGTTGTGGTAGAAAGTGTTTGAGATTAGAGTGTTTGAAACTGTTTAAAATAGTGTATGTGTGTGTGTATATATATATATTGAATAAAAAAGTTTTTTTTTAAACCAATATTTCAAACGGTCAAATGACCATTAAAATTAAAAGCCCCCGAATGAGTCATTAGCTATTACCAACAAATACTCCACGGCTTCGCTACCCTTGCTAACGATGACGGTGTTGCCGTGAGGATAGTGAGGTACCCGTGTGTAGCGACCTATTCCCCTAATATAAATAAATGTGATGGCTGTCGAAAAAAATAAATGATGCTAGTTGTACGCTATGAAAACAACCACCAAATGTGGAGCCTTCTCAATTATTTGGTCTTATGCAAGTGAGGAATAGGTATTCTATTTACTTTTATTTGGCTTTTATGATGAAAAACGTGGCTTAGAATGACGTAGGGTCAGAGAAATAAAGAAGATAAATCTTTTCAAAAAAAATAAAGAAGATAAGAAAAGGTAAAAAAAATGGTTTCAATCTTCATTTGAGAAACATCTGATGATAGTTAACAAAATTTAGTATCTTGGGGTCTCACTCCCATAAAAAAATATTTTAGTTTGGGTGGCTAAATTAGGATAAACATTATTACAAGTTTACACAAAGTAAACGCCTATACGAGAGTATCTTTATTTTTGAACTTAGTAGTTCTAGGGGTGAAACCACCCTAGTAGTCTAACAAACACTAACAATATCTTGTTCGTATTTATCTGTTAAGAAAATAATGTGTTCGCGAACAATTCATGAACACTTGCCGAACGAAAGTTTTTGTTGTTGTTCGTTCATTAAGGAAACGAACGTGTTCACGAACGCAAACGAAATAAGAGAAGAAGGTGGAGGCTAAAGGTGGATGGTGAGGGAGCCATGTTGGAACTCGAAGCTCTAATCGTGGAACGGGGAATTGAAGGGATCAATATGGTCCCAAATCCTTGTGCAGATGTGGTTAACCCATATCCTAAAAGCCCTAAAGAATCAGCTAACGAGTACACAACTGCGTGCAGCCAGCATCATACACGCCAAGAAGTTCCCTGGCTCATGATTGCAAATGCGCACCAGGGACTACTAACGTTGGTTTTGAGAAAACTCCCAAGTCAGGACGCTCATTCTTACTCATGCACATAACCAGGATGATAAATAGAACAAAGGGACGATTGTGTACGAACAAATCAGAGCCAAGGGACGTGTGCAAGAATAAGGCGCACGTCCGACCAATCAGCATGCTCCAGCAAGAAAATTACGTCTCAATAACATGTGGCTAATCAGAGCATGCCAACGCTGGTGACAGGTAGCGTCCCATGATCATGCTATACACAGAGGGGACACCAAGTACAGTGCCAACGCTACTCAATCAATCAGATTGCAAGAAGTCATATTATCAGCAACCTCCACTAACGATCAGCATCAGATGAGACAATAGCATAAGGGAAAAAGGACAGTCAGCGAATCAGAGGCCAGCACGTTTGTTTTGGGTACAAAATGTCACGGTTCAAATCTTGTCATCCACTCCCGTAGTGCCACCTGTCCGCACTCCGCAGAAGAACAATCACTAACAGAACTTCGCCACATGGAGTGGGTCAAGGTGGTATCTCGTTCCTCTTTCTTATTGGTTAATATTGTTATTTGTCTTATACTAATTTTGGGCTCGGGTAGAGGAGGTACCCTATAAATGGGCTCAGGCCACTTCAGGTTAGGGGTTGATGATGATGACCCATGTGAATTATCTCCATTGCACATGATCAGTGCGCAACCACCATTTTTGTGTCTATAAACAATAATAAATTCTTAGCAGTCACACCTCCATATTCCCGACTTTCTTTTCAGGTTACTTTCACCATCACAACCTCAGACATTAAGCGAATGATAAGCCCTGTGGAATCATTAGTCTAATCCATCTTTAACCGAATATTAGACTAGTGTTTCTTCAATATATATATATATGGTAAGGATCCTGAGAGAACCATAGGGTAATTGAGAGCTGAGATAACCATTCAACCTAACCTATGGTTCCGAAGCAATGATACCAGCAGAGATCAGTCTTCCATCCGCAAGAGTCTTTTCTGCGCACAAAACAGACAACGACGCTGAGCTGCACCTCAATCTTGACCTCATAGAAGAACGCAGAGAGCTGGCCGCCATCAAAGAAACTAACTACAAGAAGCAGCTCGAAAGGTATTACAATGCCAAAGTCAAACTCAATGCCTCCAAAGAAGGAGACTTTGTATTCGGGAGCAATGAGGCAAGCAACACGATTCTGCAAGGCAAACTCGCGCCGAATTGGGAAGGACCTTATCGAGTGGCAGAAGTACTGGTCAAAGGGGCGTATAAGTTAGTAACTTTGGAAGACAAAGTCGTGCCGCGCACATGGAATGCGGCACAACTACGAAAATGTTATACGTAACTTACCTTCCTTGTACCGAAGGCTTTAATGCCAATAAAAATGAATGAAATCATACTCCTTTGCCTCAGAATCATTTTATTGTATCGTTACCAATTACCTTAGATAAACTGTAAACTTGCATATGCCGTGCAGTAAAGCGCCGCAAACCAAGCGTGTTGTATAGTAAAATACAACAACACATTAACCATCGCACAGTAAAGTGCCGCAACAGCGAGATGTTGTATAGTAAAATGCAACAACAAACCTAAACTAGTTGTATTGTAAAATACAACAAAAAACTAAATCGGTTGTGTACTAAAGTACAATAAAAATAAACTGGTTGTATAGTAAAATTCAATGACATAAACAGTTGTATAGTACAATACAACATAAAACAACCTGTCGCGCAGTAAAGTGCCACAGAAATAAAACGTTGTATAGCAAAATACAACAAAAATAAATTGCGCAACACAAATAAAGATGTTTGCATAGTAAAATGCAATATGAATTCGTGAAAATCCCCAATCCTTTAACACAACAAATTGATAAAAGAAAAGGAAAAAGCGTTCAAGCGCATACCTGTAAAAAAATTGTTAGACCATATCAAAACACCAAGACCTGATGATTCAAACACAGACAATAAACAAACTACGATTAAACAGATATAACATAAGAAGTACTTAAACAGTTTGTTCACATACGTTTCAGCCAAAGAACTAGCATAGTGTTTACAAACTTACAAAACAAAAAATAACTTAAGCTACGAATATCATGAACAACAGTCTTCAAGCGGCCTTGTCCACAGACGGAGAGTCACTCCAATCATCATCCGACCCCGAGAAGTCAACATTTTCACTAGCCTCAGCATCATCATCTTTGCCGGTTCCACCCTCCGCCTTCTTGGCCGCCTCAACCCACTTGCGCTGGTCTCGAACATGAGTATAGCCTGATATGGACAAAGACTGTTGAAGCTCGTAGAGCATGGGGCACCCCTCGTGGCTGATGATAAATTCCACTAAGGGGAGCTCCAACCCGTCATACTCAGCATCTTTCTTCGACAGCAATGCTTCCACATCCTTGTCATGAAGCGTAAATTCCCCAAGCGCCTTCCCATCCTTGGCATGCCGATATCCCTCGAGGAAGCCTGCCTTGCGCCCTACAAGCTTGGACGTGGGCTTTGAGCACTTCGTCTCCGTTCTTGGTATAATGAGCAACCTGCAAATAAATAAAATACCAATAAGCGGGAAGGAAGCAAGTATATAGGCCAGGAGCATACCTTAGGGATGCATTAAGTGAAAGTCCATTTGCGATCGCTTTGAAGCATACGGACCTCGTCCTGAACATCCGCAACTTTCCCCTCATCATCATCCTGCTCTTTCACGAGGGATGCCTTCTCAGCTTCCAACACTGCAATTTTTTCTTTGAGCTCCGCCAACTCAGAGTCTTTCAGCTTCAAGGAATCATTGGCAGAAGTCAAGGCAACATCCCGGGCTCGATGACAGCGTACAGGCGCAGCGTGTTTTGTGACTCAGCATGGTAGTCTGCTTTAAGCTTTTACTCACGCTCAGCCGCTGCCTCGAGCTTGCGGTTGGTCATGGCGCAGGCGTCACTCCATGCCGCCTCCCGCCCAGCCAGGGTCTTCTCTGCCTTCACATTCTCCTCGCGAGCAGTGGCCACCTCCTATTTAGCCGCCAATAGCGCCTGGCCCTGCGGCTCCCGCTACGACTCATAAACCCTCCTCTCCTCTTCAAACTTCGCCCTCTCCTCCGACACGCGTTGTTGATCTTGGAGCAGGGCACCCCATTCGCGGACAATCCCCGTAGAGGTATAGAGGAAGTTGGCCAAGCCAGCGACATTATCATCCAATAACTCGTGACGGGGACGGGTCCTCTGAAACACATGCTGAGCAGAAGGAATGTAGTTATCAATGAAATCTTTGCAAGTGTTAATATCAGAAAAGCGGCTGCCATGGACAACACCCCATTTAGGCGCAAAAACTTTACCTGCATCACGTGGATGAAAAATGTTGGGGTAAGGGACAGTTTCAGCCCCGCCCGAATGGTCCGCAGCATGCTCATATACAAACCTCCTCTCCGCCTTATTCTTCCTAGTATCTTCTTCAGAAACAACCTTTCTCCGCATCTCCTTCTTTCAAAATACTTTCCTCCAAGACCTGCTCTTGCACAATCTGCTCTTAAACAATACCCACCTCTGATTCGCGGGGCTCATCAACTTTGGGCCCAACAGTTTGGGGCAGGGGAGTAGGCGGAGTGGGGAGGCGCGGAGGAGGAGAGGCTGGTGGAGTAGGAACTTGAGCAAAGGGGGAGGCGATCTTTGATGGTTCAGTGTGGTGAATGATAGCCCCCTCCTCAACAACTTATTCGATGGTCAACGCCACTATAGGCTTAACAACCCCACCATCACCTTCACTACAGAGGTCAACTAAAACGCAAAAAGGAAAAGTTAACATAGTGTCAAGGAAAAATGAAAGGAAGACAAGCGCAAGTAAGGTTAGCTATGCTCACCAAGCAAATCGTCTTCGAGGTCACCAATCATGCTATCCAAGCGCCCTCTCTTCCCCAGTGGGGAAGACAAATCCCCGCCTGAGGATTTTTCAGCAGATTTAGGCTTGAAGATTGCGCGCTTGGCCTTCCCTTTCTTTTCCTGTGGCACCTCCGGCACTGGCTTGGTCAGCTCGGGAATAGGCACAGACTTAGCAAAAGTTGGACCAGTTGTCTTTACACCTTCATTAGCATCCGGGGTCTCGGTTAAATCAATGGTGGTGGAGCCGCCTTGCGCGGACACATCTGAAAGTTCAACATAGCCACGTTCAAGTGGGTTATAATTCTGAAAGTAGCAACTCACCACAGCGTGGTCCAAATAAAGAGAAGGGTCATCACCGTCGTTGTCACTGCCCTTGGCTTTCTTGCTGTGGTGGGACCGTCTCTTCAAAACTAGATCCTCATCCTCCGTATCCTTAGTAGTCTCTCGCTGAACAAAGGTAGGTGACGACGCCTTCCCACTACCACCTGCAGGCACATCACACTCAGGTGAGGAATGATCACCTGTTAACACTGCACGACTCGTCGCTGGACAAAATAACAAGTGGCTGCCCAGCGGGCATATACATGCTAATATGAGCAACATCCAAAGGGGGTATAGAGCACCTGTCTTAGCAGTTAAGGGATGAGTGGTTGGTTTGAACTTGATGGTTGGGCGGAGGCTTGGACGCACCAAAGTATCCCAAGCGCGGTCCAACACATACACCTCCCTATTCGCGAGCTCACGAAACGACCACCCTAAATCCTCACCACCCAGTAAAATGGAATACAAGCTCTCAACATCTGCAAAACAATACAACATAAGAAAAGATGTTAAGCACAACACCAAGTGGACGGAGTAATAAACACGAAGGGCGCACGAGGAATGTTACCTTTGCCACCATCAGTCAAGTGCGAGTTTTGACCCTCAACACCGTACTTCCGGCTCATCGCCACGGATACCAACGCAATCTCGTGCACCGAGCATACATCAACTGGGTGACTAGTTAACTTCTCATACCACATCGTCCCCTCATACTTAACCAACTCTACATCATCAAACTTCAAATCAATGCGCCTCATAGACATCTGCAGAGGCACAACACCCTCAGCAACCCAGAAAAATTTAGGTTTCCAATCGCGGAAACTCTTAACTCCAGCACAGGAATGTGGCCTGGGTCCATAGCGCGAGTGGCAGGAGAACCAACTCTCAGACGTCGTCATCACATAAAAGACACTAAACATGTCTATATGTGGCTTTATGCCCAGCGCACGACAACAAAACTCAAAAAACATAAGGCGTGACATCGCGCCAGGGTGCAGCTGGTTCAGATGTATCTTCAAAGTGTCTAACAAAGAGGCTAAAAACTTGGTGATCGGGTGCCTGAAGTTGCACAACTAGAAGTAGACAGTGTACACACCTATCTTACCCTATGTAGGCTTTAAAATGGTTTGACCCTCCTAGGGTAGCTCCGGCTCATATGCTGAAGGAATCCCATACAAAGCACAGAGCTGGTCTAATTCCTCCTGCTTCCATTTGATGGCCACCTCCCTAGCAAGCAACGACGTCTTCTTTGAATCTTTCTTCTCAGCCTTAGAATCTTTTTTCCCAACTTTTTTTGGTCTTCCATTTGATGGCCACCTCCAAACGACCGACCAATCGGAGCAAGACACGTTGGAGAGAAGAGCAATACAAACGACTGAGAAGACAGCATGACCCACCACTCTCTGAAAAAGCAAACCGTTAGGCGACTTTTCGTCTCACCAGATCGTCCTCTCATCTGACACACCTGACCGCATTGATGTAAAAATTAATTACTGACGTGCGCCAAGGCGCTAACAAAATTATGCAGCGCACGTGGCGCATGCCGTAACTAAAGAGCACCTACAACCCTCCGCAACTCAATTCTGGAAATTATCAACTTACTGAGTCCAGCGTCCCGCATGCTACGCATACAGAACACTAGACTAGGGGGACTTGAAGAAATATGTACCCGCGCGTGCGTATAGCCCCACATCTTCATACACGTCAGCGGAAGCCCCAAGCAAAGCTTCTAGAAGCCTGCGCACGTTGCCTAGTACATGCCAGTTGTGGGGCGACAAAGAAAAGGACGTGCAGCCAATCGGAGGCCGTTATTTCCTGCTCCACGATCTCTGGCAGGTATGAGGTACAGAAAAAGGACAGAAATGATAATTGCAGAATACGTGGACCAATCACAGGAAGACAACGCCCATGCTCCACCGGTTGTCAACCGTGTAGGACCCGCGCAGAACAACTGTCATTCTCAAATGGATCAATCATAGGACGATTGCCAAGCCTATAAATACCCATCTCCCCCAAGAGAGAAGATTCATTCTGTTTTACACACACAAACACCTAGAGAATTATGTGATAACTGAGAAAGATAAATTATAATTGAAACTTTGTATTCACTTACATTCGAGTATTTGTAATCGTCCTAACAACTATCAATAAAATTATCTCTTTACACAGTGCTCGTCTAAATATGTGTTAATCCAGTTTCATTTTGTGTCCTATTCAACTCAACACTCGACAGACACTAGTGCCAAATTTTGGGTGATAAACTAATAGACTTGTGAAAACACATGTGTGAAGGGAGACATGATAGATAACACAAAAATGTGGGGTCCTAACTCTCAAGTCCTTTCCTTTTTATTTCTCTCTCTCTCTTTTATTTAATTTTTTTTAACAAACTGCAAACATTGAATTAGGCAAAATTTAACAAAAGTATGGACCAAATCAACATGGGTCCCCCACTCCCTCTTCTTCTTGAGAAAAAGAACCACCCCTCCACCACCATCATCATAATCATCATCTACCCTCCTCCTACAAGTTTATTTCACATTTTTTTTTCTCACTCCACCTCATGAATTCAATAACCCATCTGTTAAAATTATTTTAATGTTAAATCTTGCAAAACCCATGTCAAAGATTTAACCTTTTTATTTAATTTTTAGTCATTTACCCTCTTTACTTCACATTTTCTTGATTTTCTTGAATTTTCTCATTCCATCTTCTCATTTCCATAAATTCAAAAACCCATCTAATGGAATGATATTTATATAAAATCCTTCAAAACCCATATCAAAGATTTAATTTTTATTTGATTTTAGTCATTTACCCATCTTTACTTCACATTTTCTTGATTTTCTTGAATTTTCTCATTCCATCTTCTCCACTCCATGAATTAAAAACCCCATCTGATGGAATAATATTTATGTTAAATCTTTCAAAACCCATGTCAAAGATTTAATTTTTATTTAATTTTGGTCAAAGAACAAGACATGGGTGCTTGTTTATCAACCACCAAGATCAGTGGTTCCAACAGCACAACTGCAGGTAAGCATGATGTTAATGTTAATCATCATAAGCCCAAAGAGATCCAAAGGGATAATAACAAACAAAAACAAAAGGAAGTTGTGAATATTCCCTGTGGGAAAAGAACAGATTTTGGGTATAATAAGGATTTTGATGGGGATTATTCTATTGGGAAATTGTTGGGTCATGGGCAATTTGGGTATACTTATGTTGCTATTGATAAAGCCAATGGAGATCGTGTTGCTGTCAAGAAAATTGATAAAAATAAGGTAATTTTTTGTCATTTTGTTATTTGATCATTTTAGTTATGTATTGTCTGGATGTAGCCTTGGTTTGACCTTATTTGGTTGTATGATGAATGATCTATTTATGATGACTGATTTATATTTTAGTGTTTTGCAGTAATTCTTGATTTATACTTAATAATTAGGCTTATGTTTTATAAAAAAATTTGATTAGAAAGATCATGTGATGAGTTAACAAATGATCTAGATTCCTGATTGGCTGATTAGAGATATTTACTTTTTTTTAAGTCGCTTGTTCATCGGCTTTGTAAGATGCAACGGTTGACAAGTTGGATGCCTCTACGGCTGACGGCTCTACATTAACATATCACATATGTTTCGTTTTTGTTGTTTGTTATTGTTTTACCATGATAATGGTTCGTGTCACCGATAATATGATATAGTTGTATGCACTTAATAGTCACGAGTCATTTTTTTTAATTTATTTTATTGACAGATGAAATCTCCGGCTGCTGTTGAAGATGTTAAAAGAGAAGTCAAGATATTGCAAGCACTAAGTGGTCACGAAAATGTGGTTCAATTTCATAATGCATACGAAGATAGCTCCTATGTGTACATAGTTATGGAGTATGTTGAATAACGGCGATGACTTGTTTTTTTGTTTGGTGATTGATATTAGTTATAAAGAACTTGACTTAATGGTTACCCTTTTCAGGTTATGTGAAGGTGGCGAGTTATTGGACCGGATTTTAGGGAAGTAAGAACTTCTAACTTATTGATAGTTGTTTTTTTAATCAATCTTGAAGTTGAATCCAAATCCTTTTGACCACAAGAGTCTTGACACGCCTAAGTTTGCAAGTATGATTTTACGACTTAGAATTAGTTTCTTTTATCCAGGAAAGATAGTCGTTACTCAGAGAAAGATGCAGCAATCGTTGTAAGGCAAATGCTTAAAGTTGCTGCAGAATGCCATTTACACGGGTTGGTACACCGTGACATGAAACCAGAGGTATGAAAAACACGTACTACAGACTGTCGCACGTATACATGATGTTCCTAGGATGACACTAATCCTTTCTCGCAACTTTTTATATAGAATTTTCTTTTCAAGTCGCGAAAAGATGATTCACATTTAAAGGCGACAGATTTTGGTCTATCGGACTTTATAAAACCAGGTTAGTGTCATATCTTGTTCTGTATTTTATTTTAGTTTTTATCTTTTTTAATTATCATATTGTTTATTTTGATGAAAAAAATGGTTTTGTGGGAATACAAGAACAACACTAAGGGGGTGTGCGGAGAATCAAATAAACTAGTGGCTATAAAACGGGTTGTGTTATATAGTGCCTAAATGTTTTTCTGTTGTTTGCGGTTTTAATAGTCGGATAAGTTTTACGAGTGTTTGGTTTAACGGAAATTTCAAAATATAAATTAGATGCAAGTTATTTTTGGGCTAAGCCTAAGGAAAAAGAAATAACTTTTTTTTTGGCGCATCCTCATAAAAAACGTACCTTTTTTGCATTTTTGCAACAATAATGATTTTTTGTAACAGAAGCCTAATACAATGGCTGACACTAGTTATATATCTACATATGTTATATGGATGTATTTTTGACTTTCTACAAAACTCTTTTTACCATTGGCAGGAAAGAAGTTTACGGATATAGTTGGTAGTGCATACTATGTTGCCCCGGAGGTGTTGAGGCGTAAATCAGGTCCCCAATCAGATGTTTGGAGCATAGGCGTTATCACATACATTTTACTATGCGGACGTCGGCCCTTTTGGGATAAGACCGAAAATGGAATTTTTAAAGAGGTACCTTTTCTTAATAAAATGTATCTAAAATTGGTGATAGATTCAATGGTATATATCTTTTACAAGATTTGAATAAATTGATAGGTGTTAAGAAACAAACCGGATTTTAAGCGCAAACCATGGCCTAGCATAAGTCCAAGTGCCAAAGATTTTGTTAAGAAATTGCTTGTGAAAGATCCACGTTCAAGATTAACTGCTGCTCAAGCCCTATGTATGTTTCTTTTTTCTTCTTAATTATTGTAGAGAATATCCAAAAATAGGCATTTTTTGGAGTTTGTTATTATCATACCAGCCTTGACAAAACTAATTATTTAACGGTAAAATAAAATTCCTTATTTACCGCCCCTTAACATAACTTGAGATAATTTTACTCCAGTTTTATAAAAGTTGCTCCTTTTTTTTATAACCAAAACTGTATTGTTAATCATGCTACATGTTATTTGTTCAAATGATAAGAAATTGTCAAACATCTGATCATATTTCAATACCACATAATCACTTTTAATACTCACATTCAAACACCTCTCTCATGTCAATCTTTATAGCACACCCATGGGTTCGAGAAGGCGGAAACGCTTCTGAAATTCCTCTCGACATTTCTGTTCTATCCAACATGCGAGAATTTGTGAAATTCAGTCGGCTAAAACAGTTTGCTCTACAGGTAACTATCTATCTCATATTATAAAAGCGAATCATATTATAAAAGCGACCCGAAATCGTTTCTTCTAAGACTCAATATTCATGCATAGGCGTTGGCTAGCACACTTGATGAAGAGGAGTTATCAGATCTTAAAGATCAGTTTCATGCAATTGATGTAGATAAAAGCGGTGCTATTAGTCTTGAGGAAATGAAACAGGTATGTTTGACCCCATAAGTCAAACTAAACATAATAATTACACTTTGTACTATGTAGTATATAAATTAGGTCGCTTTTGTGGCAGGCCCTTGCTAAAGACCTTCCTTGGAAGATCAAAGAATCAAGTGTTTCGGAAATACTAGAAGCAGTAAGTCCGTCATTTCTAAAGGGATGTATGCATTTGCGTTTTTTTGGCTTATTATTGTGACGTGATGTCGCAGTAATTGGTTTTTATTGTTTAGATTTCACGTTTGATACCTTGATTATATTATTATTCAATGGTCGAGTAATCGGTTATAAATGATTAGTTTCATACCTTTGTTAGGATCTTAAATGATCATATATTTGTTATGCAGATAGATAGTAACACAGACGGGCTCATTGATTTCAAGGAGTTTGTTGCGGCCACTCTTCATGTTCATCAATTAGAGGAACACAACTCTGAAAAATGGCAACATTTATCACAGGCTGCTTTTGAGAAATTTGATGTTGATAAGGATGGATACATAACTCCTGAAGAACTCCGAGTGGTAAGCCCATCGACTTTCTTATGACTTTTGTCGTAAAAAAGACTGGTTTCTCATCTTTTGATATTACTTTGCAGCATACGGGCTTGAAGGGTTCGATAGATCCTCTTCTTGAAGAAGCTGATATTGACAAAGATGGTAAGATTAGCTTGTCAGAGTTCCGAAGGCTTTTAAGAACTGCAAGCATAATCACATAATCATAACAGAGAACAATGCCTTGGAAGTTTTCAATCGTCACGGTCAAGTAAAGTCAAAGCTGCATTCATGTTCACCAAGGTATGTATATCGTTGTCTTTGTAAACCTCAACTAGAAGAGACAACACTAGAGATCGACTCTTTTGATTTGCAGGCGGACACTTATTTGTATGTAAAACGTGGTTGTGTTGGTGTTATGCTGTAATTGTTGTTAAAGTGTTTGTATAGTTTCCTATACATACTATCAAATAAATATATAAAACTGGGTTAATTACACAAGAATGGTACATATAAGGCAACTTTGTTCGGTAATAATCTATTATGGCAACTTGACCGGTGAAACCTCTTCGGTTTCACTTTGGTCTGAATGGCATGACCACTAAATTATTGTTCATTGTTGCAAGTGTCATGTTGGATATGGTTTTCTCAAATTTAATAATATTGAAACTAAGGGGTGGAATTGTCTTTTACAACGAAAGTGAAAGCTAGGGATTTGTTACTGACCAACTGAGAATTATAACTTGTAAGATTATATGTATTGTATCATGGCAATTGCAATAGTTTACTCAAAAGTAGAAGAAAAGAAAACCAACCATTAGTGATCAAATCAGGAAGGAGATCAACATTAAGTTCATAGATATAGTGTAAGTTGTGCTGCAAGAAAACTTGTGATACAAAGAATAAAATTCTTAGCAACCGAAAGAACGCATGTTGAAGTAACCAACATCCAAATAAACTAACGTAAATGTTTGGTGTATAGAGACCAAATGGGCCACATCGGTTGACCCCTGGAACCGCTCCAATAATTGTTACAGACTAAAATTCATTGTAAGTGTGAGACTTGTTCCACATCGGTTGTATGTAGAGGTGTATAAAACCGGGTTTTTTGAATACCCGGGTTCGGGTATGACCGGGTAGGGTATAACCGGGTATTACGAAATAATCGGGTCGGGTTCGGGTAGGGTATTTTCGTGAAAAAGCCATACCCTATATACCAGGTTCAGGTCGGGTTCGGGTTTTCAATACCCGGTTTCGGGTATACCCATTTTCGGGTACTAGATACCTATTTTTCAAGTAAGCGTGTGAATTTCCGACACGACCCGAACCTAACACGAAATTAGCGGGTTTAGGTTTAGTCTAAATGGGTTCGGGTCAAACTCGCGAACCCGTTTAGCTAAACGGGTCGGGTTCGGGTCAACTTGGGCGGGTTGGTTATACTATATATTGTTTTTTTACAATATGTTTTATGTTATAAATTAAATTGGTTAGGTATTTTATGCTACACTTATAACTTAAAATAGAAATTGGTATGAGATTTTATAAATAAAACATAAATGTTTTATATATATTTGTGTTTTTTGCAGTAAAATTTTAATTTTAATACATTAGTTTGTGAAGATACCCTACGGGTAGGGTCGGGTTCGGGTATTAAATAGCCGGGTAGGGTCGGGTTCGGGTATTAAATAACCGGGTTTTAAAATACCCTACAGATAGGGTCGGGTTCGGGTATTAAATAACCGGGTTTTAAAATACCCGGGGGTTTTAAAATACCCAGGTTTGGGTATTTTTTTCGGGTTCGGGTTCAGGTATTTTGTACACCTCTAGTTGTATGGGCAATAAATGTTTGGTGTATAGACCGAATAGGCCTCTTCACTCACCAGATTAGTATTTTTGGGCTGTAAGTTTTCTGTTTGGGCCGCCGTGTTGTAATGGTGGTTCGGTTTTCGGTCCTGAATGTTTAGCTGATAAATTTTGAGTCATGTTAATTAAACATATAATCAAGTATAACAAGAAATCAGTTCCAACTTCAAACCAAACAGTTGGGTTTCTTCAACAACATGTTGTCTGGTCAATTGTGGTTCCAGCCATTTTGTTTCAGGTTGGTTTGGTTTGGTGGATTTCAGGTTGGTTGATTTTGTTCAACCATTTTGTTTCCGGTTGTTTGGTTTTGGTGGGTTCATGGCCAAACCAATTAAATGGTTATATTGATATGATTGAATTTGTATCAAAACTGATAACAAGGAATTAAACATGTAAAGTTGGGGGCATCATTATATACATTTGCATCAAAACTCATTACAACAACGAACCAAACATGCAAAGTTAAACATGCCTTGTAATGGGTTAGACGCACCATTGTAATAAGTTTGACACATACACATGTACACAAAACAAATAAGAATGGTGATCAAACCTAAGAAGTTAAACACATTGTCATGCATCGCTATAAAGGTTTGACAAACCATTATAATCTGTGTCACAGTCCATTACAAAACTCATGTGTGAGCATTGAACCGAACCAATTGAATTATCTGAAATTAGTATATACATACAAATATACCTTTTTTTCTAACCAACATGAATCAAGTCATAAATTTCACATTATTTTTTCTAATATGGTTTATTCGAATCAACCCAAATCCTGATTTTCCATCTTGAATTCTTATTTATTTCCAATTAGATGAACACCTTAGTATGCAATAGGAATTATGCCATGATCTTCAAAGGAGTTGTTGATTTTTGTTTTAATGATTGTATACGGTTTTCATTATAAACAACTAAAGTTTTGTGAAAGTACACACAAAAGCTATTCAAAGTAACTAATTTATTTGTTCTATGTTTATTTATATTTATTTTTTAACGGTAAATATACACCTACTCTACTTTTATCAAGTGGTCTAGCCTCACATTAGCCGTTGGTTTATTTAAACTATGTTTTCACTATATCAAAAAGTAATTTGCGATTGTAACATTTTTGGATTTATTACTTTTTAAGTCAAATTTATATAAAAAAAATATTAGTAGGACATGGATTTAATATGCATGATTTAGGCCATAAATTTCAACTTGTTTTAATCGTTGAACTTATTTGATTATCACCTAATACTTGTTAACAAGTGTTTGTTTCTTCATATCAAAGTAAATATAATATTGTCAAAGCATGTTTAAAAATTAAAATATCTGCCATCAAAGGAAATATATACATGGAGATCCTCATACCTTCGAAGGCTTTAACAAGCAATATTCATAAACCAAATACTTCAAATCAATTAAAACCATATTTCAAATTAATTAAAACCGTCTAAACAGAATTAAATCGACAAGATGGTTTTGTTTTAACAATTAACAATCCGGTTAATGACTTCAAACTTGAAACCACCGTTAAATCAACCGAATCAGACCATAAACACTCTTATTTTAACATCTCTACAAAAGAAAACATAATGGTGTCGGGGCACTCCCGGAAAATTTGTCAAGTCCCATGTCAAAATCAAACCCAAACCCAGCTAATCGACCGGTTACTTCTTGCCAAGCGGTGAAGTTTTTGATTATTGCAGAGGGGGTGACAGCAGTGTTACCATTTAAGGTTTGCTTGATAAGTCAATATTGAAAATTTAACATATTATCAAGGGCTAGTTTGACACATGGTTCATAAAAAAAGGACCAAACTAATCACTCCAACACTATAAATACATCATGTAGAATGTGAAGCAAAACGGTTACACAAACATAACGACCACCACCACCATCTTCTCCGACCTTCCTCCTACACATTCACCTGAAAATTCATAACCGTCAATGACATCATCAATGGCCAATCTTCAACTCTCTCTTAGTCTCCTAACCCTCTCTCTCATAACAACATTCAATTCAATCCACTCTTCAACATTCACACTCACAAACCAATGTGATTATCCGGTCTGGACCGGCCTTCTCTCGGGAGCGGGAACCCCGCCTCTCCCAACGACGGGCTTCCCGCTCCAACCGAGCCAATCGAACTCTATATCTGTCCCTTCCGGCTGGTCCGGCCGGATTTGGGGACGTACCCTATGCTCCACTGATTCAACTGGTAGATTTGTTTGTGTCACAGGCGATTGCGGCTCTGGAACCGTTGAATGTAACGGTGCAGGAGCCGCACCGCCTGCGACTTTAGCTGAATTTACTCTTAATGGAGCTAATGGTTTGGATTTCTATGATGTTAGCCTTGTTGATGGTTATAATCTCCCAATGATGATTCTACCACAAGGTAGTTGTTAGCATAATATAGAAGTTTAATTTATTTGTAGCCTTTGGCCAGTTTAGGGGCTGTTGGGCAGGATTTGTCTGATTAAGTGCTGAATCATTAAGAGGCTCTGAATGGTTCAGCATCTCTTATTAGCTGAATGGTTAAGATCCGAACCATTTAGATGTTTTTTTAGTTGAAACGCTTTTAATTCTGAATGATTAAGAGCTGAATCATTAAGAGGTTTATTAAGAGGCTAACAAAATGATTAAGAGCTGAATCATTAACAAGTTTATTAAGAGGCTAATAAACGACCCCTTAGCTAGTTAGGATTTTGTCTGGCTAGATAATTTGTATTTCCCTTTCATTGTTCTTCGTGTTTTTCTAGTGTTAGTAATAAATAACTAGAGTTTTATACTAACACTAGAATAATCATTACTCTACAGTTTTTCAAATGCAATACAAATTTAACGTAGTTAAAAAAACTGTAGAGTAATAATAATCCGTTTAATTATTTATACATAGGTTAAGTTATTCACCTCTTCTATACAAGATATAACCGTGTTTTCTAATGCAATAAAGCCTAACAACATTTTCTCTATACATTTTTATCTTTTAACAGGTGGTGATAAGTGTAACGTGACCGGCTGTTTCGTCGACTTGAACAAAAACTGTCCATCAGAGCTTCGCTTAACCGGTTCCGGTAACGATGAATCGGTTGCTTGTAGGAGCGCTTGTGAGGCGTTTGGTGATCCGATGTATTGCTGTAGTGGCGCATATGCAACTCCACAAACGTGTAATCCGACGTCGTATTCTGAGTATTTTAAAACCGCGTGTCCGACTGCGTATAGCTATGCGTATGATGACGGAACTAGTACGTTTACGTGTAGTTCCGTCAACTACGTCATAGCTTTCTGCCCTACTCCGGCAAACAGGTATAGTTACTAATTTATCGATTTCTTAGTACATAAGTCCGATGTTTTTGTTTTGTCGTTTTGTACAAATTTGTTTATTTGTTGGTTTTGAGTCATTATCTGTCATACATGACACAACATAGGATGCGATCGGGATGGATAATACTATAATTGTTATTTTTTTATGTTTATTTATTTCGAGTAAATATTTTTAATTAATTTATACCTATTTAATACACTGTCAAAAAGGTCATGGTTACAAAAGTCGTTAGACGATGCCAACTCTATTGATTAGGGAGCTGTAAGTACTCTGCCTATAGGGGAGTACTCAGGTATTACTTGTTGAGTAAGCGACGCCTAAACTGAATTTTTACAACTAAGGATATGTTATTAGAGGTTTTTTTTTTGACCGGCATGTTATCAGAGGTTAAGTTGTAATTTTTATGCTAAATAAGTAATATACAATCCCATTCATTTATTTCCCTTTATCTATTTGAGACTTACCATTTAACCCCTTAGAATATACACTAATTCATTTTACTCCCTTATGCTTCTGAACTTATGGTGAGCATATACTTTCTATAAAAAAGAAGAAATCATTTTTATGTATCTTTAAACATTTTATACTATTATGTATCTTTAATCATTTTATACTATAAAAATGTGGAATAATAATACTATCTTTATGCCGTTGTAAACTGAATATGGCAGAACTTAAATTCGCTGGATTGAAGAATATTTTCTTACTCTTTGCTTATTCAAGTCGATTTATGTTTACTTAACAATATACTTATTAAATACACAATATTCGAATTTAAATGTATAAATATATGTGCCCATCGATAGTCGGTGTGCCACTTACGAAAAATATATATAAAAAAATAAAATTTCAGAAACATAATGCCGCCCACGTAACCGTGTTTGTATGGAATTAACAGTCCCCTATTTATTTTTTATTCATTTTTTTATTTTTGATATTCTAAAATTATAAAATTGTGTGCAGCCGCAAATCCACAGGAGCCGGCCAATCGGCTGAGAGTAGCGGCAGCGGCTCATTGGCTAATGCAGTCGGCGTTTCTTCAGTTACAATTCTTGCTTTCATATTAACATCGGTTTGGAGGTTATAGAGGTTTTTTTTTTTTTTTTTTTTTTTTTGAGGCAGCATATTATTAGAGGAGAGGAAAGTGTCACGGAATGACTTGGCTTTAATATGGCTTTGAGTGTTTCATTTCATCTTTTTTTCGTCGGCTTCAACCGAAACAAGCCGATTGAAGCTCTAAATATAGGTTTAAATTTTCCAATGTTAGTGGGGGATTTGTTAATTTTCTAGTTTAATTAGATCTAATAGGAACTGTGTAAGTCATACAACTTTTTGGGCACATGTGCAAGTAAATTTATATATTATTGGTATGAGCAGAGATCTATAGCTTTTAAGCTGTTATTTTGGCGATATTATATTTCGACTTTGGAGTGTTTTTAGTTTATTCTATCATATTTTTACTATCACACTTACAACACCTAATTCTATCACTAAAGCATTCCCCGCCAATCACAATATTCCACTAAATCCCCAAATAATCCACCCACCACGAGCGTGATGTATATTGCGATGATATACACCGCCGTGAAACCGTCGCATGCGGGGGTGTTCACGGTAATCACAACCTCAATCACCTATTTGACGGGGTGTACGGTACACCCTAACTAATTAACAATAAAATGGCACCTCAAAATAGAAGTATACATCCATTGTGTCTATGAATGGAGTTTAATATTTTTATAGGAGATAAAATTAATTAACTTATTTACTTTTAACTTTCATCTAAAAAGGATATATGGGGTCCAAGTAGTTATTAATTTAAATATGATTTGTATTTATATGAAACTTAATATGTGAAATCGACTCATGAGAATCTTGTTTGTGAGCTATAAAAAATTCAACATAGTTCAAAATATTATGGAGATTTGTGTCTTAAAAATGGTTTGAAAGAAAGCAAATTGTCCTTTTCTAAAAGAGAATTATGCCAACGTATGATTCTATATAAATGATAACAGATGCATTGCTATGCTACATGCTAGCATACGAACATTAACAGCTATTTATAATTTGTAATATGTTCTTGTTAATGCTAATATTTTACTAAGTTAATGTCATCGCATTCAAGGATAATTAACTCACATACTAATAATGAGAGAAAAACATTCGTACTAAGTTTACTTGGACAAAACTAATGTTATAGTTGATGCAGGTCCGGATGACACATGTTGCCATCCGGATTTATCTGATCTATCCCTACAGCTATTAAGGATTTATTCGAACCGAAAATAACATTATGTGATGCATTAAATATAACATCACGAGTTCATACCTTGCAAATGGGCACAACGGTTCCATATTATACTTGTTATAGCATACATGCCCTCGCATACGTTTAGGCATGCTCATCCATTGTACTTTCACCCTTGATTTGTGTTGTATTAGCACTTTGTCGCCCATAACAAAAGAAAAATAAAAGTGAAAATGCTCATGAATTTAATATCAGAATATGGTACGTACACGTGAATTAGTAAATTTTCATGATTCATGCGCTTACCATCTAACTGATTGGTTGTTTGGTAACTTCTGAATGGGTAAGTGATAAATTAGTAAGAGGTCTAAACTATTAAGTTTTGAACTAGTAAGAGGTCTGAACCATTCAGACTCAGTATAATGCTTACCTGTTCAGAAGTAAATATCTGTCCATTCAGACACCTGCTCGTGCCGCGAAACAGACAGTCTTAGGGTATGTTTGGCAAAACTAGTTGGTGGCTGGTAGCTGGAAGCTTTTCAAAATATATTTTGGTGTTTGTCAGAGTAGTTGGAGCTTTTAATAAAATGTATAAAATGATTAAAATGGACATAATTAAAAACTTGTAAAGAATGTTTTTATTTTATTTTTAAAATAGAATGGGTATTTGTGTCATTGACTAATTAAAAGCTTGTAGCTAGTAGAGTTTTTTCTTAAAAGCTAGTACTAGTAGCTTTTCACTATAGAGTTTTTTTCTCCAACTTAAAAGCTTCCAGCTCCTTCAACCAAACAAGGCTTTTTATTGATTAGGAGTTTTTTCTTAAAAGCTTAAAGCTTGAAGCTTCAAAAAACTCTTAAAAGCTCCTTGCCAAACATAGCCTGAATGAACTATGTTTGACTGATTCAGACATTTGTTCCTGTTCCTGTTTCAGTAAGAGCTGAAACAAACACCCCTTAATTTATTTCATTTTTTATATATTTCCTGTTCTGCTATCATATGAGGAAAAAAAACATAGACGAGACTATATATTGCCATGCCCATGTTACTTTACTAGCTATTTAATTAGTTGGCATGGTCTAGTGGTTGGGATTAGGGTTGCAAACAAACTAAACTTTCAGCGAATAGTTCATGAACTGTTCGGCGGGAAATTCGTTTGTGTTCGTTCGTTTAATAAATGAACGAACACGAACAAAAAATTTTGTTCGTTTAGTTAAACGAACGAAATGAACAAAGGTCGCATTCGTTCGTTTACGTTCGTGAACGTTCGGTAACGTGTTCGTTTATGTTCGATAGTTTATTAAGGTTTTTAATTTTTATATTCTTTTATTTTTATTTATTTTACTCAATAAATAATATATATGACGAAAATATATGACTGTATGAGATAAATAAACCTACTTTTTGTATCCAAGCTCATTATATGTTTTCACGTTCCAGCGTTGATGCCCTCCACCTCCAACGCCCTCTGCAATTCACCTCCAAAGCCCTTCTCCAATACTAAGTATGTTTGGACAATTATGTTATATTTGGGTCGATCTAGCTAATGTCTTAATTTATGTGAATTCAATGTTATCAAAAGTTAATATACGTCCGTTTGTGTTTGTTTCCGTTCATGAACACTCTTTGTGTTCATTAATGTCTATTTGTGTCCGTGTGCGTTCATGAACAAAATTAACAAACGAACACGAACATGAGTGTCTTCTTAACAAACGAACACGAACAGAAAATCTCGTTCGGTAAGTGTTCATGAACCGTTCGTGAACACATAATTTTCTTAACAAACGAACACGAACAAGGCCTTGTTCGTGTTCGTTTGGTTCGTTTGCAGCCCTAGTTGGAATAGGTTAAATTAATAACTTGGTGATCAAGTTGTGTTTACTATAACTAGGGTTAAATGGTTTGTAATTTTGTGATGGTTTGATTTTAATTAATAAAAGTGAAAAGTAGTGAGTGTGTTTCTCATAAAATATTGTTGTTTGTTTGTGTTTGTGACTGATTGTTCCAACAAAAGGACCAATTTTTTAGTCCATTTTTGAATTGTTTTTCGATGTAAGAGGGCAAAAATTAACTAGATAGGATATTGACGTGAAGACGTTTTTGAATCTTATGCCGATGCTTCAAAGCATTTACATAATGTAGCTCAAACCCCTTTGTGACTATCGTACATGCATGTATGTGTATTTATGTATAATTTTCTTTCGTAAGATAAATATTTTATTGTGTTATTTTTTCATTTCATTTATATATGATTGATATTCTTAATCTACATTATGTTAGGGATGGGATTGATGCTAGTAATGAACCAGTGTCGTACCGCATATACTGAATTTAAGCTAAATTCAAAACCAAATACCAGATCACATTTACTCGGTCGATACTATTTTATGTAGAACCTTGATGACTTGTTGCATGCACTAAAAGGAAGGAGAGCATCAACGGCCCATGACAATCTAAAATACTTGTCTCATATTCTGAGCATTAGCGGCGACATCATGCGGGTCCTTGCTAATGGTGTCGCCACTAATGGTCTAATTTCTTGTAGTGATGTTTATGAAACACATTATCTATGTCTGGTTCTTCTAGAATATAAGTAGGTAGATTGCTTTATTTGACAATTATAAGGTTGTTCTACATTTAAGTCATTTTGTTTCTACTCCTACCAATGCACATATGCAACTCCGTTTGCTTAGAAGCCACCAGTTAGTTTTTTTTTCTTTTCTTTTTATTCCTCATAGCACATTATGATTAGACGCTCACTTTTGTTCTATTATATTAACTGGCAAAATGAACCCACGCTACTTAGCGGGAACTTAGTTGGCATCAGTTAAGAAAATCTAAAATGAAAAGGTTGTGATATAAAAAAAATATGTTGACACCTATTTTACATCGACAACAGTTTTGGTAGAACCGAAACTGATACCAAGGTGTTCGGTTAGAATGGGTATAGTACCCTTATTGTAATAGCCAAATGTTTTTAAACAATAGCGGAAAAGGATGAGTGTTTAAGTTTATAATCATTTAAGGTTTGGAAAGGAGTTCTAAGTACACAAATTTTCCGAAACCAATTGCCTAAAAAGTCTACAGTATTTTCGAATACCCTTGAATTTGTGGACTAATGTATTGTTTTAAATGTTTATATAAATTGTGATATTTTCCACATTAAAGTTGTTATAGAAATATTCGCATATTGATTAGGAAAAAAAATAATTCAACTCAAAATAGGAAAAAGTAGGGCTCAGAATGGGATACGCAAGCGTGTAAGGCCTTTGGGTGTGGACGGGGGTGACATTTTCATGATGGGCCTCCACCTAGGCGCCACGTAGGAGTGGGGGGAGAAGCATCTTCATGATAGGCCTCAAGGGGGCGGTGTGCACTATGATGACGGACCTCCTCATTAGTCAGAATTATTAAAAATAATAAAAAATCTATGTCGTGCCGGGCCTAGGGGGCGATGTTTGCTGGGCCGGCATGGGCATGTCCCTCCTTGCGTCCCTCTTGCCGGAACCACACCCAAAGGCCTAAGCTAAAGCACTTTCCACCAAACCAACTAGGTTTGACTGTTACGTTTCTCTTTCCAATAGTATAAATCAAATATTTAACGTGAGTTGAAATTAAAAAAGAAATGATACGAGGCTAGGGCGGTTCAAATTGCTCGTCGTTCGTGGCTCGCTCGCCACTTGTTCGAAAAATGCTCGCTCGATCCTTTGCTCAGATGTAACTGAGCCGATCGGCTCGGCTCGATTCGGCTCAAATAAATTTTCTATTTATTTATTATGTATCTAATTATATATAAACACACAAATCAAAGTAATATTTATAACAATATATAACATTTGGCCAACATATACAAGTAAAATATGTTGGTTTAATCTTGATTTAATTTATTTTTTATTTGATAATTTAATGTGATATTTATCTATTAAGTTTAGATAGGTTTAGTTGGTATGTTTATCTAGTTAGGATTCATTATCTGACTAGAATAGGTAGCTTGGTGATCAAGTGTGTCTAGTATAAATAAGGTTCAATGCTTTGTTATTTAGTGTGGTGGTTTTATTTAATAAAAAGAAAAGAGTCGTGAGTGTGTTTCTCACAAAATCCGGTTGTTTGTTTGTGTTTGTGACCCGATTGTTCCAACAATTGGTAGCAGAGCACATACGATCAAAGGCCTGTTGAATAACCACCAAAGAAAAGTGAACCTGCGACGGATTCAAAGAGAGGGCGCCATCGAACTTGCGACGGGTGACTGTGACGCACATAAGGTATTATAATCAGCCACCCGTAAGACTCATGCATCGTCCTCAATAGTGTTACCCCTTCATCTTATACAGAATGTGACACCTTATTTAACGTTTCCAGACGAGTGGAAAGAGATAATATATATAAAGTAGTTTATTTAACTAAGTAATTTTATTTAAAATATATGTCTCGATCGAATAGCCCTATTTAACTATCAAGTACTAGCTTTTATCCCGGGAGCGTTCCGGGGTTGAAATATCTAATATGACATAATAAAATATCTAATATTACATCATAATTAATGACTTGCCAATAAATAAATAATAATAATATTATTATTATTATTATTATTTATTTTGAACAAATCTCTGCCATAAGTTATCATATTCAAATATATCAAAAAACGAATCTCTGCGCCGGGGTATAAATTTAGTGTCATTACAAAATATTATATAATGTCAAATGAATTCGGAAGTTTGTAATCGATCATTCTAAAAAGAACTAACATGAAATAAGAAAAAAAAGTTATTTATTGAAATAGTATTATAATAACCATACATATATTTTAGTTACATACTATAAAGTTTTTAGTTTATGATGGTGCACGTATATTGCAAATATCGATCGCATTAGTCTAAGGGTTATGTGATGCGTTAAAAAATTCATGGGTATATGATCGGGTATGTAGGTATGTGGTTTCGGGTAATCGGGTCGGGTATCACCAATAAAACGCTCATTAATTTGGTGTATTTTTTTCTTTTAAAAATCTCGTATCTAAAAGATATTAGCGTTTAAAAGTTATGGGAGGAAACATAAGATAAAAAATAATAAAGGTTTAATATTTATTTTAGTAGATTAGATTTTACTATATTTTTGATCCATATGTTATTTTATTTCCTTTTAAATAAATTTTTGCAAATATCGAACGCATTAGTCTAAGGGTTATGTGATGTGTTAAAAAATTCATGGGTATATGATCGGGTATGTAGTTCGGGTATTTCGGTATGTGGTAATCGAGTCGGGTATCACTAATAATCGTTTTTTTCTCCGTTTTTTATATAACACTATGGTACTCGTTGGAAAGATAATAAAACGCTCGTTAATTTGGTGTACTTTTTTTCTTTAAAAAATCTTGTATCTAAAAGATATTAACGTTTAAAAGTTATGGGAGGAAACATAAGATAAAAAATAATAAAGGTTTAATATTTATTTTAGTAGATTAGATTTTAGTATATTTTTTATCCATATGTTATTTTATTTCCTTTTAAATAAATTATAATATCGGTTTTTTTATTAATGATTATGTGGTTTCGAGTAATCGGGTCGGGTATCATCAATAATTGTTTTTTTTTCTCCTTTTTTTATATAGCACTATGGTACTCGTTAGAAAGATAATAAAACGCTCGTTAATTTGGTGTACTTTTTGTCTTTAAAAAATCTCGTATCTAAAAGATATTAGCATTTAAAAGTTATGGGAAGAAACATAAGATAAAAAATAATAAATGTTTAATATTTATTTTAGTAGATTAGATTTTAGTATATTTTTGATTCATATGTTATTTTATTTCCTTTTAAATAAATTATAATATCGGTTTTTTTTATTAATGATTAAAAATAGATTAAAATAATAAATTTAATACTATCACATCAAGGTGCCACATGGTACATTGAATGGGGGTTAAGGCCTCCATTGAATGTCACCTCATACAAACTCAATTCTTTTATTATAAGTTATAGATTAGACTATGGGGTATGGATCGGGATAGACAAAGGGGAAGATGACATGGAGCCTTTCCCCAAGGGGAACAACGCCCCCTCCTTCCCCCTTCGGTGTAAACGGGGAAATCTTCCCCTTCTTGCCGATCTCTATAATATTATTATATTTTTTGTCTTTTCTTCTAATAATATTATATATATATATATATATATATATATATATATAGGGTAGGGATCCTAAGAGAACCAACCCCTATTTGAGAACTGAGAGAACCATTCTGGGCCACACATTTCATATAAAGGCAAAAAAAAAAATTTTTTTTTTTAATCGCACATTTTTATGCAAGGAAAAAAATTTTTTTTATTTTTTTTGAATTTTTTTTTCATTTATACATATGTGTATATGTCAATTATACATATGTGTATATAGCAATTATACATATGTGTATATAGCAATTATACATATGTGTATATAGCATTTTTCAGCTATACATATGTGTATATTTCAGTTATACATATGTGTATATTGCATTATACATATGTGTATAATGCAATTATACACATGTGTATACTGAAAAAAAAATACAAAAAAAATTAAAAAAAAAAATTTTCTTACATATAAAGCAGCGATTTTTGCAAAAAAAAAAAAAAAAAAAAAAAATTTGCCTTAGAGAAATGTGTGGCCCAGAATGGTTCTCTCAGTTCTCAATTTGGGGAAAGGTTCTCATTTGAACCAAATCCTATATATATATATATATATATATTGTCTTTTTCCCCTATAAAAAATATTAAAATAAAGGAAAGGGGAAGGGGAAATAAGGGGGAACCATTTCCTCTAAAAGGGGGAGGAGAAGGGGAAAATGATATGATGCTGATGTGGACAAGGGGAAGGGGAACCACACCCCATAGTCTTATAGATTTGTATTTCAATGGCTGTTGCATCTTTGTTTATTTTATAAACTTGTAGGTGTGGGTCGTCACGATATCGAGAAAAAATAAATATAAAATAAGTTAAATCTACTTTGCTTCTAGATTCCAAAGGTTTCATCCGACAATATGTAGAGTACACTATTTATGAGAAACAATGACATCTCATAGACACCCTTAATACATGTGTAAGTTTGTAACAATTTTTGTTTCATGTCGGTAATTTTAAATTGAACTGTAAAGGTTAAAACACATTTATAAAAAACATAACTTAAAGAATTAAAAGGTATACCAAATCATATGTAAGCCACAAATCGATCCCTAATTATGGTTTCAATTAGTTATGAACACATGGGTCTATTATTTCTTTAGATGTGTTGTTTCCTTGATAGGGATGTGTCACATGATTGGAACTTCTCTTGCTGCCTTATCAACCTCAATTTGTTGATCCCATCTGCATCTTTGACCATGCTTTGATATTATACCCTAACAAATAACTAATTGAACAGGATTTTAATTTATATAATTTATAAAGGGTATCATAACAACCACCCCTTTCAAGCGAATGCCAACATATAAACATTTTAGACGTCATTCATGTGAATATTGTTCTACTTTATGGATGCCCTTTTTGATAACTCACATGGAGATGAACACATATTAAATCTTATACTACTTGACTTGTCACCCCATATGGGGTTTGAAAGTATTATTTGTTGCCACGGCATATATGATTGAAAATTAGGTGTTTTGGATTAAAGTTTACCAAATAAAGTGATGTTTCTATATAAGATAGAAAAATTGCGTCCTTTATGTTTTAACGAAATTATCATCATCATCATCATCATACTCAGTTAATCCCACCTACAGCAAAGCTAAGGTAGGGTCTGAGGAGGGTAAGATGTAGACAGCCTTACCTCTACCCCTAACGAAGTTATCAAGTCAGTAATATATTCAGTAAACATCACGGTTGAAAAACAAATAAAACAAAACGAATCCAAGAACATAAACTAACACATTGCAATATGCTTGACCCTTGATCCAAATCTTCAACTCTCGTTCCCAACCGAGTTTCGTATCTCGTGACTTGCTATCAAAGCTGCTCCGTTAAACTTCTTCTGACGTCAGCCGAGCGCTTGCAATTCTCAAAATGTTCCACTATTATTCCGTAGGCTAAATCCCGTCAATAAACCTTATTGAGTAAGTTAACAACGATTCTTGAGGATGTTACAAAAGTGTGGTACTCAAGACTTAAAGGCTATGGGCTTATTAAATTCATGGAATTGAGATACCAATGTTATAGGAAAGAATGTAATATGTTGTTCCCTATTGTATTTGCTTAGTAATGATAAATATATTTAACCAATGCATGGGCTTTTTGTGAATGAATCAAGTGGATGTCGTTGCATATTTACATCTTATTGTTTAGGGAGGAAGTGCCGCTCAATAAGAGCTCGTCATATTCCATCAGTCCCGGACTGTTACATCACTTTTATCATAAACTACCCTAAAACACCTAAGTATGTGGCAACAATACCCTAAATCATGGACCCCACCCCTTTTACTCTACTCCCCTTCCCCCCTCTCTACTCTCAATGTCTCTCTATATCTCTCGCTTACCTACTATGGGGTAACCATACCCCATAATCACTACCCAATTTGGAGTACTCGAATACGTGGCAGCGGTATTACCAATTTGGAAACTCTATCTGAAACCTCCTACCAGATGGGGCCCATCCTTCATATACAACTAAATAGATTACGAAATAAAGGCTTTAGACCATATGTAGTGGATACGGGAATGGGCGTTTTTGCCCCAAATCCACGCCCCCATCCAAATCAAACACCGCCCATGGGCGTTTTTTTTCCGGGCGTTTTTGTGATGGCTGGAGAATTTCCACACCGTGAAAAAATAAGGAGGGCCAATGAATTTGCTTATTCTCCAACGGTCACATGCCACGTGTGATTGGAAGGAGCTTGAAATTTTTCACCTAACAACTACCCCCCTTTTTTATTTCAACCCCCATGTGAAACTCACATGCCACGTGTCGTTTAATGGCCCATGTGACTTGAAAATTTTCACTTACCGGTACACATGTTCTTAATTAACTCTAAAATAAAAGGATGTGGACCTAGAAGTGTTCAAATAGCATTGTCAGAAACAACTATAGAAAAGCTCCCTTATAAATAAACAAGTCGACTTCACATAAATTGCTAGTCATGCTTACTCGTTCAAAGTTGAGCTGGCTAGTGTAGTTGGTTCAACTTAAGTGAGTCATTTAGGAATCTCAACTTTTATAGGCAAAAGAATACGCGGATATATTTGTTATTTACTTATCCATGTATTAAAAAAATATGTCTTTTTCTTGTAATAATTAGTTTTCTAAAATTTTAAAGATACACGAGTTGGGCTCAAGCCAATGTAAGCTTACATACGACGTTGGTAAATCAATAATTAATAAACACTTCGAAAAATCTAAAGCAGCTTTGTGAAAACATCCATAAAAATTAACAAAAAATAAGTAAAAATTGCTTTTTTAAATAAAATAAAATACAATATTTAATTTGAACTCATGTTGTGTGCGGGAAAGTCAACGAATAGTCAAAATCAAATTCTACAAATATATGGGCGCACCAAGTAATAACCATATACAATCTTCATCTTCTTAATAACATCGTTTTAATGGTATTTAATCTCCCAGTTGGCTTTACTAATTCAAACATTCTTCAATTCTTTTAAATCTCCACCACAATGAACATGATCTATCTTCTTCTTATTATTATTATTCTGGTTCAATCCTGTAACTCAGCAGCAGAGATGATCACCATTGATGTTCATAAAGCGAACAGCCTTCTTCGTAATGGCGAATACCGTTACCTTGATGTCAGGTGATTCGATCTCTTTTGAATAGAAAAACCTACTCTATTTCATTTCGGATTTGTTTCATTTTTTATCATATTCCATTAAAACCAAATAAGTGGTGGCGGTTAAACGGGCTACAAGCTGCGCCACTACCCTGTATTGAGTAGAAAAACCTACTCTATTTCATTTCGGATTAGTTAAGGTTTTTTTTTTCAGTTTGTTAGTTTTTTTTTTATTTGTTGACAGGACTTCGGAAGAATTTATAAAAGGACATGTTGATTTTGATGATGCTCTTAATATTCCGTACATGTTTGATACCCATCAAGGTAAATTTGTCATTTCTAGGAATATAATATATTGGTACTTGTGACATAAATCGTGTCAGGTTGACGAGTCAAGTTTAACGAAATTGATGAACGTGAATCACTAGTAGTTTTATTTTTGTTTAAATTAGCAACGTTAACCTAGACGCTTAAACCATGTAACATAGTACACAAGTTAAACGGGTTGATAGACTAAATGGGTTGTAATTAAGTTGTAAAAGAGTCAGTATATTGGTTAGTGGGTTGTATCTATAATTTTTATACCATATGTTTATGCCGATTTAGTTTTATTTTTATTTTTATGCAATTTCAGGTAGGGTGATTAATAGCAACTTCTTGGAACAAGTACTCTCATTGTGCAAGAAGGATGATCATCTTGTTGTGGTAAACTAAATTAAACAAATAATACATATAAATACGTATTAAGTAATTATTACAACATGTCAACATATAACTAATACTTATTTTGCCTTCTAGGATTTTTATATCATAAATAATATACTTAAATGCAACTAATTTTACAAATGTAACTAATCATGTAACATTGGAATGTTGTGTGTAGGGTTGTAAATCTGGGGTCCGTTCTGTATACGCCTCAAACGTTCTTCTTGAAGCGGTATGCTTTATTTCCGTCTTAAAATAAATGTTTATTTTCGAGTACATTTGTTTAAGATTAAACAATTTATATTTTATATGAATATAATGAAGTAAATGTTTACTAAAAACATTTCAGGGATTCAAGCATATATACAACATGGGAGGGGGCTATCTTGGATGGGTAGAGAATGATCTACCTGTGGTAGTGTTGACACCAAAAACGGAGCTTTAAGCCTTTACAATTTACTAACTTATGTGTGATTTTTATAATGTTATTACATGTTGAAAATGTAATATAACCGAATCGAACTATAAACACTACAAAACAAAGGACAATTAGCAACGGACAAATGTGTTGCTTGTCTATAAGTGAATCTAAGATCTGTTGGTAATTCATCCACGAAGGTTTGTCAGAAAACTAGGCATGTGCAATAGTTTTACGGATATTACGGACGTAATAATGATGAATTTGAAAAAAAAAAAAAAGATAGTTGTATATGGATAGATTTTAGAAAATGGAAATTGAAAGTTTGTGTTTCAATTTTCTAAGTGCTAATCAAACGATTCTTAAGGTCTTTGTTTTTAATAACTGTGAGTCTGTCAAATATATTTTCTAGGATACATAACGTGGGCCTTGTAGATTGTAAATACACTAGACTACCGCAGGTACACCTGTAGAATTTTGTGGATCTAACTACTTAAACAACCATCACAAACACAATCACAATCATAACCATAACACAGGAACAGAGATATAGCGACAAAACGGTGACTGAAATCTCTTATTAACCCAAACAAAAAAGTACCCCCCAAACCCTAAGTCTCAGCAAATCACTGAGACTTAAATGAAAGATACAAAGTATCAACAAGATCTGCTAATCAATAATATCAGCAAATCATCTCAAGAACATACAGACGCAAGACAGAGACGAAGGGTACAAACCCTAATACAGACTAAGAGAGACGAGAGAGATTACAAAGACAACTAATCTATAATCTATAATCTATAATCTATCTATAATCTATAATCTATAATACACTAGCCGATTACCCCGGGAAGGTCCCGGGGTTGAAAAATTTAATATGATTTAATAAAAAATGATAAAAAAAAAAGAAAATTCAAATCACGAAAAGAGTAAATAACTTAAACATAATCAATCTTAGTTAAAAAACATTTATTTAAAAAGTTAAAAAAATAAAAAGCATAAACCATATTAAACATAATAAACTATTAAAAGGATAACCTTCAACATATAATCATCTTCACGTAAATTAAAATATGTTACAATTTGATTAATGAATAACCTGAACACTTTGTGTTTTTTCTGTATGAATATAACCCCACAAAAAATAGTCGTTTTTTTTTTCGTTTTTATATAGCACTATGGTACTCGTTGGAAAGATAATAAAACGCTCGTTAATTTGGTGTAATTTTTTTATTTAAAAAATCTCGAATATAAAAGATATTTAGGTTTAAAAATTATGGGAGGAAGATAAGAGAGAAAAAATTTAAATTTGTTTTTAAATTCTTTTTTCCTAAAATAACTCAATTTAATTTTAGTAATTGAGAACTAAGAGATATAGAGATAAATTTAGAAAAATACTCAAAACACCAAAAACACTCAATTATTAAGTCACATGGCACTCTCAATGGGCATATATGCTTTCTTTTATATATATATATATATATATATATATATATATATATATATATATATCTATAGTACCTTATTAAGGAGGAGAGATGGCTAGGATAGTAATTTAACATTCATTTTAAGATGGCATTCTAAAAGACATAAGTATAATCTCCAATTTTTTACCATCTTTATTCCATTTATACCCTCATATACTATCTTTAATAGCAATGGTACAAAATATAAATGCAACTCATAATTCACATCTCCACAAAACTCAGTGTTCTTCTGGATGTATTGCAACTTCGTAACCCCTAATTACCATGACCAAATCATTAATTCGTAATTCCAATCATCAGAAAACCGCCCCATAATTGCTTTCGACTTCATCTGCTTGAGCACTTAACCTGTAGTATCTTCAATTGGGCATTTAAATATCTAAATTCAATGGGATGTCAGTTTCAAATCACATCATCTCCTGCTTTTGTACATATATGACAAACAATAGTCTACTTCAACTGAATAAACAAACCCAGAGAATCAGAATCGTCGTCCTAGGGTTCTGATCGAGACTTCCATAGGTATGCTTTTGGGTTTACTTACATTCGGTAATGATGATAATTGACTGAGATTATCTTTACCCGTGTTAAAATGGACCGATTAAAGCTGCGTGTTTTTAGGGTCACTTCGTCCCTGTAACTTGGGTGTAATATTGACTTTGGATTGTCAATCAGGAGTCTACAGCATCTGGATCATACAACATCTGCTGGGTTTTGGTAAAAAAATATTACAATTGACATTGATTTAATTGTATTTTATATGAATTTTCAGCATTATTCTAAGCCTATTTGGTTTATAGGTTTGGTTTTGATGGTTTCAGGCTTACTTTTAAGAAAATATGGATAAGGCAGAGGAAATGTGAGGGAGACACCATGACGATGATGCTGACAAAATTAATTCGGTGCACATATACTTTTGGATGTCCTTTTATTTTGTCCCACATTTATTTATCAATTAGATCATTACATGGTGGTGTATTGCCATAGGTTGACTGGTTATTTATAATAAATAAGTAGACAAGGTTACCTGATTGTTCTCCTGTAGATTGTCCAAGACATGCCTATTACGTTAAAGTAAGACATTAGAATTACTTCATGATTTCATTGTATCCATTAGATTCGGTGTCAATTTGTGTATTCTTAGTGTATTTTGTTTGGTTGTTTGTTTTAGGCTAAAAAGACCAATGGAAATGCAGACTGGCATGAGTTACTAAGCGTAAGAATTCGATTTCTTGAACGTTTTAGTGATGTATTGTACAATCTTATGATTATGGGGCTGAATTGAGTCACGCTTTGCATTGTTTCGTTGTGGTTATAGTATGCATACAAGGTGCTCGATGAAATGTCTGTGTGCAAATTGTTGAACTTAGGTTCATTTTTGATTAAATTATAGGTTCTACACTTCATGTATTGTCAGTTTTTATGAAGCAAGAAGTAAAACCATTTAATAAATTGAACCAAATGTTAATGTATTTCAGAAAAAAAAAGGTGGAAGTCATTTTAAGGATGGAGTCTTGTTTGTTGAATTGTTGGTTCAAACCCATCTAAGTTAATAAACCCAGTTAGTAAAGTAAAACATCAACATGTTTATTAATTTGTAAAGGAGAATGTGATGGCATCCGTATGTTTGACCTAACACTAAAGGTTAGATTAAGAAACTATTTTCTCATGAATTTTTAAGCTTACGGTTGAATTATTATCAGTCTCATTTATTTTTTAACTGTTTGTAGCAACCTTCTGATGCAATATCACAACCACCAAGTCTTTGACAACTTTAAGAAAAGTCACAAAATAGTGGTGCAAACGAACCAAGCTATACGAGTTCGAATAAAAGCTTGAAACGAGCTAAGCCAGGCCTTACGAAGCCCGAACCTAAAAACAAGCTCGTTTAGCAAAGGAGCCCGAGCTTTAGTTATCGAGCCGGTTTGTGAGCCTAAACGAGCACACTACTTATATAATTTTCAATTGAAGTATTAAATAAGTATTTATTTAAATAATAATAATTGTTATTTATAAAATTATGAAAAATGGCTAAATTATATATAAAATAATATTTATAATTAGTATAAATTCATAAATAAATAAATAATAAACGGCCCAAAATCGAGAAACAATGCTCGAATCGAGTAAAGCTCGAGCTCGAGGTTTCATAACTTAAACTAGCCCGAGCCCCGTCAAGCTTGAGCTCAGCTCGAATTGTTTTCACCACTAACAACAATGATGTGGTTAGTGAGCTTGCGTGATCTTTAAATTTATGTTTTGACTGGTTAAGCCATTGGCATTAAAAGAAGCTCAACATACAATTATGCAGGTCCTTTTGAGGCATATGAAAGACTCTTGTTGGTATCATTTGTTCAATTGAACTAGAAGCACAACCTGTAAGTTATTGTTTACACTAACCATATCTATTATTGAATTGAGTTGGCACTATCTAATTTGATTGAATTTCTATAGATTTTGTTCGAGTATTAGTAGGACGTTTGAACTGATAGATCAAAAGCTATAAGTTTGACCAAACAAGTCAAAACATATACTATTTGAGCTGATATATCAAAAGCTATAAGTTTGATCTGAAAAGTCAAAGCATGTACTATTGGTTTTTGTGTTCTAGACTAATCATGCCATGTTGGAAGAATTAAAGGAGATAAAGCAAGGACTCATTGATATTGTGGTAGCTGTAGCTTTTAATATGTATCATAATTGAATCTGAAGTCAGTCGGGACACCCGCAGCAACGCGCGGGTATTCCCACTAGTACATTATAAAGAGGGAGCCATGGGTAAAAAGGTCCAAAATGTCAAAGTTAAGATGGCAACTTAAAAGTCACAAGTGTAATCCTCTAAACTTTACCACTTTTCTTCCTTTTATGCCCCTATGATACAACTTTTTATAACAATTTTACAACTACCTAATGCAGGTCATTGATATCAATGTTTTTGTAACTCTAGAGCATTAAGAAACCATTCATTCCAGAACATTAAAAACCATTCATTAAGAAGGGTAATTTTCATCTTCTGCCCTATAATCAAGAACATTCTGTTACCAATGAATATAACAGTTTCAATTAATCACTTAGCATTATATCTTAACACGTCCATTGTAATTGCTACGCCGCTCATAAATGCTAATGATGGGGAGCGGAACCGATCAGCCATGAATGGTTATGAAAGGGAGTTGGTTTCCCATATATTTCTTCAAACACGCCTCTTCCAGAGAGAGAGAAAGATAGAGAGGGGCTCAATCACTGGAGGTATCATACGACCAACAATGGCGGTGAATCGTCAACAACTGATATGGTACTTTTTATCATTTGGTTTTCAGCTTTATTTTTTTTTATTAATGTGGAAGTAAGATGAAGTAAATAATATATTATGTGTTTGGCAAGCAGGGTTAGAAAGAAGTTTGTTGTCTGCTCCAACCTATATTGACCCATTTGAACCATTTGCGTGTCCAATACATATGTTCACATGTTCATTGTTTCTTTTAAATTTTCTGCAGGACATATAAGCTCGGTGAAACCATAGCTCGAGTAAGCATTGCTCACACATCTCATTTAGACCATTAAAATTACATGTGGTAAAAATGGGCCGGGTGGGTGAGTTGGGTAACAGGTTTGAACGGTTGATCAAACGTTGTTGAAACACAACATCTCGGTACGTTTGATCGACTAATTGTATTGATTTGGGTCAGTAAGGTTGTATTTTTTCCTGATTATCTTTGTGTAATTGACATGATGTAATTATTATTAAACATATTATACTTTTAACAGAATTAAGTTTCTAATGGATTGTAGATCTTCGGGATGACAAGCAGTTCTTTGTAGACCACCCTGTTGTAACTCCCATTAATTACTACTGCTCATGTGCTAAACTCATACCCAAAATCTAACTTATAAGAATATAGGTTGTCGTCTTGATCTATATACTACTTATAAATGGGTCAACCTGTGTGTAAACTATAAAGTGGTTAGATTTTGTCCAATACAAGATTGATATATATATATATATAGACTTTTTAAAAGGAGAGGAATTAAAGAAGACAATTGGTGCTCCTGAGCACATTGAATGTAGTTCAAAAACACAGTTGGTAAGTTCAATGTTGATTTTTTTAAAAAATAAGGGAATTGTGATGTTATTACATTTTTTCAGAATGTGAAACAAGTTTTTGTGCTGCTATTAAAGTAGTTCTGCAGCCATCATTTGACTGCTCATATTTAGCTAACCCATCATTTGACTGCTCATATTTAGCTAATATTAATGTTTAGATTAGATGTTTTAAAATGGGGTTACTTGTCTGAACTGGTTAGTGCTTATCTGCTTGGAGAATACAGCCATCTCTTGGTCAGAGGACCTGGCTATAGCCCAAAGGAAATATTTAGTATCATACATGAAAAACTTCCTACCGTGTCGTACGTATACCTTTTTTTTAACTTTATTATTTTTTATTTTATCAAATAAACATCTAAGGCTTGCTTATTTGTTAAGGACAAATACAATCCCTATTCTTCTTACAACATATGCAAATATTCTATCTGCACTCGCAACCACCTGACCCGGAATTACAACATCAAATTTGGGCAGTATACAGCAAGTCGGTTAACAATTACCTTTAACTCGCTTCATATGTTCTTTCCAAGAGTTCACATTATTTTTTTTTAAACACAAATTCTCATCAATTTAGGTATGAAAGTTGCATTGATGCTGAAATACAACAAACAGCAGTTGAGTATTTTGCATTGAGTAGGAAAGGTGAAGCTTTAATGGATATATTAGCTGAAATGCCTAAATTCCCAGAGCGCCTGGTGATTATCTAATAGCTTTATAACTTTAATATTGTCCCTTATGGTGATTTTTTATAACATTAATGTTCTTTTTTGAAGTCCTCATTGATTAAGAAAGCTGAAGATATTGAAGCTGACACAGCAGAGTTAAGTGCTATTAAGTTGAGAACACAGCAGCAGACATCTAATGCTTTGGTGTTGATAGATCAGCGCCCAGCTAACAGGGCTCCACAAGTGAGTCAGCTTGGCATGGTTATGGTCCCAATGGATTCGAGGTAATAAATGTTATCAAACATTGTTGCCAAATTGGTATAAAGCAGAATGGCGAGGTCACGAGGGCTGTATGGTACTCTTTTTGGGGAACAAGAATACTGCTCCACTTGATTCTGTACAAATTTAATTTTTTTTCTTGAATTAGTTTTTGGAAATGCTATAATTTTTAAGAAAAAAAAATACCTTTTTAAGTAATAGAAGCTCACCTGAATATCAATGCATTTCTTATTTAAATTCTGAAATATTATGTATTTACGTCTACATTGAAAGGGGATTAGTAAGATAGAAGAGAGGGGGAGGGGGTGGAAAGAATGAGTTAAACCTCATAGAATAGTTGAAATTCCCTTCTAAGATTTCAATAAATTGAATCGTGGATACATGAGCTATCATGCGTTCTTTAGTTAATTAATTAGTTATCGAATAGCGGAACATTGCATATCCATTGATCATTTTCTATTACTGTTCCATGATTAATCAGTTTCAGAGTGGATGGAATTGCTCCTTCCTTTGGCTGTTGAGAAAGGAATCTACATTATTACTAACATGGGTGCAAGTAAGCAACATTAATCATGTTCTCCTGTATTCTTAAATTTTTTGTATCCTGGACCTCATCAGTTTGGCCTATGCAATTTGTTCGCAGTTTTAAATGCGATCTTTTTTCTTGAAATCAAATGCGTTGGCTGCTCAGGAAAAGGTTTTGGAAATTGCAAGAAGATTGGGTATAAAGATTACGGTGGGTGTAGCTCACCAGTTTGATATTGCCAAAGCAGGTCTCATGTCATACTTATATCTTACATTTGTGAAGATGGTCTCGTATTTTAATCTATTTCACCGCTGACCATATTCGTTTAATATTGCCACATATTTACAGGTCTTTGTTCTAATTTGAGAAATGTAAACGATATACGAATTCAGTTCTCTTGACTATCATATTATATCATCTTTTTAAAAAAAATGAACACCTGGACTTATTATTACGTATTCTCCTTCCATTATTGATACATTGAAGTTAACATTGATTTCTACTCCTTTTAACTTTGGATTGATGCATACAGGCTATAAGCATGTATCTAGGGGCTGCTCCTATTGTGGAGTGTCTTGAGAAGTGCAATCCTAATGTTGTCATCACTTCTAGGGTTGCTGATGCTGCCTTATTTCTAGCTCCAATGGTATAAGATGATGATTTCCTTATAAATGACATGTTTATCAAGAAATTTGCACTTTATAATTTTGAATTCCTTAATACATAAGTACAGAGAATATGGGATGTTCAGATTAAATTAAATCATCATCTTTGTTGGTGTTTTTCAAGGTTTATGAACTAGGGTGGAACTGGGATGAATTCCAGCAGCTAGCCCAGGGCTCTTTGGCTGGACACCTGCTAGAATGTGATTGTCAACTCACTGGAGGATACTTTATGCATCCAGGTAGGTGCTATAATAAATATTAGTTTTCATCTTCTCTCATTTAAATGCATACACTTTAACTTATAAGGTCAAACCTATTTGACCCGTTCAACAAAAATTACCAATTTGACCCTCAAAATTAGGGGTGTTCATGGTCCGTTTTACATGTTTTTTAAATCAAACCGTGAACCAAATCATTAGTAACAGTTTTTTTTAATCATCAAAACCAAAACCAAACCGTTGAATAATAATGACCGAACCGAACCAAACTTTTATTAACAGTTTGGTTTCACAGTTTCAGCTTATGGCTTGTGTATAAACATTGAAAAATGAAAATACGAATATATTCAAAAGCCTTAAACAGATAACACAACTCTTCCTCATTTGCAATATGCTTTGGGTTAATTAACTCCAAAAAAGAATCATTTTTTTCATGTAGCATGATGTGCAAAACCGGCTTCCGATGAAAGTGGAGCTGCTAAAAAGAGGTGTGGTGGTGGAGACGAACTGTGTGTGCTGTGATGAGTTGCCAGAATCACTGGATCATCTTCATGCAGATTAGCCAAAAGTCTTTTGTCTAATGCGAATAGCTGGTGCAAGAGCAATGCAGTTTCTATGGATTCCCTTAGAGATCGATATGTTGCAGGTGGCGAAAAATACTACACATCCCAATTACAAGCTTGACAATCCGGCCAATTGCGTATTTGATTATTTGCATATACTGTTAAACCTCTTACATGTGTAGGGATGGGCTCGGTACCGGTACCAAATATTCTCAGTACAATATTTTTTTGCCTTCTTTTTGTTTTCCTTTTGGTTTCATACTTTCACACGTGTTTTTGTTATGAGGTGTATAAAAACTTTCTTTTATTTGTATATAGACGATGTTGTTTCCTTTTTGCATGTGTTGTTTTTTTTTAAATCTAGGATTGTCTGCTCAGGCATCGTCTTCGGGTAAAGGACACAAGTGTAATCCTCTAAACTTTACCAATTTTCTTCCTTTTATGCCCTTGTATACAACCTTTTATGGCAATAGTACAAAATACTAATGCAATGCATCCCTCCTTGTGTTTGCTCTCCCCTTTATTGCCATTTACATCAGAAGAGCAATTGATTTATCATTGCTTCGTAACCCCCAATTCATTGACACCCATTCAAGTATCCGACTTATATGTTATCATAAACCCCAATTCAATGAATTAATTGAATCCACCCTATATGTTACAGATTGATAGTCGTTTCATCTTGGTTGATGAATTTGAAGTTCCTTAACCGCGGAGATTACTTCATCTTCCATTGAACGTAATTGTAACCCACAATTCAATTTGAAGTTGAAGTATTTGAATACATCATTGATTCCATCTTATGGGTGCTTCGTTTTAGTTCATTATAAAGCATCAGCAGGACGTGCCAGGTAATTCCGTTCTTTTGATTTATAACAAATAACAAATTTAGGGTTCAGATGAGTGAAGAAAATAGATGCGATGGGTGTTTTGATGTGCTTCTCTACACAAGTACTCTGTTTTTTTTTCATTATAAGTGAAGAAAATAGATGCGATGGGTGAAGATGATGATGAATACCCCTTCGAATACATGGTCTTTGATTCGAGTCCAGTGCTGATTCCAAAGGGGTTAATGAAATCAATCTTTTCAGGTTAGAACTTTGACTGATTTTTGGTTTTATATTAGCGTTTATTTTGTGTAAAATGTGCATTTTATGTCCTGCCATACACTTGTTTACTAGCAATTAATTTGTTTAAGTGACATGAACCATGGACCATCTACAAATACAAATGGGTATATGACAGTCCAGGACATTGTTATGTAGAGGCAAAACTGAGATATTTCTTCATTGGTTGAGGGAATGTTTATAGAATACTTGGAATCCTGGTGTATAACACTATCAACAACAGTTTTTTATGTTTGGATAAACCATATGCTTTTGATCGGTTTCATACGCGTTGCAACAAATGGTCAATAGTATTATGTATATATGTTATGTCTTTCTTAGGTTTGTGCATACAAAGATGGAAAAGTGATAATTGATACAACAACTGGAATGGTACATTGGCTGGTTCACAAAGGGTACATCCTTGATCTAATAACAACGGTAATAACAATATTAGTGACAATACTAATATGCATTTTCATTTGTAGGAAGCTGAAGCTTGTGAAAACGTTCCAAACATTTGGCCAAAATTTGGTACAAATGGGAAATATCAAATAAAATTTGACCTTCCTCTTTTCTTCTTCTTTGCGATATGTACAATCGAATTCTGAATCGGTGGAGACAAAATTATCATGGTGAAAACGATGCTGACTTCGTCGTTATCCAAACGCACGCTTCCATCACCATGTTCGTCTCCACAAGGAAATAGATCCAAGGTACCGTAAAATATGTAAAAGTAGGGTTCGTGCTTTGTGAAATTATAATTAGGATTTTTTTTTCTGTGTTGAGTTGTAAAATTTAGTGGCCGGTTGGTTTAGACGGCTAAGGTGGGGGCAACTATGTGAAATTATAAGAACAATCTGTTGATTGCTTAAGACAAGGATCATTGATATCTATGGTCCATCTTAAGTGGGAGTGAAGAGTTTTTTAGATATATTATGTTGTTTAGTTACTATGGTTCAAGGGATGCAAAACAATGTTTGTTTAACTTCCACTTATCATTGTGTTTATTTGGATTTTGACATGATTTTTCATGAAAAACAGGCGGTTGAGGGGGGATGAGCTCCATCATTTAAGTATCGAATAGCTGCACCATCTGGAGAAGTCCCTTGAAGCTGGATTGGGTCGGGTCATTGCGAAAAGGTCCATTATCTCTTTCTCCTTCTTTATGACCATTGTAGTTTGTTGTTATGAGCTTTTGGGGTACAAAGCTTCAAACACACACAAGTATAACTCACAAAGATCTGATTATTTTCTGCTTAAAACCCCGCTTTAATTTATTCTCAAACTTATATATATACACAGGCACATGCTACATAAATAAAGGAAATCGCTTCCCTACTCTGATCACTACTCCATTACTTGACTAACAAACACTAACCCATGTTCTATTTAAACCAATAAAAACATGTGACTAATTAACTAAAACTCTACAACCCGTTTGACAACGAAGCTCTCCATTTTTTGACCCGTATCTGACCGGTCAAGATTAACTGTACATGAGCATGGGCAAAATGGTAAATTTTTTCTATGTAAGCAATTTTCTGGTTTGATTTACAAATACTTTAAATGAAGTAGTTGGATAAAACTGCAGTGACCGAACATTTAAGTAGACATCTTAACTCCTACACGGCATGGCAGAATGTATATGTGTCACGCCATTGTGGCTTTTGCGATAACACCTGTACCTTCTGTCATATGTGGCCATTCACCTGTCTGCTCATGGGACTGTTTTATCATATGATTATTTCCCTGATTTGCTTGTAGAATTGTTCCTTTCTTTATATTTTTATCAAACTGTTGATAAGCTATTGAGATAAGTATGATATTAGGTAACTTATTTGTGGCTTTAAGCACTCAATTTTTGAATTTTCATATCAGGAAAAAGACTTGTCAGTTTAGTTAGTGGCCACTGTATCAAATTTTCTAACATAAGAAATGACAATTTTGACGGGAATAGAATAATTAGATGTTTTTATTTCAACCAAAGTGTAGTAGAGATGTCTTCTTTTATGAATATTATTAGAAAAAAGTAAGGTTTTTGATTTATTTATCTTGGTTTTATATGAATATTGGGACCCATGAGATGAACAAAGAATCAAATGTATATGGCTAGCTGTTTGTTTACTGTGCAGGCTACCTTTACAGGATGATCATTGGAAGAAGTAGTAGGAGTTATAATGTATTATGAAGCATGTAAATGAAAATTTTAGATGCTGCTGCTGATGCTTATGAATATGCTTTATTTTGTCATTGGGATTTTATATCTTGATTCACCCCTAACACACACAACATAACCAATTTGGTTATGTTTTGAGCAACCGTAAAAACTATCCGGTATTTTTGAATCCTTATGTTTGAGTATATTGAGATGACTTATGATTGCATTATGTAATAAGCAGAGGCTCAAGAAATACTTCCCATGATTTGTTATTTAGAATAAAACGTTGTTGGCTAGCTGTAATGGACAAGTTTTCATGATACCAGACGCATAAGCACCTTCACTAACGGTCTAAAGTCTTGTGCAAATTGTTTGTTTGTTTACAGGTTCGTGATAATGCCATACTACTGAATTTAGGCTCACTTCGGGCGATTGCAATGCCAGAAAGTGTCTTTATTTTTAATTACAACCACTAATTATTAGTATTTGCAGATTTTTTTTTTCTTTTTCACCCCCTTTCTATATCATGGGAAACCACTAGGTATTTCTCCATCCACTTATCGTCATTGCAGTGATAATTTCCCTTTTCCAATTTTTGAAGTTCAATTCTCTATTGGTATGTTTGATAGGAAAATAGGCTAAGCTATATAATTATCTCTAGCCAATAGGTATGATTTTATTCATTTTTTGAACTTCACTACAAGAGCTTCTTTGTCTTTAGAGGACCTTCAAGTTTTTGCTAAATATCAATTCTGGCTCCATCAACATTCTATGTCTTTTTTGTAATCCCAGGCTACTTTTACATAAAGTCATCTAATATCCTTTTGTACAAATATTTCTACCCTTTACGCCATTGGATTAGTTGTTTTATCACTCTGTCACAAAATAAAAATTATTAACGTAGACCATATATGGTAAATGTCAATACTATTTACTTAGTGGCGTGTGAATAAAAGTAATTGTTTATATATCACCTCTATGAAAATATTGATAATTTTTTATAAATATGGATGTCTAAATTCGTAGATAAACATGTCAAGAAAACAGAGTGAGGCAATTGTTAAGAGGAAAAGAAGGTGACACACACTTTTTCTTTGTGATATTTTTTTTGACCAATTATGTTCTCCTATCAAAAAACTTATTGAAGGGGAAAAAATACCGCAGCATGCATAATACTTCTCTCATTTTGATGTGTATTCTTTAAGTGACAAGGTGTCACTTTTGTAAATGTCGCTCAAAACATTTGTAGTCAATACTCTTCTATTATGAATAAACCCTGATCAATATTGTATCATAGGATATTTACAAATTACAACCTTGTTTGTGTTATATTTCTTGTATTTGAAAGACTATGGGTTGGTTAAATATAACCTTGTATCTTTTGTACAATAAGGGTATCAAAATACTTTTTTGTAACCACATTCCAATATTTCCTTATTGGACTACGAGATCGTCAATGAATTTAAATAAATGATATATTTATGTACCCAGAATTTTTTACTTATTTGATTGGGGAAGTCAAGGGTCATTGTACATATCAAAATGATAGAACAAACTGTAACATACTTGGATGATAAGCTTTGTCATCATGTTAAAAATGTTTCAACGTCTTTCAGATGTAATTATAACATTTAACGTTAACGTTGCTTAACCGTTAATATGAGGGTAGCCCACTTGGTAGAGGCTTATGCCTCTTAGAGGGAAGGTCTTAGATTCAAATCTAAGTAAGAGTATATTTGGTGTAATGTTAGCCTCCCATTATTTTTACACCAAATATACTTTTTTTTTTTTGAACGGCCAACAAAATCACCATTTTATTAAAAACGCCAAAGCTAGATGTGTTTTTCCTTTTTATTTAACTACCTACACTTCCTCAATTTTCTAAAAATTTTGTAAAACCATTTCGTCTCTCTTGAGTTTTACGTGGTTTTTTTGACTCTCTTGGTAATGAGTTAGATCAAATATAATATATTTTCGTGCTTATTTTTATGTCTTTTTTCTGTTGGTGTGCGTTGTGATGTGAATTTTGTTCAGAAACGAGTCAGGTCAAATACTTGACAGTATAAATTCGAGTTATTTTAAGTTTGGCAATAGCTTTGCTACATGGGGTTTACGGTGATATGTATGTTTATGATTATGATTATGCAATTTATGGTCCTCATTCACTTATGCCAACAAATGGTTATGATGGTCATGATGGTCACCTTTGTGATGCTCGAGAGTACTAACATTGAAGTCCGTATTTTCAACCAATGAATACAAAAATTTATCGCACGCAAGTTTATAGAAACGTATACAACATGCTCAGTGACAACTCATCTGTGTTGTAAATTTGTGCCACCCCCACATCACGCAAGTATTATGGAATGAAAATGTTAGGAACCCGTAATGGGTTGGTTCGTATTAGATATCGTAATCCTATCTTATATCAGCCGGGCACCCGCCGCAACGTGCGGGCAATCCCACTAGTAACAATAATGAATAAAAAATAACAATAAAACTAGTATTAATAACAATAAAATGTTTATATACTGAGCTCCATAAGCTTCCAACGAGATACCAAATCAACGTCCAAGATCCATTCATTCCAACGGTGTATAAGACTTCTCGAAAACATCTGCCCAACAAACTAACAACAAAGAACCAGTCCAAAGTGATATGACCCAGGCCAAAGGCCAATGGGTTGTAAGAAGTAGCCCATCAGGAGAACCAATAAGCCCAAACATGTTTAGGCCCAAAGTTTAAGTAATCAAATTATAATCATTCTTTTCAACAACACCACTTAAACCAATAACACTAGATGGTTTATTAATTGGGCTTGTTGCCGTGAACTTTCTTTATTTGCATTATCCTCTCTGCATTTTATTTTGTGGGTCAGTGAAATTCATTTACAACAGCAGCAAACTCCCACAAGACCATTCTATACATTTGAGGTTAGACCTATGTTCGAACTATAAACACTACAAAACAAAGGACAATTAGCAACGGACAAATGTATTGCTTGTCTATAAGTGAATCTAATAGTTGTATACTGATAGATTTTAGAAATTGGAAATTGAATTTTTGTGTTTCAATTTTCTAACTACTACTCAAACGATTCTTAAGGTCTTTGTTTTAAGTAACTGTAAAGATGAGTGGTGTAGAGCACTATTGCCTCTCTATCAACCATGAATGGCTAACCGGATGGTCTAGTGAGACCCTTTTGATTCAACCAATCATTTTTTTTATTTTCCTTTTTTCATTCTTTTAATTAAAGGGAGGATATTCTATTTCCTGGGTGTTATTGAAAGGAGAACGAAACCCCCTTTTAACATGGTGCTGAGGTGGCATAATGGAGCCCTTAGGGACGCCATTCCACATGTAGCCTAAGTCTAACATATATTTTAGAGGTGAACACTTCAGTTTTTTTAAACCCAAACCGGTTTGGGTGTTGACCGGTTCCTAGTCAAACCGGTTTGGTTCCGTTCCGTACCTGTTTGGTCGGCCACAAACCGATTTTTTACCCGGTTTCGGTTCGGCTTCGGTTCTATTTTGGTTCACGAGCGCACTAAATTTAACTTTTATTAACTTTTAGGTTTTTTTTTCTTAAACCGGTTTCAGTTTGGTTTGGTTTCCGGTTTCAATAGAGTATTAGCAGTACCGATCTCGGTTCAGCTCCGGTTCTGGTTCCGGCTTGGGTTTGTTTGACCGGTTTTAGCATCGGTTTTAGCCAGATTTTCGGTTTGGTTTCGGTTTAGAATTTTTTTTAGTACCGGTTTCGGTTCCCGAATCGATTTTTTGTGCATATCTAATGTATTTTCTTGGATACATAAAGTGGGCCTTGTAGAGTGTAAATACACTTGACTACGGCAGTCCACCACTTAACCCAATATTATATATTTAACCCAATAACACTAGATGGTTTATTAATTGGTCTTGTTGCCGTGAACTTTCTTTATTTGCGTTATCCTGTTTTCATTTTTTTTTCGGACAGTGATTCATTTACAACAGCAGCAAACTCCCACAAGACCATTCTATACATTCGAGTTTAGACCTATGTTTGAGCCATATAAAACCTGGAACTTTTACATTAATGATAATATCTCCAATCTTGAAATCTTTACCCGAAAACTTTTCATTCTTAGCTTTCCAAATCCTACAACAACAATGATCAGATGAATCAATATGCATACGTAACTCCAATAAATCCCTGACTGAAAAGGCAAAGATTTGGGGAATTCTACACCACACACTAATAGCCTACCACACTACAGAAGCTACAAAACACGTTGTAAACACATGGTCCGCACCATTTATCTACAAATTAACCTTCTCATTTAACTCTATTACAAATTTTCTTATATATAACATACAACAAATTACATTTGGATAGTGGGTAAAGGAGCAACAAATTACATATTTTAAAATCGCTATTATTCTTATTTTTCTCTTTAAATTCAGTTTACAAAATACAATTTCTTTTTCCTGGAAGTTATTTGTAAATTCTTGAATATCAGTTTACAAGTAATTTAAACCTTTGAAACCTCTAAACAAAAATAACAAAGTTTAGTACAAAACTTACAACGAATTGGGAACGCATAGTGTGGAGTGTGATCGCCGGACTATAAACAACCTAACGCATCCAGATCTCTGTAACACACACCTCAATCCGTCGGACAAACTAAAACACCCATGTCATTATGATCCGGATCTCAACATGGGACATGTCCGGAGGCCACTAATGGTGGTAATCCTCAAGAGAGGTAGTAAATACGAATAAGAGGCCATAATAGATTAGGTATGTGGAAGCTTTACAAAATCCATTTTTAAGATGGCAAAAATAAGGTTAATTTGGCCCATGCAGGTCTCGAACCTGCGACCTTCGCGTTATTAGCACGACGCTCTAACCAACTGAGCTAATAGGCCAAGTGATGTACCTTTAAACGACTGTATACTTAATGTGTTTTAATAAGTAATTTACGGTTTGATTTTGAAAACATATTCATTTATTGTTTTTTTTTTTTCATTTATACGAAGTTTATAACTTTCTGTGATAAACTTATTGTTTATATATAAAATTATCATATGGTCTGTATGAAATTCCTTATCATTTGATTTATATAGAAAAAATTGGTGGAGAAATCAGATTTTTTAAAAAAGAATGAACCAAGGCCTGATGTTAAAAAAAATGAGTTACACAGAAAATGGCAGAATACAAAAATATCAATTCGCGTTATTAGCACGACGCTCTAACCAACTAAGCTAATAGGCCACGTATTATGAAATGGAAGTCTGGTTTATTGTTGTGCAGCCTTTATGAACTAACACTGAGAATGAGATGGAACACCAGAACTAGCTTTCACATACAAGTGGGCCATAGAGCTAGGGGAGCATGACATCTACTATAAGCCGCGGCCAGCTATCAAAGGGCAAGTCCTAGCAGACTTCACCACGGAGGTCCCCACAAACAAGATTGCAGAATGCCTGATAGAACAAGACCCGCCACCGGCGACAATCGCAACAGATAAATGGCTGCTATACACTGACGGCGCCAAAAGTGACGACGGCGCGGGGGCCGGCTTGCGGTTAATTAGCCCCGACGGCTCAGAGTTTACATACGCTATCCGCTTAAACTTTGAAAGCACGAACAATGAAGCGGAGTACGAAGCGTTACTCGCTGGCTTACGCCTGGCGGAGAAGATGGGAGCCCGCTTCGTAGAAGCACATGTGGACTCCATGTTGGTGGCGGCACAAGTGGACGGGAAATACGAGGCCCGAGACAGCAAAATGGCCTATACCTAGAGGAGACAAAGAAGCTCATACAACGCTTCGCATACTGCAAGATCTTCCACATCAATAGAAGCGAAAACAAGCCCGCAGATGCTTTGAGCAAAATGGCGGCCACCGTTTTCGAGCACTTGGCAAAGGAAGTACGGGTAGAGGTCTTAGACACCCCATCCGTATCCACTCACCACGTACACGTCATACAAACGGGCGCACCTTCATGGATGGCGCCCATAATCTGTTACCTCGCCAACGGAACGCTCCCTGATGACAAGCAAGAGGCGAGAAAGATTCAACATAAAGCAATGCATTACCAGCTGGTCGAAGGCACACTTTACTGACGATCGTACTTGGGACCCCTCTTGAGATGTGTCAACACTGAGGAAGCCATATTCCTGGTCAAGGAGATACATGAAGGAATCTGCGGCCTGCATGCAGGACCACGCATGGTAGTGGCTAAGCTAATGAACGCGGGATATTATTGGCCTGGCATGCACGTCGATGCAGTCAAAATACTCCGCAAGTGCCACGCGTGCCAGCGCCACGCGCCTAGCACACTGCGTCCCAAGAACGATTTAGTGCTTGTTACCTCAGCATGGCCATTTCAGAAATGGGCAATTGACATTGTGGGACCATTTCCCACAGCACCAGGGAATATCCGATACCTCATAGTGGCAATCGACTATTTGACAAAATGGGTGGAGGCCAAACCGTTGGTGTACATTGACGCGCGTGCGGTCAAACGCTTCATTTGGGAATTCATCATATGCCGTTTCGGCCTGCCAATGGACATCGTCAGTGATAACGGCCTCCAATTTACAGACAGGGGTTTACAAAGTTGGCTAGCAGATATGGGGGTGGGTCAAACGTTCACATCTGTAGCCCACCCGCAAGCCAACGGCCAAGTCGAGCGAGCAAACAGGAGCATTGTGGAAGGAATCAAGGCAAGGCTGGACACAAAGCGGTCAGGATGGGTGGATGAAGTACCTAATGTCCTATGGGCTCACCGCACGCTAAGAAAGACAAGCAATGGGGAAACCCCATTTAGCCTAACGTACGGTACAGAAGCCGTAATCCCAGCGGAAATCGGTTGCCCATCAGCGCGCGTTCTCCTCGCCGCAAAAAGCGAAAATGACTCGGAGCTTCGCCTAAACCTAGACCTCCTTGAAGAACGTAGAGAACTAGCTGCGTTCAAGGAGGCCAAGTACAAGAGGCAGCTCGAACGTTACTATAATGCGCGAGTTAAAAAAGTAACATTCAACGTGGGGGACTTCGTCTTCCGCCACAATGAAGCATCCACAGCAGAGGCATCAGGCAAACTGGCACCAACTTGGGAAGGTCCATACAGAGTCCAGGAGGTCCTGGGGAAGGACGCCTATGCGCTGGAACGCCTTGATGGCACCCCAATCCTAAGGACCTGGAATGCCGCGCAGCTTCGGGTTTGTTACATGTAATCGAATAGGCCCAGTATCTTTTAAATACGTCTCCTACTTTTATGTCTTTATGACTTATCATGTCAAAGTTTAACGTACTTGTACTTCTACGTCTTTGCGACTTATCAATGAATGAAGTGAATGATATTATATGCCTTTACACTACGCGTGACTTATTTCATAGTACGGCGCATAGCAGGGTGCAAGGTGCATCATGGCTTTCGCAGCAAATGCGCCACCTTGGTCTGCGGGCACCGCTGTCTTAAGCGATTCCGCAAACTAAGCAACCAACGAGACGCGTCACTGTGTTCACAACGAACGCGTCACCTTGGCCAGCGGAAAACACCATCTTAGGTCGCTCCGCAGGCTAAGCAGACTAAGAGGCGCATCATGGCTTCACAGCAAATGCGCCACCTTGGTCCGCAAAATCCGCTGACTTAAGCGATTCCGCAGACTAAGCAACTAGCAAGACGCGTTGCTGTGCTCACAACGAACGCGTCACCTTGGCTAGCGGAAAACACCATCTTAGGTCACTCCGCAGGCTAAGCAGACTAAGAGGCGCATCATGGCTTCCATAGCAAATGCGCCACCTTGGTCCGCGGACTCCGCTGACTTAAGCGATTCCGCAGACTAAGCAACCAGCAAGACGCGTCGCTGTGTTCACAACGAACGCGTCACCTTGGCCAGCGGAAAACACCATCTTAGGTCGCTCCGCAGGCTAAGCAGACTAAGAGGCGCATCATGGCTTCACAGCAAATGCGCCACCTTGGTCTGCGGAATCCGCTGACTTAAGCGATTCCGCAGACTAAGCAACTAGCAAGACGCGTTGCTGTGCTCACAACGAACGCGTCACCTTGGCTAGCGGAAAACACCATCTTAGGTCACTCCGCAGGCTAAGCAGACTAAGAGGCGCATCATGGCTTCCATAGCAAATGCGCCACCTTGGTCCGCGGACTCCGCTGACTTAAGCGATTCCGCAGACTAAGCAACCAGCAAGACGCGTTGCTGTCTTCACAACAAACACGTCACCTTGGCCAGCGGAAAACACCATCCTAGGTAACTCCGCGGGCTAAGCAGCCAAAGAGGCGCACCATGGCTTTCACAGCGGATGCGCCACCTTGGCCGGCGGGCGACGCCTTCTTAGGCAAGCCAGCCGACTAAGCAACTCAAGAAATGCACCGCTGTCCTCACGGCGGATCTGCAAACCAACTAAGTGGACAAGGCCAACTTAGCCAAATCCACACGCTGGGCCGCCGAGGGGGCGCGTCGCTGTTACAACACCCAACGCGTCACCTCGGCCGCTAACTAAAGTCACTAAGTTTTGATGTAGCTACATGACAAAACAACAAAACACATTGACATATTCATTACGCATCTAATAACGATAATACGAAGTTTTAAATGCATTCACAAAAATTAAACCCTTATATAATACAAAAAGAGGGTTTTCCTTGGTGGGTACACATATATCCACACCACCTTGCACAACACCGTAAAACACTTAATCTATGACGATCATGTGAACCCAAGCACCATCACTCCGACGAAGACGAACTTTGGGAGTAGGCCTCAAAGCACCAACAGCTGGGCATGCAATGATGATCGGCCGTACACCGTCAACAGCAACAGGAGCCACCGGAGGAGCATGAGCTAGCACTCTACCACAGCACTCAGCTAACACCTTCATCCTCCACTCAGGATCCGCTACGTTGACCGGCGGAGGCTCCTCAACATTCCCCGGAATAGGGTCTGGGGGAGCACGTCGCCGGAGCTCCAACAGGGAAGCAACGGCAGCAGAATGATCGTAATAGTCTGCAAGGGTCTTCACCCTCGGCTGATCGGAGTCCATAAGAACTTAGAGAAAGAAGTGGAGAGGATGGATCAAAAACCAACTCCCATTAACCCCTTTTATAACCCAACTCTTAAGGGTAATTATGAGTGGCAATTAATGGGAGTAATCATGTGCATCGGCAATAGTGACTTGTGTCACTTCAGGTGTCCTGCCGCGCCGTCAGCAGTCATTAATGACTGACGGCTGACATCATGACTGCTGAATTTATGACAAGCAATAATGACAAAAGAAGAGCAAGAGACACAAACCAAATGCATTAACGATTAAAAACAAGCGTCCACAACCAAATACGCCAAGCACAAACGGAAAGGAAATTAAAGACAAATTGTTTTAACACAAAAGTGACAACCAAACTAGTTCAACATTAGAAATTAGTCTTCACCATCGAAGTCAACGTCATCCATGAAATCATCGTCACCTTCATCGCGGGGTGGAGCGGCAGAAGACCCCTCACCTCTTGGAGCCGCGGCCTCCCTGGCCGCCTCTTCTTTCTCTTCCTTGTCTGCCTCTTCCTGACGCTCCTTTTCGGCTTCCTCAAAAGCTTCCCGCAGAACTTGAACGCCATTAGGAAGCTGGGCACACTCCGCCACCACGTCCATCACGGGGAAGGTCAGCTCGTCATAAGCCGCCACCTCCTTGTCATACTCTGCCTCTTCATCTATGTTGCGGAAAGGATTGTCCTCAAAAGGATGGCCGCCAAGACAAAATTCGAACCCTTGTTTAAATCCAAGGGCATCACCAAACTGCTTCGACTTTTCAAGGAGGCGGGCAACAGATTGCACCAACGCAGGCTCCTCCCAAACACGAGCAAATACCTATGCGAATAGTAAACAGTGGTTAGCAACAACAATTGGTAAAACATTAAGCTATCGCAAAGAAAGGACGTACCCCTTGCACCCCAGTGGTCATCAACCATTGCACATCGCCCTCTGCCTTCACTTGATTCTCCTGTACAACCCGCAAGGCATCCAAAGCGTGAGCTCGCGCGTCAGCAAAATTCTTGGCGTCCGCGGCTAGGGCGAGTTTCTCATCCCGCAGGGCGTCCACCTCACGCTGCAACATGTTGACGTCATTCTCAAGACGGGAGACCTGCGATGCGCGCAGGAGCGCTTCGTCCTCTTTCTTGGCCAAGTCGGAGTTAGCGGAAGCAACTTTGGATCTCTCACCCTCAAGCTCTCGGTCCTTACCCGCCAAAGCGGTCTTAAGCTTCTCAACTTCACATTCAAGGGACCGCACACGATCTCGTTCCTTGGCGATTGTTTGGTTGGTTGCTTCGCAAGACGCCTTCCACTCCTGCGCGGCCTTGGCATGCCGACCCTCAACAACCTTCACTTGAGTAAGGGCATCGTTCAGAGCTTTGGACTGAGCTACACATTCTTTGTTATGCTTCTCACGCACATTTTTAAAGGCTGCTTTACGTGCAGCAAGTTCCTGCTGAGCATCCATTAGCTCTTGAACACTGCGCCTGATTTCGTTCATGGTGGAAGCTGCCATCGCAAGACCAGCGGCCCCGTCCTGCAGAAGGGCTATACGGTCCCGTTTCATGGCATACGCCCGCTCAGCAGGCGGAATGGAGCCAGCCACAAACCCTTCACCGGAGACACCGGTGTCCACACCTTTCCCTTTCTCCTGCTCTCTTTTACGCAACTCCTCCAACGCCGTTGCCTGCTGTCGCTCCGCTTCAAGAGCTTCGGCTTCCCTTTGCATACTTGCAGCTGCGGCATCGTCCTCCGGCCCAGGCATTTGGATGTCGTTCGCCGGCTCGGTCTGAATAGGACCCTCTCCTTGCGTGGCGCCTACCACAGGGTCAGGATCCACCGAGCCAACACCGCGCGCGTCAGACACCCTTGGGCCCCCAGGAAAAAGAAGAGTTGCACCTACAGGCAAAACAGAGCACAGTAAGCGGTCGAAAGGGTCCAACAAGAAATACGAAACCATAACAGGACAACTAACCTGGCTGAACATCCTTGACGATCTTGGACGCCAATCTCGGGCGCTTCGAAGACACACCGAGTCTAACCTTCAGAGAGGAGGCTGACGAATCGCCCTCGGGCACCTTCCACTTCGAGGAGTCCATCATCGGAATCACATCCTTCAGTTTCTTTCCCGCGCCATGACCGCCCTGGCCAGAATCAACCTTGGTGCGCGCGGTCACGGGCGGCGTCGTAAACACCTCCACATAGTCATCCTTACTCTTTGACCCGCCAGTAGCGGGTGGGTTCTGAGAAGAACCATCCCCACCGCTAAGACCTGCACGATCCCGAGCGCGATGAGTCAAAGAGAAGGATTCGTCCTCAGACTCAACGTCAGAGATAAACATAATATTAGTCCCGCTAACCGAGACCGCATTCAGCGGACGGGGATTGACAGGGACGTCACCTGGTATTAGCACATGGCCAGGAAAATCTTTCACGTTTACAGGTAGAAAATTCTCCCGCGTCTGCTCCACATATGGCTCTTCCCCTGCGCGTAGGGGCTCCCAACGGAATTCCCCAACAACGCCAGGGACAATCGAGTAGAAGCAGCTTTTCTCTGCAAACGTAAAAGGCGGAGTAATTATCATCAATAACAACTACAACGTTAACAACCGCTATGAGGAAGAGGGACAAGTACCTTCGCCATTCACATAAAAGTGCGGATTCGCGTCGGTCCTTCCCCCTACACGGCTAAGGCCCGCCATCAATAAGGCCTCAGGCTTCACATGCGCCATCTCAATCGAGGTAACCTGCTGCGTCAACTTGTCATACCAATCGAAGTCTTCATAGTTAGCCACCGGGAAATCCTGCAACCTTGATTTCCCGGACACAGCCAGCCATTGAAGCGGAGCGGGAACGACACCCTGCTTTATGAAGAAGAACTTCCACTTCCAGTCGTGCATGCTGCGGGGAGGTTCGTTTCCCACAGGCCTGATCCGGCTGCGCTGGGTGAACGAAAACCATTGCGGCCCTCCGTGAGTTAGCCGATAAAAGGCATTGAACATATCAAACGTCGGCTCCACGTCCTGAGACCGACAGACGAACTCGAAATGCACCATCCGGGCCATCCCCAGTGGTGTCACTTGTGTAAGGTAAACCCCATATTGCAACAGCAGGTCACAGACAAATCGACTGGCCGGAAGACGGAAGCCAGCCAACTGAAAATGGGCAGCATACAGCGCCATCCTCCCTGGACCCGCGTCCAGAACAGTTTCCCCTTCCGATGGTAGGGTCGGCTCCCAACTCACCGGAATCTCATACAAAGACAGGAACTGCTCAAAGGAGTCCCTTTTCCATTTTATCCGAGCGTCAGCCATGCCGACGGGATCCTTCTTCCCCCTAACATCAGCCTCAGCCATCTGAAAAAATCCGGAAGAGAAAAATAAAACCAATCGGAAGAAAGAATTCACCGGAGAAGAAAGAGAGAAGAAAGAATGACGGTTACCACGGTAAAGTAAACAAATGAGCCCAAGAGGCGATATTTATACTCCAGGCATTAATGGGGGTGGGCCAGGAGAGAGAACAAAGCCTCACCAGCAGTCGCCACGTGGCATACTCATGCGAAAAACCGTCACGCGCCGCGCGTCAGCCAGACGCGCCTGACACAAGTCATACCAAAAGTCTTCTGCAGTAACTGCCATGACGGCTGAACAGACGCGGCAGGCTGACAAACAGTCACTTCAACCGTCACAGACACTGCAGATGATGATGACTTCTCGATTTTCCCTCCAAATCATTCGAATTAAATTCACAAATACAAACGCGGGGATATCCAGCACAATAACCCGCCTGATGTAAACCGTAACAACCCGCGTAACGTCGGACGAATAAGCCTGCCTGACGTAAAACGTAACAACCCGCCAACTCAGAACCCCGCAACAAAACGCTCTCCAAATGAGTCCACCACCACTCACGCTTCCGCTTCGCGCAACCAAGAGAGGCACTGGACTAGGGGGACTTGAAGGGGTAGGGACCCAAATCCACATGGGCCCTACCCCAAAAATCTAGCCCAAATGCCGAAACAGGCCCACAAGGACCAAACGTAACATCAGGGATGTTCTAAGCGGATAGCAACTCCGCGGGTGCGGGGCTAGACGCGGAAAGGGTAACTGCCTTAACGTGTCCGCCTAAAGTGCAATGGGACAAAGCAGCAAGGGACACGTGGCATTAAACCACGGGCTAGTACAGTTATGTACGAACCAATCAGGGCACGAGGACGTGTGGCAGGGAGCATGTTGCACAATCTACTTCTCAGAGGGTGACACTTGTCTCCAAAAGAACCCGCAGGGGACAAACAGTACGTGCCCTGCACGCGCCAACCAACCAGAATGCATGGGGCCACCTCAGCAAGGTTCTCCACTAACTCGGAGGGCTGCAGGGGGGACAAGGACCCACCTGGCAGCCAATCACGTCAAGACAGATCTGCGGCCACTCACGGGACGCCACGTCAGCAAAACGGTATGATCTCTCTCTCTGATATAACACGTGTCTTACTTCGTCTTATTAGGCCTAACTTTGGGCCGATGTGGAGGCAAACCCTTAACTTGGGCCTTGGCCCCTTGGGTAAGTTAAGGGTAGATGTTGAGGCCCGTGTGGAACCTATTTAAGGAGCACTTAGTCTCCTTGGATAGGCCATTCAGAAATTCCCTGAAGAACACACCAAGGCCGATTACGTTTTTGTGTCTGCTAAGTAGATTCCTTCGGGTTTCGAGGCGGTTGCCCCACATCGGTATAGTGTGTGTTATCAGGTACCATCGACTACACAGCCAATTGGATAGCGAAGGATCACATCTGTAGAGACGAGCCTAACTGTAAGATCCAGGTTAGACTTTTGTTTCTTCATTATGAATAGTAACTAACGGTTGACCGTTAGTTACTATTCAACTCCGTTATTACTATTCAACTTCGTTAGTTACTATGCAACTTCGTTAGTTACTATTCATCTCCGTTAGTTACTATTCAACTTCGTTAAGTTACTATGCAACTCCGTTAAAATAGTACTAATAGAGTTACTATTGAACTCCGTTAAAATAGTACTAACGGAGTTATTATTTAACTCCGTTAGTTACAATTCAACTCCGTTAGGTTGCTTTTCAACTCCGTTAACTTACTACTCAACTCCGTTAAGTTACTATATTCAACTCCAAGACTATCAAACTTCGTTAAGTTGCTTTTCAAATCCGTTAATTTACTATCCAACTCCGTCAACTTATACTACCTAACACCGCCAAATTTTACGTCTACTTTTCGTTCGTTTTTTACTGTTCCATAAACGGCGATGTGCGCTATTAGTGTTAATTCGCACGGTTGTTCGCCTTAGCACACCCAAAAGTCTGTTCCCGCGCGCGTATGTTGACTATCTTAGCAATAGTAACTAACGGAGTTAATCGTTAGTTACTATTCCATTACCCGCTGCGCGCCGCAATGCGCGCGGTAAAAAAACTAGTTTATGTTATGCCCACACTCTTTTTTCGCATGCCGTATATTCATCAGTTCATTCCAAGTTGGGTCTATTTCACTCTCTTGAACTGGGCTGCCAGTTGGGCCTACTATGGTGTTATTTATAGCAATAACAATAATTGACAAAGAGTTAACCAAACAAACTATTCATTCAAACAGTTTTGAATGACGAAAAAAAGGTAGTAAAATTAACTTCATTTTTTTAACTTACTTTTGTTATGAATGCATCTTAATGTGGTGACTCTCCACATACAAAACCTCCATCTAGTCATTACCTTTGAATTAATGTTAAGTCCCTATAAATAGAGGCTTCATGTAATTGTAATTATGCACTCAAGAATAAGATGTCTCTTTTCTATCTCTCTCTATATCTTCATCTAATCTTTGTTCATAATTCTAATATTTTGTATGTTGGTTACTAATAGGCTGTTGTTTTACAACACGTTATCAGCACGAAAGTGCTCTCTCTAAAAATCTTAATCACGGCCAACACCTTTAGATTTGCACGTGCTTCATAGATCCACTACCAAAGCTATATTGTGATATAAGTAATCATTCAACCCCTGTATCATCACCAACTCCGGTTGATTTAAGGTAACACTCTAATATTGACAATATGGTATCATCATTGATTATTGTTCTTTCATTGAGTTTTGTGATTGGGAAGATGAAAAGGACGGCAAGTATTTTAAATATAATAAGGGTTGGCAAGTAACAACAATTGAGTAATGACACATGAATCCGATTTTAAGATTTCATATTTCTTTTTCTTAGAAAAATTATTGTTTCTTAATTCTATTATAATATGTTAATGGTTTTAAATAATTGTCTCGATTAATATGGTTTTTTGGATAGTTTAATGTGAGTTTTTCTTCTTTCATAAATGGTAGAATAATAAAGGTTACCAAGTGATTGAAATAAACATTTTTTTCTCTCAAATATATGTTAATAGTTATTCATCTAAAGACAATATAGTTGAATTTATCATCGAATACTATTTTTGCAACCACTAAATATATTTATAGCTTAAATTGATTTATTATCTTTCTTTTTGTTTAACATGATATGTGTGGATGATATTATATATGTATATCTTTCATCTATGTCGACAAGATTTGTGTAAAAATAGAGTTAAGGTTCAAGTATGAATTTCCATAGGCATGCATATATGCATGTAACTTATGTCTCAAGATGCATGATATCATGTTGCCTTTCATCGTGCATGAGTTTTGTCCTTTATGGAACTACAAATTTTATTATAAAGAAAATGATCATATGTTGAGAATTTGAAAGATATATTTGTTAAAGTAAGTGATAAATATATGTATTGGAGATATACATGCGACTCATAATACATAAATTATATGTTTTCTTATAAATGATGAAAACACTTTATTTCATAAAGGTTATACCACACCTTGTTTTATTTCATAACATGTTATAACATCATGAAGTATATGATCCAACTTTATGTATACGTTGTGTTTCGTATGTTATCATTTTTTTTAAGAAAACATTATGGTATATTATCACACAGTTATACCATTAATTGTGAAAGATTCATTTATAATATGACACTTGAGTTGTCATACTCTCTAAGATTTATTATAAATTTATGGAAGCCTGTATGAATTTAGAATGATAAATCGTAATGATTCGGTCATATAACTTCTTCTCAATTAGTATTATGTGATGAGAAGATTATTTACACAAGTTGATTAAAACAGCTTCCAGTGTCATATCTCATGTATGCTCTTGAAGTGGCAAGATTATCAAAGAACATATAAGGTTTGAAATGACCACAATATATGAAAGTTGTCGCTCTAATCCATTCCCTGAAGTGAATGCGATGACATAATGATTGGTGTAAAGGTCGTGATCATGTACATAACTCAGGAAACTGTAATGGTGCAACCATGAAAATTATGTTGTTATAATCCATTCCTAAAGTGAATGTGACGTTATTGATCGATATAAAGATATGGTTGTACTTCATTCAAAGGAAATGTGATGATATAAAGAGTTGTATAAAAGTTGTGATCATATACATAATTAAGAAAATTGTATTGATGACACCGTGAAAGTTATGTAGTTATAGTCCAATCCTTGAAGTGAATGTGATGATATAATGATCAATGTAAAGTTTATGATCATGGTAATTGAGGAAATTATTATGATGCTCAAGTAAATGAGATCAAATAAGTTAATATGTGATAATGATCATGCTCGATATAAAAGCCGTGATCATGGTGAATGAGCAAAATTGTAAAGATCATCATGTAAATAAGGTCAACATGTTAATATTGAAATTGATCACAAGAAGTTGCACCTTAAGGGAGTAATCATACGAGAATAAGATATGGGAAACATGTATATAACAAGAATGTTTGAAATAGTTATACAATATTCTCTCGTATTTCTTATCGTGTATTAGACAAACACGAGTACAACTAAAGAATATATGATCGTAAACTAGAAGTTTTCGGATCATGAATTACAATAAATTGGCTTGACCGGTTAGACCATTCCGTGTCACTGATGATGTGAAAAATATTGAAGGACCAGAAGATTCTTCATGGTAATTAAACATACAATGTTTGCTCTCAAGGGGAAGATAATTATTTAGCAACTAATATGGGTGTAAATCTCTAATATGGTATGGAAATGATAAAAGGGTATCTGTATCCCAACATGATACCATTTAGTGTTCTAAAATCGATGCATCGTCTAAATGGTTATCAAATTCGCAACCTGAAGTTTGCTTGAAAGTGGCTTAGCTGATAAGATAGCAAGCACATTACTCTAGACTATCATATTAGTTTTGATAAATGTGGTGATCTTGATTCCTATTTTCTTAATGATTATTGAAATAAGTGTCAAACTACATGTGACAAATGTTGTTGCTTTTGTTAAGATGATGGCTAAACACATATGATTAATTGTGAAGCCAATAATCATGAGAGCAAAGGTTTATATATGTATGTGGGAACATGTATTTTTACATGATGTAATATTATTCACATTAAGCCAACAAGTTATTTAACCTTTTCCCCATTATTATTGGTTTTCGGTCAGGAACCAAACACTTCCCATCTATTGTTTTGATGTGCCATATATTTTGTAATTGATCCACCACAATACACAAAAGATGGGACTTCAAAGAATGTTGAGAATATATGTTGGATAAAAATATATTGATAACCACGTACCTAGAGTCGTTAAAGGTGCGATTTGATTGATTGATATTTATTTAACAATCAATATTTCCAACATGAGGGGGAGATAAAAAGCAGTTGAAAAAGATGAAATGAATTATCACTTGATCCTCAAATTAATAAGTGTGAACTGAAAGTACAAAGGATAATTCATTTACAAGAATAAATTGATTACCAGATGTATTCACTGACCTAAATATAGTGACTAGCTAAGTCACATGTATCAACTGCTAGTGCTCCAATTGAATTAGTGTCCCAGAAAGGACAACCATACATTGGTGATAAGTCTATGGCATGCCTGAGGCGTGGTAGACTAGTCAGTTCCAAGAATAAAAATCCTCGAAAATGGAGCAGGTAATGAAAATGGTCGAGTCGAGGTATAGTAAAGGGTCTCTTGAAGAGACATTAGACATGATGGTTCCAAAAGAACCTCAGGTACCTGAAAATAAAGAAATCTCAGTAAATTATATCATGTCTAGAAATATATGGAATCGAAACAAAATCGACGTCGATGATAATTTTGTATAAATATAGCGCTTGAAATAATGAAAATGATGAGGATCATGAACTAAGATTTGCCGATAAATGAAATGTGAAATAATTGGCCAATATTGAAAGACGCAAGTAAGGCAGAATTGAAATCTCTCATGAACCTAGAAGTTTTGGATAAATGGTCCATACAACTAAAAGTTATAAAATGTGTTGTATACAAATGAGCCTTTGTGCAGGATCATAATGAGAAAAGTGACATTATGAAATATAAGGCACAATTTTGGCACGAGTTTTTCGTAAAGACTCAAGAAAAATTATGAGGAGAAAATTCTCTTGTGGTGGATGCAACAATGTTGGAATCTGGTAATATAAGAGAGAATTGATATGCGTCTAATGAATATTATGATATCTTAAATATATGATAATGAATTTTACATGAAATCCATGAAGGATATAAGTTTTCAAAATCATATAAATCAAGTTCTCGGGAACGATGTAACTGTTGTATACATATTTGGATCCAAATACATTATATATGTTGTATACATTGATAAATTTAAATATAATAGGAACTCATGATAAGTTCCATGAGGCACTTTAGCGCTTAAAAGCAATCATCTTAAGGATGTAATTCTTATGCAATAATAATAATCATATGGTGATTATAAAGTATGTAAGATGGTATAATACGAAATGGAAGTGAAACAGGTAACGAGTTCTTTGAATATGATATGGAAAACAATATGCTTTATGCGACAAAACTCTTGAAGAGCTCATTAACGTACATGATTGGTTAACATGGAAGGAAGTCCATGACCGATTGTAAATGCAAGAGGCATTGAGACTAAAAGCTTGAGAAATATGTTATATGAAGTTAACAATTTCTAAGTACGGACTAAAATAGTCGGAGTTAAACATAGTATAATTAACAGGGTTGTTATCTTAAAGAAAAGAGATATGAATATGATGTACTCGTTCATATGCTTATAGGATATGTTGATCGTATTATCATATGTCCTGACGAGATGATATGCAAGTTGAGCATTTGTTAACCACATTTTTGTCAAGTTACATCCAAAAGATGTTGGGACATTTTAATATCTGAAGGTCAATCTCTAAGAAATTTGGAGATTGTTAAAACATTTGGTATAAAATGAATTATTATTATCATATTGTAAATAATGATTATCAGTGGATAGGTACCATAGTTAAGTGCAATCGATGCAATATCTCGTGCACATTATACATAATAACATATAGTTTGTTTCCAGTAAGGAGACACTGAAATGATTTAAAATCAAATATTTTGATACTCTCAAGGTATGAAAAATATGAGTTTGTATTTTACTAACCCGTAAAAAAGGATTTGGTTAGTCTTATTAGTGCAGGGAATGTAACACAACACACTCGTTTATTTCATGGCACGCATATACGAGAAGGTTCACTTGAAGTCTGACATGAAGATCATACATCATTGCTTTGTTTAAAGAATTGTACATAAAGAGATCAAGACCCAATTCATTGGCTACAAAAGTTTTGAGCAACTTTCATAGAAGATCGACACGGTCATTCGAAAGACACATATTAAAATGAGGGGGAGTATTAGAAGCGGTGCACTATTTTTGCCTTCACTGAGTTTTGTCCCACCGTGTTTTCTTAATAAGGTTTTTAACGAGTCAACTCAACTGATCCAGAAGTATCAGTTGGAGTTAATACGCGCTGCACTCTTTTTCCCTTAGCTATGGTTTTTTCCCACTGGGTTTTCCTAACAAGGTTTTTAATGAGGCAGCATCACTAAGCGTATTAAAAGAATATATTATGGTATATATTTCATGATGTGGATAGTCAAGGGGGAGTGTTATGAATGCATCTTAATGTGGTGACTCTCCACATACAAAACCTCCATCTAGTCATTACCTTTGAATTAATGTTAAGTCCCTATAAATAGAGGCTTCATGTAATTGTAATTATGCACTCAAGAATAAGATGTCTCTTTTCTATCTCTCTCTATATCTTCATCTAATCTTTGTTCATAATTCTAATATTTTGTATGTTGGTTACTAATAGGCTGTTGTTTTACAACAACTTTCACTTTATCAGATATAGTAATTCTACTTTCACTAATATTATTATAAATTCTCTTAAATGAATTTGTGATAAGGGGGCATATGATATTTAATTGAAAATATTTTGTTTCTGTTAAATATTACTTTAGTTTTTTTTTTTGAACCTGTTAAATATTACTTTAGTTAGTTAATGATGAGTAATTTGATTTGTGTTAAATGTATCATGGATTGTTTTTTTTTTTAAAGTGAACTTCATTAGAAAACGCACAACCGGTCCTCAAAGCAAGGACCGGAGGCCAAGAACTACAACATATACAACGGATTTAATCTCCAATCATTCCAAACAATCTTTTTAAACCTCGATCTAGCTCTAAGCCACAAAAAAGCCAAAGACTTGACCTTAGCCACTATCTCGCCAACTCTAACTTCTTTATGTTGGAATACTTTCTCGTATCATGGATTGTTATGTTATGCAACTAAACTAGCCTTGTTGATGGAATGAAACCTTATTTACACCATTAATTACTTGTTAGTTGTTACAATGGAACGAGTTTCATTATGTCTTGAATTTGCACACCAAAATTGATAGTAGGCACTTAAAGCGTTTTGAGATTTTGAAATGCAAGATTTAAACACCAGGACAAGCTCTTCGACCCTTTCCCTAGCTTACAGTTGAAATCGTCACAGCTTTAATCTTGTCTCTCATCTCTTTTTACAAGCAAAGGTTGTTGTAATACATTAATTTGTTCATTTTGACATGTCTACTCTTCTCCCTTTGCTCACTTACGGCTGCAGACCATCATATTCTCTTCTCGCTTTGATTGTTTGCCTTTGCCGCACTAGCGGACACCAACATTCCAATGTCAAGTTTTGCATGAATTCGTTTGCCTTTCCCACCTAAGAATCCAAAAAGTTCACGTCTTGTCTTCTTTATAAGATCACAATTGTAGAAGACCGGTGATCTTTGATATACTTTACTGATTTTCTTAATACTAAGGAACAAGAAATCGAAAGGTATAAAAGTGGCCTTTTTCGTATTGGAATATATAATTCAAAGTCTGAAAAATGTTGCTTCATTATGAGACCATGTGTAATGGTTGGTGAATGGAGGGTGAAATTTGGTATGTGAAATGGGCGTTTTTCGACACGTGGCAATGTGGGCCACTTGGTGGGTGAAAGGGGCTTGAAATGGGCAAGTGGTGTAATGGTTGGTGAAATTTGATGGGTGAAAGAGGGTGAATATATAATGGATGGTTAAAGGGGGGTGAAGTGGTGAAAGGGGGTGAATGAATTTAGAAATCAGATTTTTAACATGACCAATACCACACCTATTGCATATACCATAACAATATTCTATTGTATTTTCCTTGACCATGATTGTTGCCAGACCGATTGTTAGCCCCACTTTAACGATTGTAACCTGGCCTATTGGTATAGAAATCCTTGGCTGATTGTGGTGCTTATGTACTTGGAAGTTGTTATTGCACACAAGTTGTGCAACAGGTTGTTGGACAGCCAAAACAACCTCCATAGAAGCCGAAGGCTGACTAATGGAAAGGGCAGTAAGGCAACAGTTTTGATGTGCAACAACTGTAACACCCCAAAACCATTTGTTCGCCTAACTACGCCATTAGGCGTGCTTAACAAAATAATAACACGAGACTTAGAGGATAATAATATGGGTTATATTCTAACATGGAAATAACCTAGTTAATAATATTATGTTTATAAATTAATAAAAGGTGTTTGAAACTAGCTTATGAGTTAGTTTTTATACAAAAATGACAGTGGGATAACTTGAGGCACCATTGTTGGCAAATGACAAAGTGAGTTTTATTAATAATAATAATAAAACAATAAAAACACACACTTGGTGTGTGTGTGTGTCGTGAGTTATGATCAGGAGATCATCTTCTCCAACAACCAAACCCTAAAGCTCAAGCTCAAGCTCAATCCAAGCCAAAATCAAGGGGCTTTCAGTGCATGAGCAAGAAACGGGTCATATGGGTCCTAAACTACAACAAGGTACCTTTAATTCGTGTTGAATTTGATGTTAAACTCGTTTTTGATTTGGGTCAAAATCTAGGGTTTAGGCAAAACGTGAATTTATGAGTTGTTAGAGGTTTCTCTAGCTTTAGGGAGCCTCAATTAGGTATAATTCGGTTATGAATCACATTCTACATGTGCATTTGATTTTGACCATATGATTATGTGAATATGTAAGATTTGGGGTTTAACCTCTAGGTTGAATCAACTTATATCTAGTAATCTTTGTGACTCTTAGGAGTTGTTAATATGAGAAATTTAGGCAAAATGGTCTAAATAATGTATTATGATGATGATTAGACAAATGGTTATGTTTTGGCTAATCTTGAGCTTTAAAACCAAACAAATTGGTGGGTGCACACCAAGTGTTCGATTAAATGCTAAGTTGGTGAACACTAGTGAAACTATGAAGTTAGAATCATGTAAGAGCTATAAATCGTATGTGATATTGGTTTGTAATAAGCCAAGTTAATCGGATATTCTATATAAGAAAATGGCTATGGATTTAGCTATAAATGGGTAATGAATACATGATTTATGGATAGTGAATAAATCCATGTTATGTATTCTAATAATCAAAGTTTGACATATCCCTAAGTAGGTACAAGAACTAGGGATGCAAACGGGTCAAACGGATGCAAGCAATGCGTATGGAAGCAAGAACGGATATGAGGTAAGTTTTACTTACACCAATGTACTATAACATAGCTTAATTGTTATAAATATTAATTTTAAATCTTGAGTGCGAGATAAAAATAAACCCTAAGGGGTAGAATCTATTAAGTGGGTCGCCATATGTGCACTCAATACAAAATGTGGTTTATGACCTTAATCGAGATAATGAGTTATGACCAAATGGAGAAATCCATCAAACGGGTCAACTAATAAAGATATGTGAGAAATGATGTTTTAATCCAATTAAATCAATTTAATGAAGTTGTTAAGCATGTTGTTAAATGGGTCAAGTTTGTGACACTCGAACCATATATATAAAACTTGGATAACCTAGTGTTATGAACGACGTGTCTAAACGAATCAAATGGTGATATCCTCACCATGTGAGTCCAATACTTGATGCTTGTATTTCAAGCAATAAGATTCATGAGGTTAAACGGATCAAATGGCAAGGTATTACCATTTGGGTTTCGAGGAATTAATGTGTATATTTAGAAAGCACGCAGGTAGATGCATTTGCGCATGCACGCTTGATGCTAAGAATCGTGGAGGATACGCACAAGGTATGAGAATGGGTCAACGCCACCCGGTAAGTCCGTAGTCGAATAAACGCCTTCGGGCGAAGCAACATAGGTGATAAAAGTACTCACATGAGGTGTGGGTGCCAATCAAGTAAGTTATTTTCATAACTGTGTCAAATGCGCGCTAATGCGCTTAGAATTGACTAAACAAGTGAAAACTTGAGAAAGGATGAAACTCTAAGTCCGGAAGGACTTAGAGGTTTTTAAACAAGTCATTGAGTCAAAAACATTGGATTTGAAACAAGAAGTTTCTCCACGAATGGCTAAATTGAAAGATTTGGTCATGAGGGGCATTTTGGGGATTTAAAGGATTAATAAAGGTTGATTCTAAGAATCTAAGTCGTAATGAAACAAATCGGACAAACGCTTTTGTTGATCAAGTGTCTAATGACTTGACAACTCAAACGGTAGGCAATTTAAGTGGTCAAAAGTGCCTTGTTTGATTTAAGGCCTTAATGGGTCAAATTGGGTAAAAGTCGCCATAAACATTCAAAACTAAGAACCGGATCATGGCGACATGAACCGGACTATAATTTCAGTCAAACAAAGGTTTATTTAGTCGGCAAGTCAATGCTTAGGCTTCGGGAATCATCAAATGCGGTTGCAACATGATTCCCATGCTTAAAAGTCACCAAACAAACATCAGAGGCTTCGTGCGACCGCTCACAGGGACCGCGCAGCCGCTCACAGTGCCCAGCAAATTGATAAAAATGATCAGAAGCTTCGCGCGGCCGCGCGATAAAAGCGACCGGCCGTGCGCAGAGAACAGCCAGACAGCGCGATCTTTAAAATTCAATATAAAATCGTAGAAAAATCGTTAGGAGGTGTTCTTTATATGCCTGGAAAGATCTCGGAGCATAGAACAACTCTTATTTGAAAGTCGAAGTCGGATTTTGGGTTTTAGAAGGGGTAAAAGCGATCCGAACAGCTGCTGCGCAAAAGTTGCAGCGGTTTGTTCTCCTGATAAAGGGCCGCTGGGCCTGGTTCGTTCCGTTTCGACGTGTGACGACTATCATACTAGTTTAAATGTATCATTGATAACTCACTAACCATTCTTTGTGTAATGGTGCTAGGTAAACAAGGGATGGAAGTTCCGTAGCAAGGGTCAAGTCGCGAAAAGAGCCGAACGCACTCGATCACTCATCAAGCTTCCGCAATAGAATCTAACGAACTCCCGTTAAAACTCAAAATAGTAGTCTATGTTTTAGCTATAAAAGTGTAAAAATTTGTGGGAATCAAATGTGTGTTTGATCTTGATGGTTTGAGTTTATAATAAATATCAAAGTTTTAATCGGGAGTGGTTTAAGTAAGGCCAAAACCCGCATGATTAGGCGTTGATCGCGTGATTACGGGTTAGGGTGTTACAACAACAAAGGGTTAGTTAGGTAACATTGTTGGGGATGCTTTCTTAATCATGTACTCATGATCTACCAGGAGACCATGAAGCTCAGAGAAGGCGGTTTGGAACTAACAAGGGAGAAAAATCAACTTCAATTCATGGTATTCATCCCTAAGACCAGATATAACAAGCATAACAATGTCCTTTTCATCCATGGGTTTACCAATATTGGCAAGTGAATCAATATAGACCTGTGCTCGAGTCAAATATGTTGAGGAAGACAAATCTTCTGTCTTGGTGAATCTTAAATTTGAGTTTTGAGGGTGTATTCCATTGAGACTGTATGAAGAGCATACGTGCACTTCAGGGGGATAGGGTGTTCTCCGCAAGGGTCATCGGGTATCTCATACTCAACCGACAACACCGCAACTAGTCACTCAGGTAGAGGTTATCGGCTAGTCTGTGTGTAGTAAAATGTATATATATTGATGGCATATATGGTAGTTTTGGATAGCACAACTTGCTCCCTTATCAACAAAATTAAACAATCTCAAAATTGTTAATGAACTTAAAAAATTTTTTTAATAGTTTTCTCATTATTTACGTGTGTAACATAATTAAAAAAAAGTAAAATTCGGTTTACACTTAAATTTCTAAGGGAGCAAGGGACACTTCACTTGTTTTTTTAGTTTTACTGATTTCTACCAATTCCACGAGTTATGGGTAATAGACTAATAGTATAAGCGAGGTGGAAGTCATAACATCATGGGCTATAGTGACACTAACGACAATACTAGTATGGACGATGGAAAGAGTACTACAAGGCACGTATTTTATTTTGGTAAACACCCGTGTCATGTTGTTCACAGAAAATGGTTGCCTTATCATCTTGTGAAGCTGAGTTTACGATGCCAACTTCGGTAGTCTGTCAAGCGATTTGGCTTCGAAGTTTATGGTGACATCATTGGTGAAGAGATGCAAAAGATACGTATTCGGGTGGATAATAAATCGGCCATAAATTTAATGAAAAATCCCATTTTTCATTGTCGGAGTAAAGATGTAGTTACTGGATACATTTTCATTCGAGAGAGTGTTGAAGATGAATTGGTTGAAGTCAAGTATGTAGCGAAGACAAGAAAAAGGCCGATATCTTGACTAAAGCACTCGTGAGGATCAAGTTTATTCAAATGTGAGAGTTACTTGGGTCGGGTGTTAGGAGCGTGAATGTTGGCTTGGGTCAGCTAATACCTGAACCCGACCTGATGGGTCAGGTCGTTAACATCAGCAGGGGTGTTGATGTAATATGGAGATCATTATAAAAGAACATAACTAAAGATAATAAGAAGAGTTATAGTTAATTATCAAGTTTCCTATTCTTGTTAGATGTATAGAATGATGTTTTTTTTTATCAAAATAGGGATTATGTTTCAATTAGGTTTTTTCCACTATATAACCAATCCCTCCTGTATAACAAAATCATTAAATTTTACCGGAAGTGTTTTAGTCTCGTAGAACTCCTTAGGGGAGCTTCTCTTTCAACATCATTAATGGTCTTGGGAATTTGCTTGCCCGAATTACAATTTATCATTGTTCGGTTCTGGTCGCACCCCTAGTCTCTACGAACCTCAACTTATTTTCAAGTAAACTAAACCTACGGTACCCCTTATTGATCTTGAACAAGAGATAGGAAAGTTCATATCTTTGGATAGGGTTTCATCAGCCCTAAGGCCCCTATACAGGTCCCCAAGTGGATGAAAAATGGCACACCTACGAGTTATATGAAGTTGCTATTTATAGACAAATTTTTAGGGGCGCACGCGCGTGCATTGGATGCGCACACCCGTGCCCCTGCTCCTCGTACATTCCGTTACCGCTGGGGAGTCCTATGCAGTCTTGTATGTACTTTGGGGGTTGCACTCCTGGGAACTAAGCGAACACGGTCGTACACCAAACAATGATGATGTTTTCCTTGTCTCCCAAGTTAGCTGCTTTGTCTTCTAGTGTGACAACCGACAAAATTAAGGTAATTCCGTACTAATTAATTAATGCGTAATTAACGTAATTAAGTGCAATTTTGTGATAATTGTTTTAACTAAGCCTTAGAGAATAGCAAACTCCTCATAAGATGCATAGGAATGCACATGTTTAAGGTTGAAGCAGGACGAAATCGCGTGCAATTAAACTTGTCCGCAACGGACGTTGGTGATTATCCGATAACGATTAATTAACTGAAAGCGATCCCGAACACCCGGGATATGAAATAAAGGGAATTTCCATGAAATATTATGTGTTTTGGAAGTTTGGAACTCTAAAACCATATATGGAAACTCCAAATATAAATCTCCCGGTAACGAATAAAGTTCGTGTATCGCACCTGATACGCGCGAAACTTATAAACTCACCCAATAAAAGCCTAAATAACTTATCAATGCCTAAAATATCTTATGATTAAGGGTAATTGGGATTCAATTATATGTCCGGAATAGCACATAATAAACATGCGATAAAACCCCAAAAACCCTAATCGAACTAGTTAGGATTTAATCAAGTAATTACAAGATATTTACCAAAAGATAAGTGGGCCCCACCACACTTTTTGGGAAGATTTTAGAGGTGTCTTAGCCACCCTAATATTACTTACAACTTTAGCTAAAATGATTGTGTTAGTAAGCATGCATGCTAAGTCCTTTCCAAGTACAATTTACCTTTTATAAAGACACCATCCATCCATGAATCTTGCATAACTTAAACAAACAAACTCCACACCTCTTTTTGAGCAAAAACCCACAGCCATCACATATTCCTCACCATTCCATCTTGTTTTGCAAGTAAACACTCACAAAATCACTTCTATACCACACCTTAATCAAGTGTGTAGAAGGAGCTTGGAGCTTAACCATAGGAAGACACACTTAAGCCCCATTTCCACTTGAGTTTTAGGCTTCCCTAGCCTTGTGCTAGTTGTAAGTTTCTTAATCTTGCTTCTTGTTTATGTTTCTTTTTATTTAACATGTGTTAGAAGCAAGTTGTACATGGGTTAGGATAATAAACTTTCACATAATAAAACATATGTTTTACAAGACTAAAATGGAAGTGTTGATACATACATTAGGGCCGCGAGTTTATGAGAAGATGTTAATGTTTTTGTAAAGTTTAAAAAGTTAACACAATCTTACACATGTTAAAGATTCTAACATAATGTTTAATTAAGCTTTTGATCATAAGATAACATGTGTTTTTACAAGTTTAACAAAAGTTTATAAAAATATTCACAAGGCCGAAAGTTTGCTAGAAAAATGTTATAGTTTTTGTAGTTTTTAAAAGTTCACATAAGCTTATGTTTAAAAGTGTTTTGTGTAGTATTTATAAAAATAACTTGAACATGCTTAAAAGTGGTTCTAATCATCATAATATAACCATCTAAAACATAATAATATGATGGAACTTAAAAATATTACAAGATATAAAAACTACATCTTTAAAGACACTAACTTTGAAACACTAAAAATGTACATATAGGACATTATGGACTTAACACACCAAATACATATTATTAACCTAAATAAGACTATATTGGACTATTATTAGTGTTGGAACATAAAAATAATTCATATGGACAAAGTTGATAAAAACAAGTTTACTAGTTCAGTGTAAAATTGTCACTTTTGAAAGATCTAAGTAGAAAATGTAACTTTTTGAAAGTTAAAGGGGTTATTTTGTAACTTTAAAAGTTGAGGGACATAAAATGTCATTTTAGACACTTAGATCTAAAAATGCGACTTTGGAAAGTTAGGTGTTAAAAATGGAAGATATCAACTTTCCAATGTTGTTTTGTGAAAAACTAGTAATCTTACAAAAAGGTATTTTTGTATAAAAAATGTATTTTTATAAAATAAAGTTTTATAAAAATATAAACTACCAAACGTGTTTGAAAAATATAAAAACAAAGGTTTTTATAAAAATTTGGTAACTTAAAGACTTGGTAAAAATTTTATGTAAAAATGAACACTTTTGTATATATGGGAATACAAAAGTGTTGGAGCATTTTGTTATAAATAACCAAGTCTTGATTTCGAAAATAAAAATGTTATTTATAAGGTTCCAAGTAAAATATGTATGAATAAAAGGTTGTTTATTTTCAAGAAGACATATTATTAGGTACTTAGAAAAAATAACAAAGTATATATTTTGGACGTAGGAAGAATAATGTTACGACGACAAGTATTTATTCCTACAAATATATATATACATATATATATATATATACACACACAACTTGTAATTATTCGGGACATGAAAATGTATAAATACAAGTCATAAGTGTAACATATTTATATTATGGCGTGTTAACGGACAAAATGTAAAACGGACGAATAAGTATATATTGTGTAACTTCCTACAAAATACATATATATGTTATTGCGTCTAATGCGAATATGAAAACATATATCTTATGAACTAAGATATATAATATGGGTGAAAAATACATAACACTTTCCTAAGTGTTGGAAATCTATTCAAGGGAGAATCAACGTAAACAATCTACAAAGATTTCACGTTTAAAACAAGGCTACAAACTTGACAATAATATGTTATCGAGTCGACAAGATCCTAGTATATTTATTTAATGGGAAAGTAAATATACGGTAAAGTGAGTCGAGTCGAATGTTGAAAAGGTAACATCGATCGACAAGATCCTAGTATAACTATTTAATAGGAAAATAATTATACGGTAAAGTGAGTCGAGTCGATAATGATGCAATACGAGTTAATTAATACAAGAATATAAGTATAACTTATACCAAGGGTAAACCATCACCAACAAACCTAGGATACACGTTTAATTAAACAAACGGGGAATTGAACTAAATAGTGGTGTTGGGAGTTGGGCGTACAACTTGTCGAAACACATGCTATAGACTTAGTGATTTATACGCCTAGGATATTTGTAGGTGTTTGACCTTGGACAAGATATTCTCTGAGTTTGGATTGCTTACTTTGCTTGAGGTGAGTTTCACGGCCCCATTTTACTATTTTTACTTTTCGAGGGAAAGATATGTTAGGGAAATATGTGATATGTTGAATACTTGAGTTTGTTGTTCGCCACTCGGGGTGGAGTTTTCGTTACTGTAACCATTTATTCATGTGTATGTATGAAATCGAAAACCTAAGGAATATTTGGATAGTACTATTGGTGCCTGACAAGGCCCACCCCTAATCGATAGCGTCGATTTATGCAACTATGTATGCCAGGGGTGCACGTATTCTGAACTAAGTTGTTATTTTCCGAGAAACAACTACGAGCAAGGCATTATTAGTCTTGGTTTGGTTATGGGCTCAAGTAGATTGTAGGAACTTGCAACTCTTACAATAGTCACTACTTTTGTGTTTATTTCCCAAAAATGTTGTTAAAATGTTTTGTAAATTAAAACCTGTGAACTCACCAATATTTATATATTGACAATTTTTAACATATCTTTTAGGTAACTAACTTGCTAGAAGTCTACATGGCTAGAGCGGGCGAGGATCTTATAAGACGTCGGATATTTTGATGGGGCTTTACCTTTATTTTCCATGGGTTGGAATATAATAGTGAAACCTCTACTTTTGGTTTTTAAACTATGTTGTTTTAAGAATGTACGAACATGAAACTACTTTCGACGTTTAAATAAATGATTCTTTTCTTAATTACTTATAGTTTGTGTTAATCGTGGTTTTATACTCTTCGAACGTCGCGCCACGTGTTTCCGCCATTGGCGTGGTGTGACATCTAGTGTGCAGGCCCTTGCACCAGTGTGTGTGTGGTCATGCGTGGTTGATCTAAAATTGATCTCACCATCTATTTTGCCTCGGGGAAGTCTCTACACATATTTGGGTATGCATTTTATCTTGATTATTCAGAAATCTCCGTTTTGTGCCCTACAATTGCTTCTTTTAATGTCGAAGCTTCAATTTCCTAAAAATCACAAAAAGAAACGATTATGTGGTATTTTCAACCAATTAAGGCCTAAATACTTCCCCTTATAGACTAAAAATGCATGAAAATATGTGTAAAAAATAGACTTTAAAAGTTGTGGATGAGGATGTCCCAATCTGTGATGCTATGTAGTGGGAGAGGCCCTAGTTGTAGAAAAAGTGACTTCGGGAATACGTGGTATTTTGAGTATATAGAGACCACTGTCACTTGGAACTGTGATGATGGCAATTTCTATAAACGCCTTCACACAACAAAAGGTAGAGTGAAATTCAAATAAAATGTTATTGTGATGGCAAAATTTTCGAACATATAGAAGATTTTGTTTAAGTTTAGGAGCATGTAGAATGTGTTTTAGAGAAAGGGTTTTTGTAGGAGAGGAAAAAATTGTGGAACTAACGTGTAAAATAGGTAAACCCTTACCATTACCAACATAGAGACAATCTCCACCATGGTGGGCTTTAGAGTGGTCAAGACTATAGAGTTCAGTAGAAACATGATCATTAGCACCCTTGTCTGGGAGCCAAGAGTGTGGGGCTTGAAAGCGATAATCTATAAAGTTAGCTAAGGATTGTTGACTTGACCTCAAAGTAGTGGGATCACGATTGTGGCATTACGTTTTAACATGACAAATACCACACCTGTTGCATATACCATAACAATATTCTGTTGTAGTTTCCTTGACCATGATTGTCGCCAGACCGATTGTTAGCCCCACTTTAATGACTGGCCTATTAGTATAGAAAGCCTTGGCCGATTGTGGTGCTTATGTACTTGGAAGTTGTTATTGCACACAAGCTGTGCAACAGGTTGTTGGACAGCCAAAACAACCTCCATAGAAGCCGAAGGCTGACTAATGGAAAGGGCAGCAAGGCTACAATTTTGATGTGCAACAACAAAGGGTTAGTTAGGTAACATTGTTGGGGATGGTTTCTTAATCATGTACTCATGATTTGCCAAGAGACCATGAAGCTCAGAGAAGGCAATTTGGAACTAACAAGGGAGAAAATTCAACTTCAAACCATGGTATTCATCCCTAAGACCAGATATAACAAGCATAACAATGTCCTTTTCATCCATGGGTTTACCAATATTGGCAAGTGCATCAATATAGACCTATGCTCGAGTCAAATATGTTGAGGAAGACTCATCTTCTGTCTTGGTGAATCTTAAATTTGAGTTTTGAGGGTGTATTCCATTGAGACTATATGAAGAGCATACATGCACTTCAAGGGGATAGGGTGTTCTCCGCAAGGGCCATCGGGTATCTCATACTCGACCGACAACACCGCAGCTAGTCACTTAGGTAGAGGTTATCGTTTAGTCTCCTCGGTTGGTGTTTGTCAATGAGTATGTATGTGTGGTAGGATAGCTATAGAGAGGAGTAATGTAGAGAGATAAAGTGTATTGTAAAATCATGAGGCCATGAATTCTGATTTTATTGTCACCTATTAAAGTGTTTTAAGATAGTTTATGATAAAAATGAGTCATTAATATACATTGATGGGATCAATGGTAGTTTTGGTCTTTTGGATGGCGCCACTTTCCCCCTTATCAACAAAATTAAACAACCTCAAAATTGTTGATGAATTTTAATTTTTTTTAATAATTTTCTCATTTACGTGTGTAACATAATTTAAAAAAAAAAGCAAAATACGGTTTACACTTAAATTTCTAAGGGAGCAAGGGACATTTCACTTGTTTTTTTAATTTTACTGATTTCTACCAATCCTGCACTGCCACGTCACTTCACTAATTCACTTCATTGAAACAATTTTTTGGAGGCAACACTTCAATTCGTTTACTTATCTTTATTTAAAGTTTATTTTTTTTCACATGCTAGAAACGGTCAAAAAATTTAAATTTTGTAACGGTGGTAGTGCATGGCAGAGAACGGTTGGCAACTCTAATTTTACATTCAAAACCTTAGCTACCAAACGGTCAAAAAATTAATTTTTTTAGTAAAACGTTCAATGCCTATATATACACACACCACAGTGGGGTGATTTTGACTCTAAACCCACGGTTAACACACACACATACTTCAAACTCAAATAATGACACGCTAGAACGAGAAAGAAGAGATTGTCTTGGTAGTGTGCTACCAAGATGCAAGAAACGACCATACCCTACAACAACAACGTCGTTGCCACTCGGGCTCGGGGGTATACCAGGTTCCCGTGTCTTGGCGGACTTTAACCGCCAAGTCAATGTCAACGATCGCACCATTGAAAGCCCCCAACGCAAATGAACCGATCTCAACAATAAATGTGATCGGTGGAGCACCCTCTACACAAACACTTTGAGGGAGCACCCGGGCATTCAGGTGGGGTTGGCTATCGAGTTCACGCATGTGGACTATGCGGCTCGACACCACTATAGTTTCGACCATGTCGAGGCATGGAAATTGTTGCGTCATGTTTAAGTTTATTTAATTTATGTTTTAATATTCTGTGTTTTAATTATGTTTTAATATTCATATAATTATGTTTTGTGCTTTTTATTTAATTATTTATTATGTGTTTAATGTAAGTTTTAATATTTATAGAATGTAACAGTGAAAATAAATGAAAATAATAAAATCAAACATGGTTTCAAAATCGTTTTGTAATACACGGGATACCGTCACAGACTCACTGACAACACCACTGACGATACCGTTACCGTGCTGATAGTGGGTTACTGTGAGGTACCCGTGCAATCAACGGGAACCGTCCCATCCCCCCTTAATACCTTTATAGGGGTGCAAACGAGTCGAGCCCGAGCTCGATTAATTTATAAGAGCTCGAGCTTGAGCTCGGCTCGATTTGAGCTTTGGTTTGAAAGCTCGAGCTCGGCTCGGTGATAACATCTCAAGCTCGAGCTCGGCTCATTTATTATCTATTATTTAATATATTAAATAAAAATAATATAAATAATAGTTCGTTTAGGTTCGTGAGCTCGATAAATGAGACTCGAGCTCGGGCTCGTTTACTAAACAACTTTAAATTAGATGTAAATATTATTAAATATTTAAAAAAAATAATACACTAAGCTCGATAAGGCTCGACGAGCCTAACGAGCTTCACATGACAGGCTCGAGCTCGGGATTGGTAAATAAACGAGCTTTATTTTAAGCTCAAGCTCGATAAAATTCGACTCATTTCGAGATTGTTACCGAGCCGAGCTCGAGTAGCTTGCGAGCGGCTCGGCTCATTTGCCCCCCTATACCTCTATTACAAGGGCACTATGGTCACTAAAAGTCGAAAATTAAATTACAAAAAATATAAAAGCTCTTCTTTGCACTCTGTCCAACAATGTTTGTGCTCTTTCTGTTGTACTTCTCAAGACTTGTCTTCTTCTTCATCCTCTCCTCCCTTCACCACACTCAAAAACATCAAATCTTTTCTACAATTAACAAACACACACATGAGTTTTGATCCAAAATGACCCACATTTTATGTTTCCCCCATCTCCTTAGAAAAATCAAAGAACACCCACTTCACAAATCTTGAACATTTCAACTAAAACAGCTCAAAAAAACCAAAAATAATAATGGGGTGTTGTTATTCAAGAGTAGAGAAGGAAGAAATAGTAACAAGATGCAAAGCAAGAAAAAGATACATGAAACAATTTGTTAAAGCAAGACATGCTTTTGCTGCTTCACATTGCATGTACTTAAGATCTTTAAAAACCACTGGTGCCACCCTCCTTCAGTTCGCCACCAATGAAACCACCGTCAACCACCACCACCACCACCTACCACCACCATCCCTCCCTTCACCACCACCACCTCAACCACCACCACCACCACCACCCATGAGCCCAAGTACCCAAACATGGACAACAACCACAACAACCTCCACCACCAACACTGCCACCACCCCACTACCACCACCACCACCACCACCGTCGTCCACGTGGGACTTCTGGGACCCATTTATGCCGTCTTCTACAAGATCAGGAACAGTGGATGATGAAGAATGGGAAGAGAGGTCGACTACTGTGGCGTCGGAGACGGTGGTGACGACGACTGTTGGGGCGGCGAGTGTGGCGGCGCCGCCGTCTGCTGTTAGTGGGTCTACGGGTACTAGTAGTGAGATGGCGGTGGTGGTGTCGACTAAGGTTAAAGATTTGGAAGAGATTATTAAGGAATTGGATGAGTATTTTCTTCAGGCGGCGGATTCCGGTGGGAAGTTGTCGGCGTTGTTGGAAGTTCCGGCGTGTACATTTCCCGGTCAAGGATCTTCAGGTAAATAAACCATTTACTTTTTTTTTATTTTTTTATTTTTTAAATAGTTATGAATTAAAAAATATATTTTTTTAATTAAAATATTATTATGTAATGTTATGTAATATCTACCTTTATGTGGTTTGAAATAATTTATTAACATTTTAGTTGAGGTAAAATTAGTTGGAATTGAATTTGGTAAGGATATAAAAATTATACTTGTTATTATGTCACATTGTTGGTATGGATTAATGTTGAATAAGTGATTAGTACCTCCTTTGTTTATTTAGTTTTAAAACAAGTTACAACATTTTATTTATTTTTTTAATAGAAAATTTCATTTTTACTTCTTGTTGAGCTTAGAGTTAAATCGATCTCCCCAAGTTAGGTGCTTTTAGGTCATGGGTGTATTTTCACATCTACGGCGTTAAGTGTAACATGACATGTTAAGTTGCGAGGCATATCAACCCCTCATGTTAAGAGTTGTTAAAGGAGTTATTTGTTAACTTGTTAACCAAATGTTAAGAGACTCAATTAATTTTTTCCCCTTTTCAAGCCAAAAACCGGTGAAAATAAATGAAGTTAATGGGATTAAACCATTTCCTTGGGTAAGGTGGAGCGAAATGTGGAAAATTGAGTGATGTGTCGTCGGGGTGGAGTTGAGGCTGGTTAAAGTATACCTCACGCCTTATAACGCTTTGCTTCTCCCATCGCCACTCATCGGGCCACCAACCTCAATGGTTACAACATTTTAATTGAGATAAAAATTTATGTGGGTTACATTGCTAGTATGGATTATTATATTACAATCTAATTTGGCTAAATTAAATAAATTATTTCGATTTCAAATTAATTAATCTAGTAGCATGATTTCAAGATGTGATGTTATGAGTATCCATCACGTGCACTCGACGTGTGTTCTTTTGTCTACTTGAAACTATAACATGCTAAACACCATTAAAATTAAAATCCACGTGGGAATTGAACCATTGAATTATTTAAGAGTCTTGTCATATTTTGATTAATATTAATATTAATCTTGGATGTACAAAAAATTAAGGTTGACTTGAAAAGGTCAAAGCTTAAGATCTTGAGTTTGTGTTATTTGTCATAGGTAAAGTTCATGGGTATGGGAAGAATTTGAGCCCATTGTTCGGGTCATGGAGCTCGACCCCGAAGTTAAATGCGTTTGGTTGCGATGGCATGGGTGGAGTTACTGCGGTTGGTGGCGGTCTTGGTGGTGTGAGCCATTGTTCTACGGTGGAGAGATTGTATGCATGGGAGAAGAAACTATACCAGGAAGTTAAGGTAACAACAATATTGTAACAATATTAACCTTGAATTATGTTTTTTTTATATGGTACAATTTTTTTTTAACTGGATGTTACCAATAGCTTTGCTGTAAGTGAGATTTTACTGGATGTTTTTTTTTCGTTGCGGTTATAGAATATGGAGAGTACAAAGATTGAGCATGCAAAGAAGGTGGAACAATTGAGGAAAATGGAGCTTAAGAGGGCTGACTATATGAAGACCGAGAAAGCAAAGAAAGAGGTTGAGAAGTTGGAGTCGATAATGATGGTTTCTTCGCAGGCGATTGAGTCAACGTCGGATGAAATAGTCAAACTCCGAGAGGAAGAGCTTTACCCGCAACTTGTTGAGCTTGTTAAAGGGTTAGTCTTATTCTTAACTCTTAAGTTTGTTTCGGATATGGGTTGATCATATTGGTCCGTTAACCGGTTGAAATCATGAACCATGAACCAAAACATGGTCTTGGTTCAATGTGGCTAAGAATTTGAAACCGAGTAGAGGCAGTTCCGTGTCATAGTTCTAGCCAAACTAGGCCAAACTGATCACATGAGACCCTTACATTCCTTTGTAACAAATTCACAATTGCATCCACTAGCAATTGATGGAACATACAACTAAAGTTCAACTAGTACAAGTAAATAAGCATGCTTTCACCTTTTTTACCTATAACCTATCTTTTTTGCCCATGGCTTTATTATTTTTACCTCATGCATCTTTTTGCCCATACCCATTTTTCGCTAATCGCATCTTAGGCGCTCGTCTAATTTTTAGTATCGAAAAACACGTCGGAAATTGACAAATCCAAATTAGATTAGTGTATCCGCCTAATCCTAAAAAAATGTTTTTCCTATGATACGCAAATCAAATTCAGGTATCTATCTTTTACTACTCACGAACCCCAAATGTATGTTTTTCATCGGCTCATTATAAAAGAAAAATACGCGAATCAAGTTGTAGTTCCTGTTCTCCGAAAAAAGACCATTCCCATAATAACTGGTACACGAATCACATTAGACTACATACAAATTCTCTAATAAATCACCACGGGTATAAATGCTACACGAGTAAAGGTACATACACGACAGATCTCATGGCTTTAATGCGATTTTGTCTTGACACGACGAAAGAGATGTAACACACCTAGCATAATGATGACTCTTTTCAAGATTTTCTCATGTATGGTCCTTTTCCATATCATATGATCTTTATTCATAGCAATATCTTGTACCATATGGTCAAACCCAAAGGACTAAAATTGTATGTAAGGCGATATGCTGCTGATGCAACTTGTACTATTATTTTCTTGCAGTTTAATGGGCATGTGGAGGAATTTATATGAAAGTCACCAAGTCCAAATGCACATAGTCCAGCAACTCAAGTACCTTCAGGCCAACCCGTCAACGGACCCCACTTCCGAAATCCACCGCCAAGCGGGTCTCCAGCTAGAGCTCGAGGTCCAACAATGGCACCAATCTTTTTGCAACCTTGTAAAAAGTCAACGAGACTACATCCAGTCATTGACCGGTTGGCTCCGTCTCAGCCTCTTCCAGTTCGGGAAAACCCCGTTATCACACACCAAACAAGACTCCCCTATCTACACCCTTTGTGAAGAATGGCATCTCGTGGTCGATAATGCCCCTGACAAAGTTGCGTCCGAGGGAATCAAAGCGTTACTGACCGCAGTTCATGCTATAGTCGTCCAACAAGCCGAAGAGCAGAAGCAAAAGAAAAGAGCAGAATCGTCATTTAAAGTGCTCGAGAAAAAAATGTCCGTTCTCCGAGCTCTCGAACGTAAGTTTGGCCCGTTTTCGAGCTCGTCAAATGGGAAGGACCAGGTTGGGGACAAACGGGCCAAAGTGGAGTCGTTGAGAGCGAAGACCGAGGAAGAGAGAGCCAAGTACGAGAAAATGATCAGGGTAACGAGAGCGATGACTTTGAGTAACTTACAAATCAGTTTGCCTCATGTTTTTCAAGCGGTGACGGGTTTCGCTAACGTGTGGACCCATGGGTTCGAGTCGGTTTACAACCGAGCCAAGCGGCCCGAGGAGTTGCATGATGTAAAGAGGCTAATGCTTTAGAGGTGTTGTGAAATGTTAGTGTGTGTTTGGCACTGCAATGAGACACATGTGAACATGTGTGCACCAAAAAGGTTTGGACTTTAAAGTATGTTAAAGCAAAAGGAATCTCTAAAGAGAATTGGCCACTTAAGACAAATTAGACAACCAAAATAAATATAATAAATAAATTTAACATATAATTCTTTTTTAAAAAGCCCTATCTTATAAGAAAACTTAATAACTTGGATTAAAATATAGCTATAACTAGCTGATTACCCCGTCTCGGGTTGAAAAATCTAATATGACTTAATAAAAAATGATAAAAGTAGAAAACATACTAATCGTAAACTCAGTCATATGGATCATTAACTCCCATTTGCGTTCGCTGACCTGAACGATGAAGCAAATGTGGCGATTCATAGCTCACATAAATAGTAGCTTCGGCTTTCTCTTCATACTCCTGTAGCGGTTGAAGATTACAGATGAGGTTTTGACATTTTTGAAGTTTTCATCGTTTTGGTCTAACTTTAAAGTACTTGGTTATATGATTTTATTAATACATACATTGAATTACAAACGTTACATATTTAATTAAAGTAAAAATCCAAACTAATAAATCTATCAGTGTACACGTAATGATCTGTTATTAAGGGTTATATATGACAATTGTTAAAGTAATTAATGCTTTGTTTTAAATCTATCAGTGACATCGTATGTTTTATTTGTCCAAACAAAGAGTAATATTTGTGCATTAGATTATTGGTATAAACCTTACCTCCTGATCAAAGGTAATGTTCACCTATATTTATAATATTCATTTAATAAATGCTTGTTAGATAAATTGGAATATAAATCTTTTTATTTAAATTTGAAGATATCCATCATCTTCTTTGATTTATTTTTAAAAACAATAATTTAAAAAAAAATTAAACATGTATATATTAATATAATATGGAAGGTAAATATGTTTATTTTATTTTGAAGATAGCCATATCTTAATAAAATATTTGAATTTATAATAATATATATGCCATTGTAAACTTGTAAAATATCATATATACCCAAAGTACAAGTTTTTGCATGCATATTGTACAATGGTCATAAAGCATGTTTTGGGTATATATGAAATTTTGATGTTTTGAAGGGGTATATATGAAATTGCCCATAAAATATAAGTAGATTTGATTTCAATTTTAATGTCTACTTAAAAATTAAAAAATAAATAAAAAGAAAGTAATTCATCGTTCCACATGACACATTCAAGAGGGGGTTGAGGACTTCATTAAATGCCACATTATCTAAAGGGAAAATTGCGAAAATAGCCTTTGACCGGAGTTTTTTGCGAAAATAGCTCCCTCAGGCGTCTCGGGAGAGACGCCTCGCACCTCCCGAGGCTTCCCAACCGTCTTTGGTTTCAAATCCCCCACGGTCCAATTACCGTCTGCCACGTGTCTGACGTGAAAAGTCGTCTTTGAAATTACCGAGCCGTCTTTGAAATTACCAAGCCGACTTTGACTGAGAAGGAAAAGTCGTCTCCGTGGCGACTTTTCCAAGGCGGCTTTGAAAATACCGAGGCGACTTTAAATAACCAACGGGACTTTAAATTACCGAACCGACTTTAAATTTAGGGAACCGACTTTGTACTTATATATCTCCAAAAGTCGCCACGGAGACGACTTTTTATACACATCGAGTCGTGTATAAATACCCCATTTCACTTCACAAAATTTATACCCTCTCTCAAACATCTATACTTCACAAAAATTACCCTCTCTCCGATCAAATGGCTTTTTTATTTTTAAATCCTCCACTTTTCCAACCGAAGCCGACCGGGTTACGAATATATTGTCCGGTTCGATTATACTTGGATCGTTGTTACATCTGCGTACAACTCCTTGGATCGTTGTTGCATCTGCGCGTGGGTTAACCCGTGTAGAATGCATCGATGATGTGGTGGTCTACATTATTGGCAAGTTCGTTCGCCTCCCAAATTTATGTCTCGGTAGTCGACGTGTGCACACTGGAAACTACTATTACATAAAACGAGGAATCGTCTCGGATTTTTCTATGAAGAGCACATACACCATTCGAAACAATGGTTCAAAGAAGGAAACATCTAACATTAGGATTAGGATCTAGTCTTCAATAGTCTCCCGAGACATTTAGTGTTATAACGCTTTCGTGTAATATTTCAGTTTTTGTAATTGTTGTTGTGTTACAAATTGTATTATAATATTTGGATTAATAAAAACATTAATATTTATAAAAACATAAATATTAAAACGGTTCCGTGTGCAAAACCCGAGACGGTTTTGGAAACCGTCGCATTAATTACCGTGTTTGGAAACCGCCGCGTCGCATTAATTACCGTGGTTAGACCGTGGAAAAAAATTGTATATAAATAGAAGAACTACGGTGGTTAAAAATCAAAACTCACACAACTCAAAATTCAAACAACCCCGATAAAAACTAAAAAAACACACACCCGCCAAAAATATGATCACATGGACCGAAGAGGAAGAGATGGCCCTTGTGGTCTGCCACAAGGACGCCTCGAATGACCCGGAAATTCAACTCCTTCCCCCCCGGGACGATGGGTCAGCCTTCCCACCGTAGGGGTTTTGGCTTCGGGTGTTTAGCGACTTCGTTGAACACATTGGCACCAACACCACCAAGACCGTCAGTGACCTCCAGTTGAAGTGGGCCGACCTCAACATCAAATGTGAGTTGTGGAACAACTTATACGAGCAACAGATTACCGAAGACCCGGAGCTTGATGAAGAGTTGGCTATCGGATTCACTCAGTATGAGTATGGGGTTCGATATGGCAACGATTTCGAACATGTCGAGGCATGGCGACTGTTGCACACCAAACTTTAAGTTTTTTTTTCTTTGTTATGTTTTTAATTTATGTTATTATTATGTTTAATTTTGAATGAATGAAATATTTTTATGTTTTTATATTTAATTTTAGACTTATAAAAAACAAAACAAAACTTATAAAAAACAATCATATTATAAAAAACCTAAAAAAGATCAACTTGTAAAAATAATGTGGGCACCGTCAAAAACCTAAAAAAAATCAACTTGTATAAAAATAAATCAACTTGTAAAAACAATGTGGGAACCGTCAAAAACCTAAAAAAAAATCAACTTGTATAAAAAATGTGGGAACCGTCCGAAGACGGCTCCAATATTTCGGGAGCCCTCTTTGACAAATTCCAGCCGTCCTCGGAAACGTCGGACACGTGGCAGACGGTAATTGGACCGTAGGGGATTTGACACCAAAGACGGTTGGGAAGCCTCGGGAGGTGCGAGGCGTCTCTCCCGAGACGCCTGAGGGGGCTATTTTCGCAAAAAACTCCGGTCAAGGGCCATTTTGGCAATTTTCCCTTATCTAAATTCAATTCTTTTGTATATAGATTATAAATTAATTAATACAATTTCTTCTCATCTCTCTTCTGTCTATTAGTTTTTTTACAAAATAAAATCATTTTTATAAAATCTATCTTAGGACTTTTTCTTTGTACCTTTAGATGGTGAAGAAACCTAATTCATTAAAAAATAAAACGTACTGATAGATCATTATGTCCTAGCACAATATGGTACAAAAAAACATTACATTTTTATAAAACCTGTGTTCATCAAAGGGGACGTCCTACAAGAAGCGCTTTGAATGTAGCTAAAGGATAAGTTTTGCTATTTAGAAATGGGTGACGGCGTAAGTTGTTACCCGTCTACCTGCCATCCTACTGTAAATTTGCCTCGTGAAATAAAATTTGATATTTAAAAGAAAAAAATATTTGCGCTTTGATTGATCTTTTAAGAAACCACCCCATATATATACAACTTGAAAAAATAGGTCCTTCAAAGTTCAAACATCTAATCTAAATAGTATAATGATAATTGGGTCATTATTTGGTTAATGGGTTTGCTTGGGGAATTGCCTAGTTGGGTTGATACTAAACATTATTGGGTTAATTGATCGCCCATTATGCCCAGCTGTGGGCTGGGCCTATAATAAACTTATTATTCGATGAAGTTAAACGAGTTTTGTTTAGGGTAAACTAATCTGGATCATAGGGGTTAAGCCTAAGCATCTAATTACATGTCAACATGGCTTGTTTAACATGTTACGACATGTTTTGTTCTACTTTTAAGTAAAATGGTACCAATATTGTTAATGATTGTTATTAATGAATTTGTTAATTTCATTTGTTATAACAAACATGTTTTTCTCTTAATGATATCCTCAATGATATCCTCATTGTTATGATACAAAATGGAATCAAGAGAATGAGCTAGAGAATTAGAGAAGAACACAAGAGAGGAGAGGATTATCCAAATCAATAGCTACCCTAATTCATCCTTATTACATGTATTTATACATAATACAACTATCTAACTATTAGACAATTACAATCTAGTCCCTATACTATTTGATACCTAACACTCATTATCTTTAAAATGTCTCAAGTGGTCGATGTTTAAATCTAGTTTGTGACACACATTTAGAATAACTATGTGAGTTTTTGTTTAAAGGTATAGATTGTTATTAATGAATTTGGTTTATAATAATAACTCTGGTGAAGGTAAATAATGAATTTTGGTTTATAATAATAACTTTTGAAATTCTCCTGCGCGTTGCGGCGGGAATCTGGTTGGTATCGGTCTAGTTTATTATGATATTGATATCAGTACTTAATATGGCAACCAAAAGATAAAAACCCAAAAATATAGTCGTCATACGCTTAAAAGGATATTGACACATGTTTTACATCGAGTCGAAAACCATAAAAACAAGTATTAATAAAGGCATACTCGATTTCCAAAACAAATATCGAGACATAGATAAAAACAAGCACATCACAACGACATACTCTGAATTTTATAAAACATCGTATTTTAAAAGTTATAAGAGAAAAACAAAATATGTTAAAAATAAAAATTTATTACAATAATAAAATAATAATATTAGAAAAATATATATAATAATGACGTAGGCATGCATTAATATTTGTTAAGTAAAGGTTGAGATTTTGTGAAAATATGAAGCAAGTTTTGTTAAAAAGAGTGATGTGGATGTCTTTCCAACTAACACTCTACACAACATTATTTCATGCACTCAAATCTTGGGAAGGGTTGCTTAACATACACACCGATTTGTTTTAATACAATTAATTTGATTATTTGTTAGTTTAGGCCGACCTGGAAAACCCAATCAAATTATTGAAAATAAAGTGAAGTGTAAGACTAAATGATTAGGATCCATATAAGATTAAATACATGATGGAAATAAAATCATTTTACAAAATAAGCTAAACGAACTTGTACCTTTTTTTTGTATAAAAGTCCTAACATTTATGAATATTTTGGTTAAAACAAGATTTGTTGGTGATATCTTAGGAGATATTCAATATTTCAACCTAACTCCACATGTAAAACACAATTCCTACCATTTTCTATTTATTTATTTTATTTTTGTAATATTTTTTTGTTTTTGCTAAAGATAACTATGGTATGTTGGGGAATTATAGTAACAAACGAACAAAACCGGATAACAGAAATCTCTGAAGGCACGTAATCGCTTTCAGATTGAATCAATTCGACGGTTCTATCGAATATTCAATCGGATACAATCAGATATTGAGAATTTTCTGCATGTTTATGATTGAGAGAAAAGAACCATAGAGATGCCTTGAGAAAACGATCATATGAACCGTACTTCAAGATAGACCAAAATCTTCCTATTTATAGGAATAAAAAAGGTAGTTAATTAACCGCCATATCATAACGTGGAAGTTAATTAACCTCCACATAATAACCACCCATGAAAGTTAATTAACCATCACAAAATAACCACCTATGGAAGTTTCTACACAATAACTACCATTGGTAGTTATTTAACTACCGGTGGGACTATGTCGGTTGCTCAATAATAGTCACCGACTTAATCTGTCGAAGCTTTTAAGTAACAAAATTAAAATAGTTCTGATCAAGTGTGCACTCCGCACCTCCTAACTTGTATCAGTGTATATTTTAATTTCTCATTGGTCTTAAGTGAATCCCGATTACCCAAAACTGTCTGATGACACTAAAATCACCAACATGGTAGGCACCATTGGTGTTATTTTACTTTGGTAACTAAGCAACAAGCAAACACCCAACATAGGTATCAAAGTTTTAAGAGTGTTTTAATGCCCATTGTATAAAGCGAATTGACTAATTTCGAAAGACCGCAAATAAAGAGCCATATGGGAATGATTAATGGTGGATTGACTGTGAGCGCCATGTCAACCTTTGTTTCTCGGTTTTTACCTTCCTACAAATCTCATACTTGACAGCATTAAATGTCTACCTCTTGCAAAAAAAAAAAAAAAAAAAACCTGATAGACATCACAGTGATAAAAACATCCCCAATTGAATAAAAAAACTATATGTAAGATGGATTTATTAAGATGCATCTAAATCCTACAGTAATCATGTGTACTTATCATATGGTGGACATGTGATGACAATTACAAGACATACATATCCTATCACGTATGATATGGAATTTCCATCATTGACAAGTGAAATAACCCATCATTGACGATTTGGAATTTCAAGATAAGCATTACTTAAACAAGTTATAAGTTAGAACATTTACAATAGGTGCTTATAACGATGCAAGAAAATCGTTTAAAGTCGTTTGTAGCGATTTACATCTTATATTATAATCGTCAAACACAGACATGACAATCAACATTCAACATTCAAGACAATAAACAAAAAACATGTGACAAGGGGTACCCATTACAAAACCTGTCAGTCTACCCACAAGGGGTGGCAGTGGTATTACCGCATCCCCTTAACCGCAGGTGCCCCGTCCTCACCTAATTCTAGTAACTTTTTTCTGTATTTTATAGTATCTTTAAAATCATTTCAACAATATATTAGTAATGATTATTTGTTTATGCATTTATTAATAAAGCCTTTTTCATCACACAATTGCATTTATAAATTCAGGTCTACCAATCACAACAAAAACACAAAACTCTTTCAACTTTTTAAATAAACTCAAGAACTCATCACTTGAACTATTCAACTGCATTGTTTCCCGGCAAAACAAAGGCCCTTCAAACAATTCCTACTCTTTACACAATTCTAACCAAAAACAACATGGGTCCTTCAAGATTCCACTAGGGTTTGGCTACAAATTTTCATCCAATTTTTTAAACAAAAAAGTTGTTTTTTTTTTTTTTTTGAGTTAGTTATTGGGTGATCAGGTCTTGTGAGTGTAGAAGAAATATGAGTGCATCAAGGTTTATAAAGTGTGTTACAGTTGGTGATGGTGCTGTTGGAAAGACATGTTTATTGATTTCTTACACTAGTAATACCTTCCCTACGGTAAATCTTTCTCTTTTGTTCATGGGTTATGATTGATTTTTATTATTTTTCTTGATTTTATAGGTTAAAGATTATGGTGTTTGTAGAAAAAGGGTATAATCTTGATTGAGATTTTTTTTGATAAAGATGCTAACTTTACCTAGATTTTTCTATTGTTCTTGATTTGGTTGTTTATTTATATTTGTGTGTATTCATTCTAATAATCTATGCAAAAGAAGAATATGTATATGATGGGATTCTTTTTGGGTTATGATTGATTTTATTGAAGTGAATGTTGATGAATGTGATGAGTTTGCTCTTATTATTGTTCTTGAATCTATGGGTTAAAGAGTTTATGTTTTTCTTGTTCTTGATGTGATTGTTAAAATATTTTGATGCTGTTTAGGTTGATTCTTGATTATTGGGTGTATAATTTCGGTTAACATGTTCTTGATCATGATAAATTTGCCTGAGTGTACCCTACCTTAGCTTTGCTATAGGTGGGATTAACCGAGTATGATGATGATATTTATCAAATTTTGAAAAGAATAAATGGGACAATGATGTAAAAATGGCGAGTCTTCTCTCATTGTTGTAGTTAAATCTCACATTCAGTTCGTCGGATCTGAGCTAAACTCTTTTTAATTATGTGTTAAACAGGATTATGTCCCAACGGTATTTGATAACTTCAGTGCCAATGTGGTTGTCAATGGCAGCACAGTTAATCTAGGCTTGTGGGACACTGCTGGTAAACCTCTTGAAAACGCGTATTCGTTAGCTTCATAATATCTGTTTGATTCATACATTGATCATATGCTGTATGCAACAGGACAGGAGGATTACAACAGATTAAGACCCTTGAGTTATCGTGGAGCCGATGTTTTCATTTTAGCATTCTCTCTCATTAGCAAGGCCAGCTATGAAAACATCTCCAAGAAGGTCAAAGCCTTCTCTTTTTTTTTTTTTTTTTTTTATGTAATTCCTGAATTTACTGATAATTTGGACTTAAAAGTTATCTGGTATGTTTCGTTGTTTATACTCTTAGTGGATTCCAGAACTGAAGCATTATGCCCCTGGTGTCCCGATCGTTCTTGTTGGGACAAAACTTGGTGAGTTATTTCGCGATCGCAGTTCTATTTAAAATTTGTTATGTACTGAACCTGCCCCTAATGAGATTTTGCTTCGAACGTGTATGCATTTTAATATAGTTGAATTTTAATGAATTGTAGATCTTCGAGATGATAGTCAATTCTTTGCAGATCACCCTTGGGCAACTCCCATTACCAGTGCTCAGGTGCTAAACTCATACACAAAGCCATATAACTTTTGACCCGTTAACATATGAATGGGTTGATCCGTACCAAAAATCTGACCCGTTTATCCCTCTACAATAAATCTTTTGACTTTTTATAGGGAGAGGAATTAAAGAAGATGATTGAAGCTCCTGAGTACATTGAATGCAGTTCAAAAACACAGTTGGTTAGTTCAGTCTTGCTGCTTCTTTTTTTCTGTTTTGGAATATTTGTTATGTTAAACCGAGTTTTTTTTTCTTTTTTTTTTTTCGTTAAGAATGTGAAGCAAGTTTTCGACGCTGCAATTAGAGTTGTTCTGGCACCTCCAAAGGCAAAGAAAAAGAAAGGAGGAAAGGGTCAAAAGGCATGCTCGATATTGTGATCTAAAAGATTGAAAAACAAAGGCGAAAGAAGTTGCATTTCACTGTTCTTCAACCCTTATCATCTTGGATTCATTTTCATCTATATGTTGGTTGATTTGTATTTTGATCTTTTTAAGTACTAATCCTGTAATTTGGACAGAAGTTGTTTTACAATGAAAGTTATTTTGGCTCAAAGCATCTAAAAAAAAGTTGGATGTATATTATGTGTGTAAGGACTCTTCAGTAAATAGGATTTAAATGTTTCCAAACCATACAAATCAGAGCTTTTTTTTAATTCTTATAATTTTATAAACTTTCTTAAAATTAATATATATTTCTTTTGTATTAAAAGTTTAGTTTCTTGGTTTATGACCCCTGGTTCTTCCTGCCCTGCTTACACAATTTAAAATGTTTTTTTTTTCACATTTCAGTTAAAGATGACATACTTTAGTTATTTTCTGATAATATATATAAACTTATTCAGCATTTTATGCTATATTCAATGCACGTTTACTAAAAACTGAGTTTTATTTAACATGAAGTTTTTTTTTAGATATTACAAGACCAAAAAAGATCTATATTGGATGTAACTTAGCTTTCAATAAACAATTGTATTACAATTAAAATATAGACAATAAACTAAAGAAATTTGTGTATCTAGATTTATATTAAATATTGCAATTTAATTACAATATATTTTAGATGAAAAATAAAAATGTAACTTTCCCGTTTCAAATTGTGTGCCCAACTGAGCATGAATGACCAGTGGTGGATTCGGAAATCCACAATTTTCAATTTCAATTGGTTTCTTTTGGTACTTTTTTTTCAAATCATACAAGGTTCTCACTAATATTTTCTGGCTTTTCTACACTGGGAACCCACAAAAATGGGTTCCTGAAAACCTACAAAAATGAGTTGGATCCGCCACCGTGAATGACAGATAACCCAAGGTTATGATGCTAACTCAGTAACTTGCTCTAACTTTTATAGAACAAAACGAAAACTACATTACTTTTAATAATGGTTTTACAAAGTATTATATTTCTTTTTAGAAGTTCTATATATCATTTTTTTAAAGGTCTCTTCACTTTTACTTCTAAAGTCAACATGTCCAACAAATGGGTGTCTTCCTTTCCAAAGAGGTGGGAAAGTGATGCATAGTGGTTGATGTGATAAATGTCCCCATGCATTTAGTATACTTGTGAGCCACACAAGCTCCAAATCACTTTCTTCATGTTTAGCTTATTAAATGAACTACTACCATTTCATGTACAATTTATTTTCCATGTCGAATTGAAGTTTATTAGCTTTGTCACGAGGGAATGGTACAACCTCGAGTAATATGTGTATCTCAACTAGCGATAGAAGAATTTTTCACTCTCTCAAATCGAAGTTATTGGCTTTATAACAATAGATAAATGTTCATGTGTTTGTTTAATGAAAGAATAAACATGAATAAAAGATTTTTTTTCGGTAATTAAATAAACAAACACAAACAATATCGAGTCCTTTCAGTTGTGTTCTTGAAAGTAGTGTGTCTATTTATGTTCGTTCATTTATGACCATTAATGTCCGTTTACATTCGTTTGTTTATTTTGGTTATTAACATTTTTAACTACTAGCTTAGTGCCCTAACATTTAAACATGTATGTTTTCACTTTTAATTTTTAGTTAGTTTTTTACTCTTATGTTTATTTTTGGACAACTATGTTTATGATTATTATGAATCTAACGTATGAACACAATTGAATACCCATAAAAATTATTTCCTTAATGAATAAACACGAGCTCAAAATTCATTTCAGTTATCTGTGCAGGAACCATCCGTTTATGAGATTAACGAACGAACACGAAAAATATCATCTCCTTAATGAATGAACACGAAATTATGTTTGGTTATATGTCCGTGAACCATTTATTGTCAGGTAAAACCCTAACGAATGAATATGAACAATACCTCATTTAGTTTGGTTTATTTACAAATTTCAACCCTACTTTATTGGTAATAGTTTTATTTGAAAGATTTATATCTTATATGATAAAGGTTTCTTTTCTTTCTAAATATATATAAGGTTATTTGGTAAGAATTTTAATTATAGAACATTTTGATTTGCAAAGTTCAACACATAATTTTAATTAAAAAATTGGTAAAATTTATATCTTATATGCCCTTCATTTACAAATAATTTACAACCCTACTTTATTGGTAATAGTTTTGATTTTCTTCTTTTCTTGCATTTTAATTAGTATTACTAAATTGCTAAGTGAAATCTTTGTAACCTTTTATTTTGACTTCGGGACTAAATATGGTTATTTGTTTAATATATCTTTATATATTTACTAAGAGAGTTGGTGACTTGGTCTAAACTTTACTTTTTCTTTAAACATCTTTTTATTAATCAACCTTTTATTAATTTCTATGTAAGTTTTAAAGCCCCAAGATTTTTTTACCCGTGTCCTTAAAAAAATGTTCAATCAGTGCCATCCAAAAACCAAATATCAAACACTATATGACAAAACAATTTACTAGTGCCATGTAACAACAAAAATAAAATAAAACTAGAATTTTCCAACAGTCAAATTACAAACCATAAAGAAGTAAAAAAACTTAAAAGCATCTTGAAAAACCAAACTATAGAATTACTTGCCATAAAAAACCAACCAAACTCCTAAATGAAATAGTCCTCATAATATGTACAAAGCATAACATTCAACATATTATTATTATTATTATTATTTGACTATCAACCATAATATTCTACCACTCATCAAGCTGATGACTAATTGACTACTCATATTAGATTTTTCAAAATTGCCCCATCTTACTCTACCTACCTACTAGTACTGGTAGTACCAACCTAAGAAAAACATGAACCTAGAGAGCCTTAACACTATACAAAACACAGACTCTTAAAGAAGTTTATTCTGAGCAACGGCCTGGCAAAGCTCAAGCTCTTCATCATAGAACAACACGCGGTTGGAAGCGAATGATTTGCATATTGGTTTCGGTATTAAAGATGGGACAATGTAGCTAGGATGAAACGCTGATTCTTGAAACAAAACTGCTGCAATTTGGCGCATTTCTGTTAACTTTAGGCGGGAAGGAGGACGTGGTCCATGCCTAGGTGCTTTTGGAGTGATGGGTAGTTTAAAATCTTTGCTTTTACCGTCTCCTTTGCTATACAAGATTGGAAATTATTTCATTAGATCATTGAACAAAATGATAAGCTTCCAAAAGGAAACAGAATATTGCGATGCTAACCTCACAAAAGGCCATTGTTCGGTAGGTTGTGGTGTTGTTGTGCACAAAATTTCTTGTCGAGACCGATCTGGTGTGGTGTAGTTGAAATATAACTGGCGCGCTATCACAACCTAAGGAAAGAATATGCAGACCTTTTAAATTCGCTTTTCTGTGATTGTTAAATCCTGGTGATGTGTAAAGAAACAAAGATAAAAAAATAGAAAACTCACAGCTTTTCTGACTCTTTCGGAGACATGGAAAACCGCTCTCAGATGGTCATGGCGTAGGTGGCAAATTATCTTGACCTTGAATCACAAGTTCCAGAAAAATTAGTCATATTTAAGATGGTCAGAATGAATGCAACTTAAGGTTCAGAAAGTAGCATACAAGATTAAAAGATGCACCACCTATTTTATTGCCAGGCGCACATGTATACTTTATGCGGCTTATATCAGTGTGATTAGATGGACACAAATATTATTCGAGTAAGACCTGTGCTATCAGTTGAACCTCTATTTGGCCACTCTTAACAAAATCTCAGCTCAATAAATTATAAGTCAGATTAATATGTGATATCAAGTTTACTGTCTATAACACTAGCTTTAGCATGGTCACCTTATTTGTCTATTTCGAGTATTTTTTTCGACATGTTAAACAAATTTATGCAAGATGTAGAAAATGACTGCTAAAAAAATATGTGTAGTGAATGCTCATCAGTTGGTAAACACCCTATACCTGGCCATCAGGAAAGAATTAAACTATTAAAACTTTACCATATATTAGTTTATCAATCAATATAATTATATAAAATAGAGATGAAATGTGGATTACCAGCAACTCCATTGGGAGAGATTCAAGTCTTGATTCATAATCAGATCCATCCCCTTCACGACACGGATCACGAGGTGTCTTAGGTGTTCTCTGTAAATTATTCTCTTTGAGCACATCAAGTGGTCCAGCCACATTATTACATCTATACTTTTCAGGTGATAAAATTACTGGGCTGCCACAGTCACATCCATTCTGAAACAAAGCAACACCTTGACTATTCTCTGCATCCATAACATCAACCTTCTTCTTCCCAATATCCACACACGACCTCGATGCTGACACCTTACTATTCCGAAGCTGAGCAAGCGCGCCTGGCTTCAAATACCTGTTCGAACCATTCACACGCCTCTTCTGCTTTGAAGTCTTTGACATTTTCTCTTTAGGTGACACTTTCCCCATTCTATATTAGCTCTTTACTTCCTAAGTTCCTCTACTGCTACTCAAATCCAAACAAATATCAGATCCAGACAACACAGCAAATGTACCTCAAAAATATATTTTTAAACCTAAATAATTCCAAAAAATAGACAAATAACAAAATCAACAAACAATTACAAAATACAGATTTATAATATGAAAAATTACAAAAACGGACACTTGACTGATGTTTGTTACCAAAATAGACATTTTTCGGCTAAGCCGACAAATTTGGAGGCTAATTTGTCGGCTTAGCTGACAGATTTGCCAGCTTAGCCCCCAAATTTGCAGGCTTAGCCGGCAGATGTCTATTTAGGTAATAAACAATCGTCAAATGTCTACTTTTGTAATTTTTCCCTGTATAATATCAGATACAGTCATACAGATATCTAACAGTACTTCATGCAGTTAACGATGACTGTCTGTTTACACAAGCTGAGTTAACAGTCATGTACAACACACAGACAAACTGCAGACTGTAATCGACACACATAAACCTAATTTCTACTATATATAAACTTAATACATAAAACCATTACCTTCAAAAATCATCATTCACCTTCATCCTCTCGTTCTGTTACTCAGTTCACCTGCAACAACAACCAAAATCAAAACCAAAGCCCATGCGTATGTTAGCAAGAGAGAAACATACATAAATCAAGCAATTGATTCATCTCAAAACAATGAATTAATCGATATTTAACTGAATATAGAGAAAGAACAGAACACTAACCTGTAGAGAGAGAAAGTAGAGAGAGAGTGTGTGTGTGTGGGGGTGAGTGTGAGAAAATTGGGGAAAATGTGTTGGTAGGGTTTTAAATCGGATATTTGAAATGAATCTGAGTGCCCGCCAAATTATTTTTTATATATTTGGAAATAGAATGATACCTTTGGTTTATTGACACCGGAGGTTACCTGTTTTTTGACCGGGATTCAGCGAGTTATTTATAGTAGTGTCTCAGCTCCGGTGGGTAAGGTTATGTTTTTAATATATTATGGTCTGTCATTCAAAAAGGGTGGCGACACAGTTTGTTTCCCGTCTGCCTGCTACCTTATTGTAATTTTCTTGAATGAAAAATTTAATATGATATTGTAACAAAAAAAATGGAAAGGAAAAAAGAATAACCGTAGATCTATATGCTGACGTGGATAAATGTGAGTGGATGGGTGATGACACGGGTACGTGGATTGTGGGGAATCCAAAGTGTTTTTATTCTTCTCCCACAGCTGGGCCCTATTTATACGGCCGTAAATTACGGTTTATTTTATTATTAAATATGTTGATTAAGAGTCGGTTACGTGATTTTTTTTTGTATTTAAAATTACGCATGTAATTAATTGCATTTAAAATTACTAAAAATGGTACTGCTTCACGATATTCGAACTACTTTCTTTAGCTGAAACCGTTGGTTGGAGCAAAACGTTACGTATGAATTAAGGTAGCGTTTGGTATGTAGGAGTAGAAGGCGAAATGGAATGAAGCATTACAATGAAATGAAAAAAAAGTGTTTGTTGGTTAAGGTAATGGAATCATCCATTACGCTGTGTTCCCGAGTTAACTAAAGAGTGAAAAAGAAAAGAAATGATGGAAAATCCTCTCATTTTTTTTTCTTTTCTCTTCCTCTATTTTCCCCCTTTCTTTTCCTTCCAATTTGGAAGGATGAAATTTTGCCTAGTTTCTCTTATTTTCCTTTTCTTTCCTTCATAAAATGAACTCGAGAGCACACATTTCCCTCCTTTTCCGTTCCTTTCCTTCATAACAAAAACTCAGCAACACACTCTTAGCTCCTCCATTCCATTCCCTCTAAAAACTTCAATATTCATTTCATCCATCTCCCTGTTTTTTTTTTTCCATTTTATTTCCTCTGTCACCCTTCATCAGCACCGACCACTACCACCACCCACCTCTACCATTACCACCCATCGCCACCACCACTCTTCATCACCGACCACGGCCACCCCCACTCGCCGACTACCACCATCACCGACCACCACCACCAATCACCACCACCACCGACCACCGCCACCCACTTCCAAGCACCGACCGCCACCACCGACACACTCTGTCACCAACCACTGCCACGCACCGACCACCACCAACCATCGTTGATGCCGCCATTGATCACTACCGTTGCCGCTACCACGACCGCCACCCACCGACCACCACCTCCACAACCATCAACCATCGTCGTCGGCACCCACTATCAACTTCCATCGGCACCACTTACCACCGCCGGTTTTATTCCCAAGTCTTTTCCTACCTACCAAACAATACAAAGTAGTGATTCATTCCATTCTTACGTGGTAACCAAACAAGACAATGGAATGGTAATCATCTATTTCATTCCTTTGTCCGTTCCATTCCCTTCCCTTGTCCATTTCATTCCCTCGTCCATTCCATTACCCCATACCAAACAGACCCATAAGGGTTTTACTAAAGTGAGATTTCAGCGGTGAGCTTTTATAAAACTGATAACAAGCTGCGGCATGAGTGACCTTTTACATATCTATAATACATTATAAAGGAGGAGTGATGGCCAATATGGTCATTTTCATTTCCGTACAACTTAAGAAGCACCATGTACAACATATTAAGCAAGAAATTTAAGGGTATTTTAGGGATAATTGTGACAATTAAGACACTTAGAGGGGTAATATAGACATTTTACCCACCTTCTTCCTTACAATATCAAAACAAAATTACAGTATTATCCTTCAGTTCCCATCCCTATCCCTGCCCCCAAAATCAATCGTTTCATTTAACCTGCTCTTCAATGCAAGAAACCATTCATTTTTTCAGTTTCACCCATTTCAATCCTAATATCAGATTGCGTACTCAATAATTTCATTCATAAAGACGTTGATTGCTGATTCATTGATTCATACTTTGTCTTACGGCTGTTGCTACGATCAACGGTTTTGTTTTATTTTCTTTATTACGTATATATCTTGTTCATTGCTATTCGCTTTGCGGTGATCCCAATCGAGACGAAACTGGCAATCGTGGACAATGAACGGTTATTTAATCGTGGACAGTGAACTTAATTTTGGGGATAAACGGTGCCAAGAAGAAAGTCATAGCTTGTGTCTGTTTTGTGGAGAAGAAGGTAATATGGTTTTTTTTTCCTTTGTTGTCAATTTCACACGTAAGCACACACATATCCCATTCTCTGATGGATGATAATAATGATTGTGTTTATTGTGATTTTCTTTCTCTCTTCATTTGATTTGGAGTTTTACTTTTTGTATATGCTTTCGCCTTTCTGTTGTGATAAGATGGTTGGCCAATTGTTATTTGTAAGATGATCTATATGATTTATGAGGTTTTAGTAAATTTATGTGATTTCACATTTTTGGTAGATTGTTTACTTCTGCTAATCATTTGTTGTTCTTTGTTGTGCAGACCAATAACCACACTATTATACTCATGCAGACATCTCATAACCGTGCAATTAGGACGTTTATGGATTGAGTCACCCCTCTCCTCCATCATATTAATTCTCTGCTATCCTTTCACATTCTTCATACACCAATTATATTGAGAAATCATCAATCGGTTTCAATTTCATCTTTAATTGTATGAAACCTTTGGAGTGCAATCATGTTTCATCAGTTATCTTCACTTCATGACCTCGATTGCCCTTCTTCATTTTACGGGTGATGTCTGTTGTTCCAGCGGTCTATAAAATGGTAACAGGGGGTGGCGGTTGTGACTCCAGTTACCCACAAAACTCAGAGTTCTTCTTATACAGGTACGTATAATTTGGCATACGACAGTAATGTGATATAACAACCGTTACATGATATTAGTTCCTTTTAATTTCACTTAGTTTTCATCCATTTATGTTTAATTTTGTGATATAGGGTAAAGATGTGTTTGAGGCATTCTATAAGAAGGATCTTGCAAAAAGGCTTCTTCTGGGAAAGAGTGCATCGATTGATGCTGAGAAGTCAATGATATCCAAGGTTTAAAGTCAATTTTTTTTTATGTGCCGATTAAGCAAATATATTTATTTTCTGGTTATTAACAAAATTGCCGTTGTAGTTGAAAAGCGAATGTGGTAGCTACTTTACCAACAAGCTTGAAGGAATGTTTAAGGTATGTTTGATGACAAATGCAGTAAACTAAAACATCATTTGATGCATGTGATACATGCTCTTATCTGGCCTACATGATTCATTTTCCTGTGACATACATACATGCATGCCATACATACTTATGTACACTGGTTTGATGCAGTGGTTTGAAGTGCTAGATGGTCTTTTAGGCCCACATTGGAAAGCTGTGGGGTTGGCCTTCAACTGCACCTTCCTTCTATTGGGCTCTGTTAGTTAGCTTCACGGTTTACATCATCCCGGCTCTAGCCCATATGCTCACCTACCGGAAGGCTTCTGCCCGCCAGGTAATTAACCCACACAACCTCTTAAATCTTTATTTCTAATAGCAGTAAACAAAGAAAGCCCGCAGATTAGGCTTTTTCGTCCCATATACTTGTGAATGATTTGATTTGGGACCTGTTTTATATCAAACAGGTCAAAAAGAAAAAAGAACCCAAGATAAATATGGTAATGGGTCAAAAGTCGCCCACAGTCTATTTTTTACGAATACATCATCCTAAATTATTTTATTTAAAGATTTAATTGTTACTGAAATAACATTTTTTTTCCAGTTCCATAAGTAGCACATCAACTATCTATAACTTTACTTTTAAAGTAAAAGACAATCTTTTTGCGGGTCAGCCCGGCCCTCCAGTTTAATCCGTACTAAAGATGACTTGTTTCATTTGTAACTATGAAATGAAGGTGCATAGAACATGGTAAATTACAAAGTTTGGTGACATTTCATTATCATTGATTTATAAGCTTGGATGCATCAGTCACACTTACTCTTGCCATTATTGCACTCACCTACAAACCTAACCTTGATTTTACTGTCTCAGTCTCACCTTAATATTGTCAAAATTCTTGCTTGCAGAACGCGGCGGAGAAGCCACTATTCTTTCTGCTGAGCTGGACAGCCATGTACATAGTCAACATATTCATTGTGGTTTGGGTTTTTGTGGTTGGGTTCGGGTTCGGTGGGTGGGCTAGCATGACAAACTTCACAAAACAAGTTGATACATTCGGTCTGTTTGCAAAGTGTTACCAATGCAAGCCTCCGCCTTCGCTACCAGCTCATAATCATTGAGTTTGATGTTTTATTGGGTTCGTTGGTTGTTTTTCTTCGACATGGTGTCAGGTTTTAGTCTAGAAGTTATATATGATGTTGTAGTGTGTAAAATGGTTGATGATGAATTTAGTCATGGTTTGAATATAACATAGGTTTGATTTTACTTTGTTGTTTATGACACTTTTATGAATATATTCACAAGTTGTTTTCAATATTTTGATTGGTTATTGGGCTCTTGTAACTTGTAGTAATATTGTTTTATTGGCAATGCAATATACCTAGATACTTCATAATTGTTTGGATGTGAATCACTATTTGTTATTGTGATATAACATTTATAAGATAATTTATATGATAATTGGCTTAAATAAGTTGATTTTTCCTGCACCTGTGTCTGGCTTGTTTTCAAAATCTCTGTTTTGAGTTTTGACACAAAAAAAAAATTTATAAACCAAAAATAAAACTGAATGATGAATGTAAACATTAAATCAAACATAAAATTACAGGCCATTGAAAAAAAAAAAGAATGATGAATGTAACCTTAAATGAAAAAAAAAAAAAAAAAAACCCCTCATCGGAAAGTTAAAGCTTTAAATGAACATGTTTTTAGTCCAATCTAATATATAAGAAATTTTATACATATATATTGGATTATTATATTTGCATAATGGTGTAAACAGTTAACTTATGTTAATAAAAAACTAAACTAGATTGGGTATATGTATAAACTACATCATTTGTAAACTAAACTAAACTACATATATATAATATAAGAACCAACTTTGTAAATTAGACGTGGGTATATGAATTTTGATTTATTCAAGATCATCCACTTGTAGAGATTTGTAAAAAACTATATTTTTAGTTGATAAAATCTAACATGAACACAACTGACTCTTAAATAAATAAACGCAATACAAATCCATTTAAAAAATATATAAGGATGAAGGGATAGCCGACCATGAGATATCAAAACAAGAACGACACATAAGTAGCATGGTCACCACACATTCGACTTTTAGTCGCGAGGTCTACCGTATGTCATATATTGAAATCAACTTAACACCTAAGAGGCATAGTTGATGTCATGGTCGAGTTATGCATCCATTGTACGATATATCATGAGATGATTGATAAACTAACAAAAACAAGTGTCAGGTTCTAAAGTGGTGTCGTCACAACATCACGCGGGTTTCTGGCATAATGGAAATGTCTACGACTATTTTTTGTTGAGCTGAATAAAATGTTAATATTTGATGTCAGTAGAGGCACCCGCCGCAACGCGCGGGCTTTCCCACTAGTGGTTAAAGAAAAACTTCACTCAAAAATTTAATTTACTACAATTCATATTTCGTGCATTAAACTATAATTATTAACTTGAAACCAAATCTAATGGAAAACAAAATGTTCAATAACGCTTTGATTATTTAGAGACAAATAATCAATAATTATATTGGGGATATATGGAAAAGTAATGATTTTTGAGATTGTACATGAGTTTGACGGTTATGGCTATGTTTGGCAAGTAATTTTAAAAGTTTTTACGTACTTCAAGCTTTTAAGAAAAAAAGTCTTATTTGGTTGAAGGAGCTAGAAACTTTTAGATTAGAGAAAAAACTCTATATTGAAAATCTACTAGTACTAGCATTTAAGAAGAAAAAAAATCTACTAACTACAAACTTTTAATGAGTAAATGACACAAATACCCATTCTATCATAAAAAAAAATACATACAAACTTTTAGTTAATGCCTACTTTGGGCATTTTATACATTTTATTAAAAGCTCCAGTTATTCTGCTAAACACCAAAATATATTTAAAAGCTACCGCTACCAGCTTCCAGCTAGGGGTGTTCAACGAATTGAATAACGTATTTTCGAATTATTCGAATCGAATTTTTAGTATTTTTACTTGAATTCGTATTCGATTCGTATTCGCTTAAAATTCAATTTATTTGATTCGTATTCGATTCGAATAAGAAACTCGAATTCGAATAAATTCGATTTAGTTCAAATTCACCATACTATAACTTGAATTTTATAAACAATACTATAACTTGAAAGTATAAACAATACTAAATTCGATTTAGTTCAAATTCACCATACTATATATATATATATATATATATAGGGTAGGGATCCTGTACAAAGTGTGTTTTTTGTGAGAAGGATAAGAAGTGTTTTGGACCATTAGATTTATAGATGGATGGTTGAGATTGAGTAGTGGCAAAATCGTAATAATAGTTATAAACTTAATTAAAAGATTTGACTTGATAGGGATATATTAGTCTTTTTGTTTGTTTTAAAATAGAGACCATCCATTCTTCCCTTAAATCTCGCCATCTCCTGCCTTTTTTATAGGGGTGTTTCATAAAAACATCTCTCTCTCCCCCAAGATGAAGATCGATGACAACAATCAACCATAATCTTCCCAAGAACATCTCACTTTCTTTCTCTCCCAAGATGAAGATTGCTGACAAACAAACCATAATCTTCTCAAGAACATCTCATGACCTACCATAGTAAGCATTCGAAACCTATTTTTTTCTATAAGTGTAATAATGAACAAAGATTGAATGATTTGGGGGTTTTAAATTAGTTGGTTTTTTAATTTACAGCAAAGAGGAAGAGAATGATGAATGGTTACCACAGGTGTGTTTGGAGGACCATGGTGTGTTATATATTCAATTAGTTTCATGTAATGATTAACGCTGATTTGATGCAATAATCTGGTGTGTTATAGATAAGATGACGAAGGTAAAACACACCAGTTCATCAGAACACACCCTTATAGTAATGATAAAACACACCATTTCCTAATAACTCAATGTTATGGTTGATGATAAAACACATCAATTCCTTATAACACACCCATAGGTAAAACCCACATGGTTGAGTGCATCTGTTAAAGTATTAATCTTTATGATAAAACACACTTGGCTGATGAAGTATTATATTTTCTAGTACGTATTATTGGTTTGATTAAAACACACATGTGATGTTTTGTTAACATGTTATTACAGAGTGCACCTGATTATGAGGCTAGCTAGTGATGATGTAAGGCTACAACAGTTCAATGAAACAACGATCAGTGGATTCCAGCTTGTCTTCATACTAATCATCCACTCAAGACACTTCTACCTGATGTATTTTAATATGATTTCTATACATATAACACTGTACTAGTTATTGTTGAACAAAAAACACTCCTGATCATGAAACACAATATGTTGAATATAAAACACTATACTGGTTATTTTTGAATATAAAACACTCCTGTTTTGTAAATATTGTTTATGTGTACTATGTGCGGAGAAACAAACATTCCATGGTTGAATATAAAACACTCCTGTTTGTTATGTAGTAGACACATAAGATTCTTAATAAAACACATAATATTCTTGATAAAAACGTGTCTATGGGATATGAAATATGTTTGTGATCGTGAGAATGGACTGTAAAGATAATATTTATATAAATAAATTGATATAATCAGTTGTAAAGGGTGAGGTCAAATCCCTATAATCTCTCAGATATAATAAATGCATAATTGTTATTAACTAGTGGTCATTGATCTAATCCATAAATCGTTGTTGTCTAACACTCCACATCACCATCAACACTTGTTTCCATCATTTGAAGCACCATCGCCACTACCATCTAAATAGTTGTCACCAGTACCTTGAACACGTCGTAGTTATAATGGAGAGGAAGGAACAGAAATGAAATGATGAAGAGGCGTATTTGAAGAAGCTTAGATAGATCTGAATGTGAATGACAAAAGAAGAAAAGAAGTAGGCGAGCGACACGTATATAAGAGAAGTGGGAGTTGTACACTATGGTACAACAAAAGTTGCATAAACAAGTTAGTACTTGTATATATATATATATATAATTTGCATTATCATTTCTAAAATTATGAATATGGCACAAATTTACATAAATGCCCATTTGGCCCTAATTACTTAATGCCACGTGTAGCAACCAGAAGCCTTCTCACCCTTCTCACACATTTTGGTCTTTGTACAGGAACCTAAACATATATATATATATATATATATATATAAGGCTTCCAAGGTGAAAGGGTAATTCTGACATCAAAATATGTAGTTGCAAAATTGAGTCACAATAACCATTTGGTTAATGTCTTTTTTTGTCCTTTTACTTGTTACTTTCTAATTGTAAGATTTACTGGGTAAGGTTAAGGTTTTTGTTGTACTTGTTTACTTTCTAAAATATATATATATTTGCCAAAACACTTAAACAGTTGATTATATTGTGATATCAAACAACATAATCAAATCCAAACATTATCTTTCAGCAACACGTTTGTTACATCTAATTATCTGATTCTGATTATTCAAAATGCATAATCTATTTTCAAAAAGTAATCCCAAACACCCTCTTAGGGTATGTTTGGTAAGGAGCTCCTACTTAATTAAAAGTCTTATTTGGTTGAAAGAGCTTGAAGCTTTTATTTTAGGAGAAAAGCTCCATATTGAAACGTACTAGTAGCTACAAACTTTTAATGAGTAAAATGACACAAATACTCATTCTACCATAAAAAAAACATGCATGCATGCATGCAGGCTTTTAGTTATGCCTATTTTAGTCATTTTATACATTTTATTAAAACTTACAGCTACTCTGCCAAACACCAAAATATATTTAAAAAGCTATAGCTATAATCCACCAACTAGTTTTGCCAAACATATCCTTAGTATGATCTCTATCTTTTAAACACATTTTATTGTTTTCATAAAAATTCTTCATTTATCATTCTTAGCTCTTTAATTCTTAGTCAAATTCCGATTTATATAAGTTTTTGCATTAATAAAATTCAAAACTTTCTACAAGTGGATGGTTGCGCCACCACCTCTTTTTGAATGGCAAACCCTACTCTATTAAAAATGAAGCTTTTGTCACTCGCTAGCGAACAATTACTATGCACCACCTTTTGCACCCAATCTAAAAACCAGATTGCTTTAGGGGCAAGGGCCCCAAATGTATCAAAAGCAAAAGGTATGATGACACGTTGGTTTTCCAAACAAGTGGTTTCATGTTTGGCAACTTTCTTAGATTCAACTTTCAAAACTGTTTGCCCTGCTACAAACCCCGAATCCCAATGCCCCACCAGCGGGGACCCCCCAGTGAGGTCAACACACGCTTGCTTACCTTGCGCCCATCTGAACACAAGGATATCCGTTGGCCGCAAGTTGGACCGCCCGTCAAAAAATTAACTAGGGTTTCTTTCTTAGCTGAGATCCCCGCCCTTTGCATAACATCCCATAAGACATCCATGACTAAGTCATGTCAGTTTTAATTAAATCCCGACAATTCCTTACAATCTAGGGCGTGTTCCCCAAATTCATCCAAACAAGCTTTCTTACAAACTGGGCACGGCTCATCGACAGGGAACATGGGGATCATAAGTCTGTATTTAAGGATGACCCCATATTCGATAGATGAAATTTATATATTAGCAAAACAATTGGGTTCGCCCAACCCGCTCTATCTGTAGATGGGGATTGTGTGCTCAGATGTATCCGTTCTTTCCCTAAAGGGACGTCTTGCGGCAGGGATGGGATACGGGCCCAACACCTGTTGGATGCTATTGGTGGCGAAGGCTCGGTGACTTCCGCGGGGTTGCTCGCGGCCATTACTGAAGTCGTCAACTTATGGCTTGGGGGGGCCTGCCCTAAGACACTTGCCGAGTTTGTTGCCTCGGCCCCCCTCACCCCCTTATTGAAGCCTGATAATGGAATTCGGCCTATTGCCGTGGGGGGTATTTGGCGAAGGTTGGTTTCTAAGGTGGCAATGAAGAAGGTTGGGAAAGACATTGCCCAGTACCTGGGGGATTTTCAATTTGGAGTAGGGGTACCAAATGGGGCAGAGGCGGTGCTTCACAGTGCCAACAGGTTCCTCAACTCTTTTCATGCGGATGGGTCCTTGGCTCTGCTTACAGTAGACTTCTCCAATGCCTTCAACATGGTCGACCGCACAAGCTTTCTCCAGGAGGTTCACCAGCGGTGCCCGTCTATCTATCCGTGGGTCCAGTTCCTTTACGCCCAGCCTGCTAGGCTGTACGTGGGTAATGATTGTATTGGGGCTACCACCGGAGTGCAGCAAGGAGATCCTTTGGGGCCCCTTCTCTTTGCCCTTGCCTTACACCCCCTTATCATGCGGGTTCAAGAACACTGTAACCTTCCGTTTCATGCTTGGTATTTGGATGATGGGACGATTATAGGCAATGCAGCTGAGGTTGCTAAGGCTTTAGACATTATCAACGTGCATGGGCCATCTCTGGGACTTCATCTCAATATTAAGAAAACAGAGGTCTTTTGGCCGACATGTGACGGGCTGAAGGTTCGGGACGGGCTTTTTCCGAGAGGGATTGGTAGACCAGAGAGGGGAGTTAAGCTCCTTGGTGGGGCTGTTAGCCGAGATCCTATCTTTATTGGGGAGTTGGCAGGGCGGCGGGCTACGGTTGCGGTGGACCTTATGAAACTCCTGCCCCGCCTTAGGGACCCCCAAAGTGAACTCCTGCTGCTCAGGTCATGCATGGGGGTCGCTAAGTTACTTTTTGGGTTGCGAACTTGTCAACCCCACTTGATGGTGGATGCGGTATCCCTTTTCGATGATGGCCTCCGGGAGGCTATTGAAGATATTGTTGTGTGTGGTGGCCCCTTCTTCGGGGACCTCCAGTGGCGATTGGCATCCTTGCCGATGCGTTTAGGTGGTTTGGGCCTCCTTTCAGCTCGAGATGTTGGGGTTTATGCCTTTGTGGCGTCTAGAGCTCAGTCTTGGAAACTTCAGGATCATATCCTTCGAAACAGTGGGGTCATCGGGCTAGACCCAGACTATCAACAGGCGCTTGAACGCTTAAATGTCTATCTCCCGGACTTTGATATTGGCGGTTTTTCTAATAAGGACACCGCCCCCTCAAAGCCACAAAAAACTTTGGCGAATGCTCTGTTTAGCAAAACTGCTCAGAGCCTGGGAGAAGTTTTTGAGTTGTCCTCCCGCCAGAAGGCGGTGATTGAATGCCTAAAGGGTCCTCATGCTCAGGATTTTTTGACCGTTATCCCGATTGAGGGTTTGGGTCAGTGCATGTCCGCAGTGGAGTACAGGGCTATACTCAAGTACCGGTTGATGATTCCTATGTATCCGGAAGATGAAACATGCCCCATCTGCCGTAAAGCTTGCATGGATAAATACGGGGAGCATGCAATTCATTGCAAAGAGCTCCCTGGGTTCAAATACCGGCATGATTGGGTGAGGGACGTTTTGTGGGACATCCTGAGAAAAGCTGGGATTTCTGCCAAAAAGGAGGCCCCTGTAAATTTTCTCACAGACCCTGCGGAAGGGAGATCCACCCTACGACCAGCAGATCTGCTTGTCTTTGGTTGGGAGAGGGGGAAACATGCTTGCGTGGACCTCACAGGGGTATCTCCTTTGGTTGGGTTAAGGGAAACAGGGTTTGTAGCTGGGCAAGCATCGAGAAAGGCGGAATCGAAGAAAATAGATAAGCATGCTAAAGCTTGTGCAGATAACCAACATGTCTTTATCCCTTTGGCATTTGATACTTTTGGCTCCCTAGCGCCAGAAGCTATTCATTTCTTGACCAAGGTCCAACGGGTCGTCCACAGCAATAGTTCATCTCCAGGGGGGCAAGGATTTGTCTTTAGTAGACTAGGGTTCGCAATTCAAAAAGGGGTAGCGGCGCAGCTTGTTGCCCGTTTACCTTCTATTGTGATGTAACTTTCGCATTTTGTTTTAATATAATAAAATAATTGTTACCAAATATATATATATATATATATATAATATATTATTAATAATATGAATATCCGTAAAAGTGTGATATTGTGATAAAAAAAAAAAAAAAAAAATCTTGGTTTCAACTCCCGAATTAAACTATTTAGACATGTATTACAATGTCCAGTTATCAATTCTAAGCATTAAACCGATTCCTTGGGTGAAAATCACTAATAATAACTATTTAGACATGTATTTACTAATGTGTTTGGTTCGTGGATTTCTTGGGAATTGAAATTAGAATTAGAATTGATTCCGTTCAAAATCGTATTTAGTTGGTTAAGAAAAGAATTAGAATGGGAATTCATTTAACGTCTATTTGCAAACTTTTTTTTTTTTTTTGAAAGGTAAACTTCATTAAAACACAAACAAATCCTTAAAAAAGGATCGCCAAATATACGCGCCTTCCACTATATACAATGGGTTATTATTCCAATCTTTCCATTCTAAAGTCTTAAACTTCGATCGATTTGCAAACTTCTTATTATTATTTTTTTTAACCAGTGTGTTTTTTTCCTCAACTTTTATTCTCAATTAACCATATGTTTGACTTTCTTTTTTTTATAGTTTCTTTTTTACACTATTGATTGTTACGTTATCTTATGGTGAATGAATCATTTAATTGCTTTCTTGATTTCTGAGGCAAATCAATCCCTACGAAAATGTTTAATATATTATTTACAAACAGACACACATATATAGGGTACTTTGGTTAGATATTGTATTGTCTTGAGATTGGGGTTTCACAAATGTCAAAACGATGTTGACAGCAAGTGACAATTATGTAGTACATGACACTTGCTACTTGGTAGTAGTCGGTGGTCTCTTAAACTGTGCAAGCATAGAGGATTGTTAATACATTAACAACAGAAAACCACGAAATCATATGATAGTAACCTGGTGGTATAATGGAGTGTGATAACATGTTGCTCTTTCATACTTGTTGGCAATCAGCTCCAAGAATACGAGCAAGGAATTTAACCTTAACTAAGAACGACTCTTTATGTTTAGAGTTAAGGTTGGGAGGATTATCTAAAAGAGACGAAGAGTGTGTGTGTGTGAGAGAGAGAGAGAGAGAGAGAGAAATTTTGAAGAAAATCTGAATGTTTTGGCCACATCAAATGCTACTCACTAAAAAACGCCCACACTAGCAAAAATACTAACGGGCTAGGTTCAGCAAGTTTAGAAGTAGTGGTAGAGAAAAATAAACTATTACAAGTTAAAAATGAAGACAATTTGTTAGTTGATAGTGTTGCCGACCAACAAATAAAATAAAAGCTACGATAAGCTACGATTGTAAACTGTAAAAAAACTTATCAGAAGAAAAAGAGTGGTGATTTTTTTTCCCTCAAATAAAAGTGTTACTTCTAGTTTATCGGTATCAGCTCAAAATAAACTATTTAACTCATCACTATCGATCATAAGTACAATCAAAACATTACAAAAGGGCTACTCTACAAATATTCATGCCATTTTAGCATTAAGGCTGAAGTTGCATCTGCATTAAAAGTGTCACATGCATGCAAAAATGAAAAGGTAAAATAAAGACTTATGGAAGTTTATAAAAGCACACAATCAATAATAATCCATATGATTTGATCATAAGTCCAAATCACCACAAATGAGCAGCCAAAGCAGCAGGAAATATATGATGTTGGGGAAGTAGATCACAAAATTTTTCCATAGTATCATCAACTCAAACATAAACCAAGAACCACAAAGGACAAATAATTCAAAACATTGGTCCAAAAAAGCAAAACGAATGACAATGCAAAATGAATGATTTTTGCGCTAAAGAGTACTTCAATTTCTCTGGCACCCAAAAGTAGGGCTGTGCAAAGGGTCTGAAACCGACCCGACCCGACCTGGACCCACCAGAACCGCATACCCTTTTATTGTGGAAATTAGGAACCACGAACCGAACCTTAAAAGGCTATGTGGTTCCGGGTCCTAAAGGTTTTGATGGGTCGGGTAAAGGGTCTGACCCTCTAGAACCTTTTAACGTAATAGCCACTTTTAGAGGATTACATATTCATATTATTTTACCATGCTCGTAAAAGAATTCATCCATATGGTTCTAACAATAGCCCATGGGTTTCTTTTTTAAATTACTTTTCGTTTCCCGACTTATGTTTTCGTAACAGTTTTGTCATTCTCATCACTCGAAACATTATCTGAATGTGTTATGCATACATCATAAATACACACACACCAGAGCAATATACATAAATATTTACTTCAAATTTAGATATAGTATATATTATATAATATATCACATCTATGTATATACATCAAGCCGAAAAATATTTCAAGAAAAATACATTGTTATTCTTATAAATAATATTTTTAATATTGTATTAACATTACATGAAATCGATACAATAACACGTAAAAATGAATAATGAATAGATTAAAAGATTATTTTTTATTTTTTTAATATAAATACAAACGGTTCTTGTGGTTCTTATATTAGAACCGTGGGTTTGGAACCGACTCGACCCGGAACCGATAATTCATATAAATCTAGAACCGGAAACCGACCCATATATTTAAAAAGGTTCGGGTCTAAGGTTCTCGCGGGTCGGGTCCAAGGTTCCTGTGGGTCCGAACCACGAAATGCTCACCCCTACCCAAAAGGAGATATCCTCCATTTCATTTGCTAAAAACGCATTGACAATGCAAAACGAATGCAACATCAACATAACGCCAATAATCTGGACGAGCGGCTGCTTGTACTTGTTGACTTGTATGTGGGGTCTATCAGCAGCACGTGCGAAGGCGCACCACATTTTTCTTGCTTTCTTATGGATAAAGAAAACATCATGCACCATGCCCGATGCTTTTTTTATGTGAAAGTAAATATACTAGTTTTCTTTTAGCTTGTTGAAGAGAATTTGCATCAGAGTGTGGCCTTTATGCTCTAATCTATCAAGTTTTGTGTGTGCATTATTTATTGTTTTCCTGAAAGACACGTTGTCAGGGAACCAATCCCTTATAGCTGAACTGTGACACCCGTCAGCAAACCAGGTCAAAATCCGTACACATCTCACTTAACTATGTCATTTCATGTGCATATTAGACATTTTTAGCACTTACTATACCATCCCGAGTCTAGCAAAGTCCGAACTATTGCATAAATTCGATACATTATCTGTTTACACATACAACACCCGAATTATCCGAGACAATTGGCGCTGAATAATCAAGCCAATCACACGCTCAACAGAGAGCAACTAGTCATCCAATTACTACGTACGGACAAAACCACAATACCAAAGTGGGAAATTACACAATTCCACTCAAATCCGAACAATTCCCAATATGTTATATGAAAATAACACACAAAATCATGAAACATTACCAAGGTACAAACATGTGTTAACATGAGTTCATATTATCCAACAACACATGCCCGTCAACAATTAACATATGTATTTATAACAAGGTCAATAATATTATTACAACTAAACATATTATTGGCACATTAGAATACACATACACATACACACGTTGACACTCAAAGATATATTCCTATACCATAGATAACTTGTGATTATCCATAACACATCATGTACCTATACACACACACACACATATTCAACCATACACATGTGCCTACATATACCTATCCTAACAAGAGACTCAGTTCTAGAAACCTAATGTGTATGTATATATATATATAGGATTTGGTTCAAATGAGAACTTTTCCCCAAATTGAGAACTGAGAGAACCATTCTGGGCCACACATTTCTCTAAGGCAAAAAAAAAAAAAAAAATTTTTTTTTTTTTTTTTTTTTTTGCAAAAATCGCTGCTTTATATGTAAGAAATTTTTTTTTTTATTTTTTTTGTATTTTTTTTTCAGTATACACATGTGTATAATTGCATTATACACATATGTATAATGCAATATACACATATGTATAACTGAAATATACACATATGTATCGCTGAAAAATGCTATATACACATATGTATAATTGCTATATACACATATGTATAATTGACATATGCACATATGTATAAATGAAAAAAAAATTCAAAAAAAATAAAAAAAAAATTTTCCTTGCATAAAAATGTGCGATTAAAGCAAAAAAAAAAAAAATTTTTTTTTTTTTTTTTTTTTTGCCTTTATATGAAATGTGTGGCCCAGAATGGTTGTCTCAGTTCTCAAATAGGGGTTGGTTCTCTTAGGATCCCTACCCTATATATATATATAATCGGCCACATACCCACGTCCATATCCACGATCCCATACACCTACACACATGGATGATAAGCTAAACCACCTATACCTATATAACCATGTGAGCTTATAAGTGATTGTGACTAAACAATGGACCTATACACACATGCATATACACGCGTGGATATATATGTATAGGTATTGGATAAGACAAAGATACACCCTACTTACACCAATATGGATATGTGACAAGGTTCTTATAATTCCCACACAAGTCAACCCTTTCTCTCTTGATGTTTCCTTCCATATTTTGCGCCTTAGCTTGATGAGAACTAGGATGATTGTGTTGTTCTTCCATTACACCACCTTCACTCCTATCATAACACACCTCCCTAAATCTAAACCTTTCCTTGTATAGACTAACTAACTAAACAACAAAACTTCCTTTTTTTTCCTTTTTGTAATCGGTCGAAAACAACCCTTCATGGGATCACTATGACAACTATACTTATACCATTTTAGACCTATGATGATGACACACCAATTCCCAAAGAATGATCTTAACCAAAGTTGATGGATCTCTTCTTGTTCCTATGTTACGGTCGAACACAATCAACAACAACCATCATGTGTTATTTTCAAAGGATTCGTCAAAATCGTACACCAAAGAAGCACATGATAACTTCCCTAAACATCTCCCTCTGAACTAGAACTTCCCTACATATCTATTACAACTAATCGGCCAAGTGGAGACAAGGAATGAACAATCACTGTCGTTAAACTAACACAAATTTAGTTAATAACTTTTCTATTAACAAATTCCCAAGAACCTTTGACTTGTTATAAAACACACTCACATGAATCCACTTCGATACCCATAGCCGATCGTGTATACATAGGACCCAAGACTTCACTTTAACTCACACATAAACATATCCAAGCTCACACTTTCCTTCCTTTTTCTCTTTGATTTGACACCCACCAAAAACAACCCCATACCCTCCCTTTCTCCTTCGGCAGAGCACACAAACAACACCATCACCGAGCACACAATCCACAATGTGTTAGTTCTTGTTTACAAACTTATATATACACCCGCACAACCACATAAACATGATACACATATATACATATTAATACACACAAGGCCGACCCATGAATACGTGTAGATCTTGTGTATCATCAAAGAAATCCGAATTTTAGAACTAAAACATAATGAATATACATGCCTTGATATAACTTTGTTTTTAAACATAAATGTACTCGATTTTTATGGTGTTATATACCTACATGTTCATAAGTCTATTTACAACCCCACACGTATCCATGGGAACCGATCACATTACACAAGAATCGGATTAGTGATCATAGTTTACAAGTAAAGTTTTGGAACTATACAAAAACACATGTTAAAATGGCTTAAACATATGTTATCCTCACCTTTAACATAATATTATTATGGTATATGTTAAAACACTTGCTTTTCCATAATTTCACTACACATGTTAGATTGAGAAATATCTTATGACCCATGATGACATGTGGGGCCCGTTTTGTTAACAATAAACGTGCTTCTACAACAGAACTCTCGGATTTCACGAAACCATACACTTTACAAAAGTATATACAAAATACGTAGTAATTGTCATGTGCACAAACAATGGGCCCACACATACATGGTATAAGGGTCCATAAGTAGTGTGAATAACTTGTATGGTAAACAACACGAACGTACAACTTACTATGTCCTTGATATCATAGGGCACTTACTATCAGGACACTAGTTACTTCGGTTTTTTTTGCTTTGCTAGACCATATACCTAGACATCAGGTGAGTTCTCACGACCCCATTTTATTGTTTTCATTCTTTTAGGGGAAAAAACATGTGTACAAGTCCAGTTACATTTTGACGAAACCGTTTTGTTAACAATAAACGTGCTTCTACAACAGAACTCTCGGATTTCACGAAACCGTACACTTTACAAAAGTACATACAAAATACGTAGTAATTGTCAAGTGCACAAACAATGGGCCCACACATACATGGTATAAGGGTCCATAAGTAGTGTGAATAACTTGTATGGTAAACAACAAGAACGAACAACTTACTATGTCCTTGATATCATAGGGCACTTACTGTCAGGACACTAGTTACTTCGGTTTTTCTGCTTTGCTAGACCATATACCTAGACATCATGTGAGTTCTCACGACCCCATTTTATTGTTTTCATTCTTTTAGGGGAAAAAACATGTGTACAAGTCCGGTTACATTTTGACTATTATGTGAACATGAGACATAAGGTTCAGAGTACTCATAAAGCCTTCATGTCATATTTCATACCGTAACCATTAGCTATGGACTTAGCCATGGAACACCAGAATAGATCTATTGGGTTGACACCCCCACTCTTGGTTAGTCGCTCTAACCGGATTGCAGTTATGAGTGCTTGTATTCACATGTATTCATTGTCTTTAGTGTACAATGGACGAGACACAACATGTCAAGGTTTGGTTACGGGCTCATGTCAGACACATAGTGATCATTGTCTTAGCTAGGCAATGGTGCAGTCTACCATTGTTTAAATATACAACAAAACCCGTGATCTCACTAACTTTATTGTTGACATATTTCATTTGCATGTTTTTCAGGCAATTAAACATGGAGCATGGAACTTGGAGAGTTGCGCACTAGCATCATGGGATATCTGAACCGATCTTTTGTTTGAATAATTTTTAACACAATATTACATGAAGTTTCGGTTTTTAAGACGGTATTTTCTTTTGAAATGTTAAACATTGTCGTCTTTTAATATATCTAAATTTATGAATTTGATGCTTGCGTGACTCTTGTGCTTGAAAACCTTTCGAGGTTACATCCTGTGTTTTCGCCTAGGCGGGGTGTGACATGCACACATCTCTTTTGGTGCCATGTGTTGACGTGAAAGGTACCCCAACATCCTTTCTTTTCTGGTGTCAGCCTCATCACGAATGGATGACACTCAAGATAAATTTCAGGCTTATGGTTATGCGTGTCGTTTGATGTAACTAAAGTCCAGCCATTCACACTCGTCATGTATGGACCGCATAGCTCGAACTTGCAATTGTTTTTTTTTTTTGGTTTTGTCTCTCTTTGTGTGGCTTGTGAATTATATGCGCCACCACGATTACGTTCACGTTACCATTAGCATCTGCCATCTGTCTTGGTTCGTTTTGTAACTATGATGTAGCTGTTGGCACGTCCCGCTGAAGCGACCCAGTCCTTAGGCTATCAAATGTTTGAAAACAAAGTCATGGTTAGAATTTAACTATGTGAAACTTTACGACAAATAAGACTACAAATGTTGTACATGGTCGATTACAAAACCTTGTCGAGCCCTCGTCACCACACCGCTTGTGAACTTTTTCACTGGAAGACTGACTCTTTCTTAGGTTCGGTAAGCCCATGGTCGTATGGATATTCACTGTCATAAGGCCCCTGCTCTGCATTACATTCATATTGATATTGTGTACCACAACCCATATAACTATCTTTATCAAAATGATAGGAACAATACCCCTGACTACCATTTTCATATAAATCATAACTTTGATTTAAATTAAACGTATGCGTCGTCAGACTAGAATGTTGATCTAAACCACACGCTTTCAGGTAGGTGGTATCTTGGCTCAAATCATACGTCCCTGATTGGACTGGCAAGTAGACTCACCACCAAAAAGGTAATTCGTATCCCAGCACAACACACCTAGCTAATATAACTAAGATGTACAGAGAAAATTTAATATAAAAGAAAAAAAAATGAATGAAAACTGAATTAGATTAGGATCATATATATAGTAAAGTTGAGAGAATATTATGTCGTGTCAAATAAATGACATGTTAATCGAGGCATATTACGCCATGTCAAATAACTAGCACGTAAAGTGAGGAATATTACATCGTGTCAAAAAACTTTAACGAAAATCGAAGAATATTACATGGTGTCAAATAATTCGTTTACTAAAGACAAAAAAACAAATAAACAATAATAACATAATATACGAGTCGTGTAAATTGAAATGACCGACAAAGTGACTGTTTAACATCTATATACAAGTCGTATAGATCTATACAATATACGACTCGTATAGATGTGTTAAAATAGTTAATTATGGTGTATGAATAGCATGCCCATTTTTATAAGGAGGCTGATACTAGGAGTGTGCAATGAGTCAGTTTGGGTCGGTTTTAGCGGAAAACCATAACCATAACCAAGATGTTGGTTAATAGATAACCATAACCAATCGGTTATGGCGGCTTTTGGTTAATCGAATATGGAAGTTATAGCAGTAGGTTGTGGGTCGGTCAACCATAAAATTAAACCTCGCTAAAAATAGCCCAAAACAATAAAACTGTGCATTAATCGGGTCTAAAAGTTTGGATTTGAAATTTTTGAACAAGTAATAACTTGTTAGTACACATTTCTATATATTAGTATATTATATACCATTAAAAACACATAATCTATACTATTAATATCGATTATTACCAAATATTCAAACAAAACGATATGATATAAAATATAAATTCAAACGAATGCTCAACCAAAACGATATGATAAATAAATTCAAACAAACTCTCATGGTGAGAAGTCCAAATCCAACTTTGATTTTACTACATGTCAGTTCGGTTATGACGAGTATGAAAACATTGATAACCATAACCGACTCGCTACTTTTGGATTTAGAAAAACAATTAACCGACCCATTGATTTTTGATTTGGTTCATTTTTATAGATTTGGTTTCTTTGGAACGGTGACTTTCATATGAGTGACCCAATGTCACACTGCCTAATCGGCAGCCCTAGCCAAGGTCTGCCTGAGACTACGTTGTCTTAACCTGGCCCGCGTTGGTGTATCATATTTGGTTACGGCGTTACCCTGGAAACTGTACTACCTCCACACGATTTTCCTGACTGGAGTAACAGTTAGGTGAAAACCGGGGTGTGGCTCAGGATTGAACGCTCCTCGGTGCGTTTGTCATCATCATTGCCCGGATGTCGTAGAAAATAATGAGGAGAGTGGGAATTGAACTTGGGTCACAAGAAGCACCAAGTCTTTCCCCAACCACTCCACCGCTACCTTATTCGCTTCTCGGTTTGGTTCTATAAGTTAATTTTGTTATGGTTCGATTAATTCGATTTTTTTACACACCTAATTGAAACCATGCTAAGGGACTTTACTCCCATATTTTTTTGTAACATATAACTAAGCGTATTAACACAAAACTTAATAATAATTATTATTATCATCATGAAGATTCACTTATTATGAATACTAGTTTATTTTTCGGGAGCTTCCCGGGATAAACAAATCTAATATGAAGTGAGAAAATGTTTGTATCATAAAAGGATTAGGTTGTTTTTTCAGGGATTTTTTTTTTGTAAAGGAGCAACACTCGATAACTCATAAAACATACTTCTAATTCTACGTGTGCACCTGTTGCTTGAGTGAAGTCTATGTACAACTTTGTCACTTCCTCAAGATACTCTAAAGCTGTGATATGAACCTGAAAAAAAACAACAAATTAGTATTAAATGATATGTCATGATGATCATAGGCAATTCTGATGTGTAAAATGAGCGTATGTGAAAGAATGACATACATGTTCAACCTTTATTATGGATAAACAATCGATCACTTTGAGTGACACTGAATGAAACAATCAATATGTAAGCAGTGATGATTTATGTTGAATATAAATAAAAATGTTCTAACTGCTATCGACTAAAAAGATTGTAGAATGATAACTTTTCATGTCTCCTGGTGAGAGGGTGTTTTACCATGTTAAGATGTATTTAATTATGTGTTTTATATCATAAAACATGATTACTTAGAGATTGTTTGTGAATTACAGGTGTACGGTGGCTTAAAAGTACTAATTAGAGCTTATTGGAAGGTTTTGAGAGAAGGTAGAAGTGAATTGGATGCATTTTTTAGAAACTAAATGGATCTAAATTGAAGATATTAAATGATGATGTGATAAAGCTCTGAAATACGAAGACGTGGCCGCAAGTATCGAAGAAAACGGAGTTATACCGAATATTTTATGAAGAAAACAAGAAGACCAGCGCATGATGGTGTAGTACCAGAGCACCTTGCGCTGGTGCGTGTCTGACCTTGCGTCACCCCCATTTTCACATCAGAAGACCAGAGCATGCTGGTACCAGCGCACCTTGCGCTGGTGCATATTTGACCTTATGCCCCTGTCATCATAATTCACGAATTTGATGGTTTAAACCCCATAAATAGATAACTATTCCCCCAAACGAAAATATACTTAACCCTGGCTGTTTTTAGTCCTTCCCAAGGTGTTTTTCCCTCAATTAATTATTCCTAATCATCATCTTAATCATCTAATCATGCATTCAATCTCCAACAACACATCAATTGAAGATCTTGCAATGGAGATAAGAGGCTAATTCCTTTGAGACCACCTTCGGGTGGATGGTTTGTATGTGAAACTCAACTTGATTCATTTTAGTATTTTTGGAATTTTCTTTATGTTTTGAAGAATACTTGTGGTTTGGTTCATTTAAATAAACTGTTTGTGTTGCAATTGTTTGTCGTTTATCATTCACATTCGGTTTTCTTGCATCGTGAGTAGTTTAATTATTGGGTGGTTATTTGACACATATGGTTTGGTAATTGGATTGTACAGGTTATTATTAAAAACTTGTGTCTAATTATCACTTGAATTAAATCCAACAAACAAGACCATGTCTATGTGGTATCTAACAATTAATCAGGTTTGGGTGAATCATTGAACCGGAAGTTTGGAGGGGGTTACGTTATTTACATAATCATTTACAAATCTCAATTTTCATTCTCTTAAACATTAAATCAATCAACAAAGCAATTAGTTAGTTAGTTCAATAGTTTAACTAAGTGAGACTACGAATTTCCATCAATTCCCTGTGGAGACGACTCGACTTCCACATACCACTTATTTCTCATATTTTGATTGACCAAATGACATCGATCATCTCCCGACTATTTACTCTACTCATACATAATTCAAGTATCTATTTCAATAATCACCACATGTCAATCAATTTCAAAGTACATACATTAAAAACGATCTAAGAGACATGCATGATGAGGTGATTAATTATCACTTATGAGCTAGAGATTTAATTACCATGTGTCTAAGAATCATAGGCTACATGTAACCGGCTTAACAACCTTTGTAATCAATGTTCCTAGCAACACCAATCAAAATAAAAATAAATTCTTACCAAACTGACTATATCTGTAAATATATATGTAGGTTGTTATATGTAATAGTAGGTTCCAAACAAATATACTATCTTAACATAATTAGTGCCTTGCATAGACATGATTAATACATTAACTGAACACAAATACAATGAATACATGTACAAAGCCATCATGGCCACTAACTCAACTTTAAATAAAAGGGAAACATCAGCGAAAGTAAAGTTGTATGATAGGCTGACAAAAATAGAAGCAATCATCCAAAACCAACATAAATAGATCTGAATTTCGATAAATTAAATTAAATCATAATATTAGGGTATAAAAAATCTACACTTTGGTATTTTTACAGTTCTCTAAATATAAAAATAATATAAAACATTAAACATATGAGCAATCGAAAATAAATCAACAATTGAGTCCAAAATATGACTTTAACATAAAAACACACAATTGACAGCTCAAGAAAACACACAAGACAGAAAAAACACAATGCACAACACAAAAAAAAAAACACAATTCACAATACAAAAAAACACCATATTTAGAGAAGAACACAACTGCAGCAAAAAAAAAACACAATGATTAGAACTGAAAAACACAATAAACGGGACAAAAATACACAATGAACAAACAAAAATAACTCAATGACACACAAAATAACACATTGTGTTTTTTTCTGCTGCAGATTCGTGATTTGTATTGTACAGTGCATTGTGTTTTTTTTTCGTACATGGACAAAAATTCACAAAAAAATCAGTTTTTTTTTCGTTTTATTATATAGGGTCAAGATCCTGTACAAAGTGTTTTTTGTGTGGGAAGTGTGAGAAGTGTGAGAAGGTGTTTTGGCCATTAGATCATTTTAATCTATGGTGTGGATTAATTGAGTGGTATTTTGGTAATTAGTGTTATATTATTAATAATAAATTAGATGAATGAGGGGTATTAAGGTAAAATCGTCACCCACATTGTAACATCCGACCTCTCTTACCACCAATATTGTCCGCTTTGCCCATCCAGAGCTCACGGATTTGTTTTTGGTTGCCCTTGTGGAGACTTCCCAGGAGGTCACCCATCCTGGTACTGCTCTCATCTGAGTACGCTTAACTGTGGAGTTCTCCTCTCATCCACTAATATTAAGCCCTAAAACGCGTTGGTGATTTAAGAGGCCATGGATTACATATGAACCAAGGATCTCTACTTGCCACGGCCGATGTGGGATTTTCCTGGGGTGTCACACACATTTAATTGATAGCTCTTAAAAAATGGAAACATTCCTTAACTCTCGTTCATTTCTCTCTCTCTCTCTATCCCCACCATGCCCCTACCATGGAAAAGCATAAAACACACGGGTATGAACGTAAAACACCTTTTGAATGAAGCAACACATAATATGACATATGACAAATGAATAAACACATTCATTTAAAACACCCTAGTATGAACGTAAAACACCTTCTGGATGAAGCAACACATAATATGACAAATGAATATACACACACCTGCAATCAAATCCATATGAAATCCCTATAAAACTCATCGAATAGACCATGGAATATGATATCTTTAATTTTAATTTTGAATGGCGAATTTAATGGGGTTTCCTATATTGTGTTTAGCCAAATGACACTTATACCCTTAATCTTAAAAAATAATAATTGTCATATGTCACCCCCATATTGGTTCTCACACTTCTCACAAAAAATTGGATTTGTACAGGAACCTAAATCTTATTATATATATATATATATATCTATATTACCTTATTAAAGAAACTGGATGGATAGTATGGTAATTTTATATCAAGTTTAAAATGGCATACCAAGAGTCATAGTGTAATTGCTTAATGTTTACCCCATTACTTCTTTTTATTCCCTTAATGTTCATTTATTCCGTTTTCAATGGCATTGTCTCTTCCACATCCCATCACCACCATCTTCTATTTATTGTAGGTGATTGAATGCTCATTGAAGAGTCTTCCCCATTAATGATATTAAGCCTTTTCATCCATTCATCCGTTTTCATCATTAAATTCCATAATTATGATATTCAATGAACCTTAGAGTTTTTGTTTAAAATTTCATTAACCGGCGAAACATAATTGGAATTTATGACCGGTAACAGATAATTATTATAATGGATAGATAGGTAATTTTACATCAACTTTAAGGTGGCATACAAAGAGCCATAGTGTAATTCCCTATTTTTTTTTTACCAAATTCTTCCTTTTATACCCTTGTTGTAAAACTTTTGAGGTCAATAGTATAAACCACTAATGCAATAGGAAAATTAACCCAACACATGGACCTTGAAACCATAGGATTCCACTCATCCCTTCATCGTTGACCCTCTTGAATGGTATAATAATTGTGAGTAATATCTATTTTGATTAAAGCATTCATTGTTTTTGAAATCTTTCAGTTGAAAGATATTGAATCATCTCCTATATTCATAAGATTGTTATTGTGCTTAATGACGGTAATAAAAGTCTTCTTTAATTTAGTTTCTCAAGTTTCTGCTATAAATAATTCTTCATTGCTTAAAGATGTCATGACAAAGATTAATAGGCATATAACTTGAATCCATGGTGTTTTCTCATCAATTTTTGGGCAAAGCAATTCTTGGAATGACTCGAAGTAGAAGGTGAGCCATTGTGGACACATGATATATGACATTTTTTTAAATTATTTTACTTATGTATAATTTATCATTCATTGGTCACCTAATATTATTATATTAGAATAGATATTGTGTATATTTTATTTAACCATCTGTTAATCATCCTTGTGGTGATGGCTGACCCAAGCATCATCTAAGTGAAGCCTTGCTTTAGGCCCCCAAAATTTTTGGGCCCCATTTTTTAAAGAAAGCCTAGATGCAAAGTTAATCTGGATATTAATGTATACAATTTGATTACTTAAATGAACACAACTTGTAATTTAGTGGTGAGAAATCTCTTTGTTTCCCGCATAGATTCTAGTTCGACTCTAAGGAAGTGCTTTTTTTATGTTTTTTTTAATTGGACAGGCTCAATTATAGGCTGTTTGTTTTTGTTTTTTGCTGCTAATCTGTTTTCTTTTCTTTTTCATATTTTGGTAATCTGAATTCCCTTTGGAATTGCATCTTGATAGTTTTAATGTGATTGCTGTTTGCAATAACAGATTCGATTCTATAGAATTTTTTTTTATAATTTTACCAATAATTTAATGTCGAATAGAACGAATTAAACGTTAAGTTTTTAAATGAATCGAAAAATGATCACTTCATAAGGGCCTCGACTTTGTGGTTCGCTTGGGGCCTCCAAAAACGTTGTGCCGACCCTGCTTGTGGTTCTATCTAATTAGGGGATAAGGAATGACGATCTATATTTTTTTGTGTTGTTGCTCTATAATACTGAATTATATGGGCTATGATCATGCATAATAACCACTTTCTTTACATAATTGGTGGTATATTAATTATCATTATCTCATATTTATGTTTGACTACTGTTTTTTCTTTCAGATGCACGACAAAAGGCGAATGAATACACTTTGGGGACCTTGCTTAGGTGTCATATGAAAACAGGAAGTTCTTTCACATCATTGAAAAGGAATTTTCACGTTCCAGGTGTTGGAAAGATTATATAACAAATAGGTGAGTTATCATCAATCTAACAACTTGTTTTTGTCGATTGTGTTGTTACATGTTTTGCTCAACCGTCAATCTTTTTAGTTGAGAAGAGTGTTCATAATATGTTGTAACTTGCAAGTGGCATCTTAAGTTGGTCCACAACAAGTGGTTTAACAGATAGTCCTTACTTTGCTTTGTATCTTATATTATTTGATTGATATGGATTAACTGGGTGTTATGATATGTGAAGATTTGAGTGGTTTTTTTAAAAAAATGTGAGGTGTATTTAAAAGGAAAAAAGAGGGTTTTTTTTTAATTAACGGTCATATAGCCGTTTCATGGCCCCACCACAGACAATCAACCAATAATCAAGCTCGTCCTCTCCGTCCCATTTCAGCCGATGAGGCCGGGTTTAGGGCGGACGGGGCGGTGTTGGTCGGACGAAGACGGGGTGGCCGGGCCTAAGTCGCCCCCCACACCCGATAGTCTAATGCATGCATAATTTTAGGAACTATTTGTTGACTTCTTCACACTCATGGATTAGCTATTGAGGATCCGTATCAGTTAGCCTCCACGGCTATATAATTTTGGTATTAAATTTGGTATAAATGTATAATCGGTGTTCATTCAGTATAAATGTAATCAGTATTCGGTATTTTTCAGTATTACGGTATTTTTGTTTTTGGTATTTTTTTGATATTACTGATTAAATACCATTCCGATACCGAGTAATACTGAAACAAAAAACCCAAAATATCGATACCATTCCTGAAACCCCTCAATTCAGTATCGATTGGATACGATATCGGTTCATGACGAGATCTGGATTGATATTCGGGACAATTGCTCATTCCTACTAGTATAGTCTATAGATATATAATATAGATTCTAACGTTATAATTTAATGGGTTTGTTTTTTCAAATTCTATTTTCAACATCCTCCCCGCTCAAACCTTCACAAAACACACACACACTCTCTCTCTCCAATCAGTAACTCCATTCTCTCTCTCTGTAACCAACAAGATCCAAAATTAGGATATAAGTATGAATATGAATCCCTTCTTTTTTTAACATTTATCGTTTGCATATTTGATCGTTAGTCTCGTGCTACGCTTAATCGATTTCTAGGGTTTCATTTCAACAGATTTATACTCTATTCATCTCAATTAGGGTTTTTTCTTTCCATATTTCTGTGTATATTTTTTAGATATAATAATAATAATAATATTAATATCCTGTTATAGTTTAATTTGTCGATTCATTCTTTTTAACGTCTCTAATTCAAAACCACTGTTGGTAGGTTTGTGTGTGGATGCTTAGGATTTTATCCTCCTTCATTGTTGTATACAGATCTTTTAGCTAGAAAAAGACGCCTTCGGTGAGTTTGCAAAGGCTGTCTGTCTACTAATTTGCTGGTTATTACTACTTAGGTAATGCTTTAGAAATGATATGAAGGTTTATTTGCAGTATTTGGAATAGAAAAGTAGAGCAATTGTTGTAAATGATTGAAATATATATATCTATAGATGTTTGTGTTTGATGCTCAAATATTGATGATAATTACATTAATTGTTCACTTACTTTTGTACATAGAATATATCATTTGATGAATTGGGATATCTGTTAATAGTGGTTGTCAGGTGGTTTATGTAGTGTTGTACTGTTGTTGACTATGACCGATATCTTTCCTCGGATGTTGTATGCTTTCTGGACTGTTTGTTTGATTTTGCTCAGAATAGTTTTTGGTAGTGGATAAATATTTTGGTAGTTAAGCATCTGAGATCAAGGCATGCGTATAATTCACTTTGGATCTTAGAAATGTATTTGTAATAGTATACGAATATTTGAAATGTGTTTCAATGCTTAATAGTATTTATCACAAGTTTTATGATTTCTTACATATGTTTAATCTTTTGTTTTCAAGGGTCTACTTTGTCTTATTGGCACCGGGCCGCTGAAGTTTGTTGTGACTGTGGGACCATCAGTCTTGAACATGAATAATTATCACATATACGAAGCAATTGGCCAAGGGAAATACTCGGTAATGAATTTCATTTCTTGACATTCTATCGTTTCTGATCTTTTTGTTTCAGTTTAGTATGTATATTGATTACTTTAACACTGTTTTGCAGACTGTGTACAAAGGGAGGATGAAGAAAAGTATCGAATATTTTGCACTTAAGAGTGTCGATAAATCTCACAAAAGCAAGGTTCTGCAGGAAGTAAGCTTCTTTCTTTATTTGTAGTTTTGTGTAGTAGAGGAGTTTACTTTTATGGCTGTAATACCTCACACACCATAAAAATAAGAATGCATAGGACTTTCACCATCTAATATTATATCCTAAAGAATAGGCTGTAAGTGGTTTCTGCTGTCTTTCTTTTAACTGTTATATATTTGCATCTTTGTTTATTTTGTTTCATTTTTTTCTTTATCTTATACTGACTAGATTGGAATTTGAACTGCAGGTGAGAATTCTTCACTCATCGGATCATCCTAATGTACTCAAATTTCATGCATGGTAAGGCAGTCTCTTGGGAATATTGAATTCTTCAGTTTCTAGAACTATCATTGGTGTTATATGATATCTAATGGTGGAATGGAAGTTAACACTTTTTGTTATATGTTTTTTTTCCTTTTGAAATAGGTATGAAACTTCTGCTCATTTGTGGCTGATTTTAGAATACTGTGTTGGAGGTGACCTCAAGACATTACTGGAGCAGGTATGCAAGTTTTTTTCAAGCATGTCATGTGGCATAGCAAGTTATATGGTTGATACCTATCAAGGCAACTGTATTGTGTAGACATTCAAAGTCGTTGTATCAAGCTCCGTCATAAACATATTGATATTTTAAAGGCTGCTTTATTAATAACATCATTGTAAAAAAAATATAATTATCAATCAACTAGATATTGAATTTGGAAGCAGGTGAACTGCTGATTTTGTGTTTACTTCTGAAGACAGGATCTTGCTGATGACAATTTTGAATAAAATCCAATCCTAAGACACAAGCATCAGTTTTAGCCTTTAGGGAGCTTAGTAGTAATCAAACAATGCAGCTTCCTCTTAAAACTTAATGCGGTCCATTGGTCCTTAACATGTTTGTGAAAAGTATCATTTTGTTACCTCTTCTGTGACAAACTTGACCCATATTTCTTGCTCTGCTCAGTTTTCGTATTTATTGGTTTGACGTGCAAAAATTATCTTGTATCTTTTCATCTTTTGGTCCTTCCATCTTCATCTTTTCAAGCATCTTAGCATTCATCTTCGTCTTATTTTTTTGATATCTTTTATTCTTTAAAAAAATTATTGATTTTTCTACATGATGTATATCAGTATATTTAGATTCTAAAGTTTGGGGGATCTTTCGTTTTTATGTTTCATCTATTTTCTGTAGTTTGAGTTTCTCTGACCCTCCTTTACCATCATGCTTTGTGGATATAGGAATTGAGTAATAGTTGTAGACTTTTAATTATTCAATATCATGGGTAAACAATAAAACACAAAATTTCTGTTATTTATTGATTTGTAGAAGTTTTCAAACATTTGCTAGTGTAACATCTATTTAAGCTTCAACTCGATTCAAAATCATCCTTTTCGTGTTAAAATGCTTGTTTATATACAAACATGGATTGGTGCTACATGCCTATGAAACAAGCTATATATTTTTTTTAACTGAGTTACAGGACAGTAAACTTCCGGAAGATTCAGTACATGATCTAGCACGGGATCTTGTCAGAGGTTTACGGTAAAAGACTATCTAGCCTTTGTATATGGAAAATAATATTTAAAAGTACATGGGTCTAGAGTTTATATTATCTGAGCGATCTTGAATTGGTCAATTATTAGGTATTTACACTCAAAGGGAGTCATCTACTGTGACTTGAAGCCATCAAACATTTTGCTAGATGAAAATGGTCGTACAAAGGTAATTTTGCTTTATTTATAATTTTATAGTTAGTTATTATCCTACTAATGTATTTGTTTTGGTTATATGTTTGCAGCTATGTGATTTTGGGTTATCCAGAAAGTTGAGTGATATATCTAAAACGCCTTCTTCACTGGTGGGTTTTTATTAACAGCTGGCACTAGTATCTTTATTTCATTTTTGTTGCATGAGTTTAGGTTCAGTGGGTTGGGTTGACTCGAAGCACACTCCCAAATATTTAACATTTTTATGCACAATTAGCGTGTCCAATAGATTATAGTTGACCATTTAATTTCAATAGAAGTCAAACCTTTTTTATAAAAAATTTTACATGATATCATGTGATGACTGGTGAGAATACACTTTGAGGACATTTTACCTCGGTGATCCCATTTGACCTGTTTTCATTTTAGCCACACCCTTTTATTTTCTCTGGTTAACGGTTATGAGATAAACCGGAACCCGAGTTAACCCATTCATAAGTAGATGTGCTGGCATTGCCAACTCTATTAGTCTAATATAAATATCTAAGATAACTAATTTGATGGTATATTATATACTTATCTTTTCTTTATAATATTCAGTTACCACAAGCAAAGCGTGGAACTCCATGTTACATGGCTCCTGAGTTGTTTCATGACGGCGGAGTTCATTCTTATGCTTCAGATTTCTGGGCTCTTGGTTGTGTTCTATATGAATGCTACGCTGGCAGACCTCCATTCATAGGAAAAGAATTTACACAGCTAGTAAAGTCAATTCTCACAGATCCAACTCCATCCTTACCAGGCAATCCTAGCCGTCCATTTGCTAATCTCGTCAGTTCTCTTTTAATAAAAGATCCAGCAGAAAGAATTCAATGGTCTGAAATTTGTGGTCATGCTTACTGGAACTCAAAGCTGACTCCACCAGCTTTACCCCCTCAACCCGCTTTTGATAACATGATTGAACTTTGTTATAAACCATGCCTAACAGAAAGAAATCTGAACAAAACCCCACCAAGACAGCGTGATAATTTGAAAGCCACAGTGGGCGCCACTGAAAATTCTAACCACAATACACCTAATAGAGGTGTAGCTAGTGGTCGAAAGATTCAATCTAAAGGTTCTAGTAATACAAAGGGTGTGAATCTGCTACGTCTTTCAAGGATAGCGAAATCAAATCTACAGAGGGAAAATGAAAAAGAGAATTACCGTAGGCCATTGCCTAATAATAATTCTGAACATGAAGCTGATGTTCAAATTGAAAACACTGATATGGAGCTCGATTTTAATGAAAACAATGAAGATGACACACAAGATGAACCTGAAATGGTAACTTCTACCCAAAGCGTTGATGATGAGAATTCATCTGCTCCAGATAACGATTTGATTGCATCACCAATGGTTACTACACCTGCAACAGATGATACTAGAAAAAATGATGAAGAATCCTCTTTAGATCATATTGAAGTACCTGCTACTCCACCGAGTGCTTCACCACAACCGAAGATTAAAAAAGTTATAGAAGGTTCTGATAGCGTGGTTAACGTGTCAACAGTTCTTTGGCATGCATCTGACCTCACGGTTCGGCCGGTAATGCCAAGTAAAAAGATAGACAAAGGGCCAGGGTCAGAGATGGCTCTTTCTCTTCCATTTGATGCAGTTCCAGCATCTGATTTTGCGAAGTTACCAAAAGACCAATTGGAAGTAGTCACAAAATGTATCATAAGCATTCTAAATGGAAACACTTCAGTTGGTGAGAAGCAAAATGTGATCAAATATCTTGAGCTTTTAAGCTGTAGTGTTGAGGCAGCTAATATTCTGACAAATGGTCAAATAATGCTTGTTTTAGTCAAAATGCTTCGGCAGTCTAAAGCCTCAGCTTTGCGGGTACAGCTAGTGTCACTTCTTGGGTTGCTAATACGACATTCTACTGAGATAGATGATGATTTAGCAAATTCGGGGATACTGAGCTCTTTAAACGAAGGCTTAGTGGATCGCCAAGAAAAAGTCAGAAGGTTTTCTATGGCTGCATTGGGTGAGTTATTATTTTATATATCAACTAAGAATGACCAACCGAAAGCAGTTATTCCACCTGAAAGCCCGCTAAAGGAAAACAGGACCTCATCAGGATGGCAGGTCAGCTTTAACTACCATTGCTTTGATCTTAATTTGAAAGATCTTATTGAACTTTGTTTTTAGATGTACTAGGTTTTTTTCCTTCTCATTACAGCATGAAATATGTGATGGAGCCATGGAGGGGTAGATTTGGGTTTTTATATTGATAATGAGCATAGGCGTGAATATAAATTCTCTTAACATAAAAATGGGTTGATTTGCGCTTATATCTAACGTGTCAAATGGGAAAATCTAAAAACAATGTAGTTAAAACGGGTCAAGTGGGTTGGTTGGGTCAAACGGGCAGAAAGTTGCCCATGTGTTTTCAAATGCTTAAACCTTCCTAGAGATAAACTGTTGTCAGATGGGTCTTTTTATTTCTCTAAACGCTGTAATATTATTTATTTCCATTAGTTTTAAAAAAAATTGTTTTCGCCCAACCCAATTAGACCTTTTTTGAGTTTTGACCTGCAATCATACCTTTCTAACTTGCCCATTATTTAGCTTCTAATTTTCAACTTTTTGAAGCAGGTTCCAAATACTCTAATTTCACTTGTAACATCACTTTTACGGAAGGGTGAAGATGACATTACTCAACTTTATGCATTAAGAACAATAGAAAACATCTCAAGCCAAGGAGGATATTGGGCAACCCGTTTCACCAGCCCAGACGTAATCAACAATCTTTGTTACATATTCCGAGCACCCGCAAAACAAGAAACACTGAGACTTACAGCTGGATCATGTCTAGTCCGTTTGACCCGTTTCAACCCGCCCACAATCCAACAAGTAATGGAGAAACTCACCTTCAAAGAAACCGCAAACGCCATTTCCAAAGGAAGTCCACGTGAGCAACAGATCTGCTTAAATCTTCTGAACATGGCAATGCTTGGCAGCAATCTTTTTGCCAATATTGGCCGCCACCTCTTACCGTTAATAGAAGATAAAAGCCTAGTACCGAATTTGATATCTCTTATTGAACATGGGGGTGAAGTTTTGAGAGGAAAAACACTCGTTTTTATTACCCTCCTTTGTAAAAACCGAAAACGATGGCTTGCTCATTTTTTCTTTAATGTGAAACTTTTAACGACTGTGGATAGGTTGGTGAAGGAAAAGGGTGTTTATCTGCAGCAATGTTTGGAGGCGTTTATAAATGGTGTGGTGTCCATTATACCGGGCTTACTGGATATGATCATTGCTGATATTAAGCAACTGCATGGCGGGAAACGACATGTGCAAGGTGGTGGTTTAACTGGCAAAGCTGGTGGTTCAAAGACCAATTTGCCACTTTTTCTGGTGGTTCTTAACCTTCTTTGCAGTTCATCGTTTAAACGCAGGGTGGTTGACTCTCAGATTCTTCAGCAACTCAAAGTACTAATCAAATTGGTCGAATCGCCATTTCAGGTAAACAAAACAGTTGTTGATATTTTAGTTTCATCCATGGGTGTAAATAGGCCGGGCTTGAGCTGGAGCTCTAAGGTCGAGCTCAACTCGTTTATTTCTTTTTTGAAGCTTGAGCTTGTCTGTGACTGGTTTTCAAGCTTGAGCTTGGTTTGTTTATAATTTATTAATTAATTATCAAATTGTTTTATCTATATACATTAATATCTATTTTTAATTTTTTATGTCTTCACATTAACTATAATTTCTATATGTAACATAATATGTCTACATTAGTTATTATTATGTAAATCAGTAAATGTATATTTAGTAGATAAAATAAATTTGTATAAATAATTGCCTGGTTTAGGCTTACGAGCCTAGTCAAACTTGATACATGAATCTCGAGCTCAAATTTGTTTATTAAATGAGCTCCAATTCAACTAGAGCCTATGTAAGCTTTGCTCGATCTGAGCCTTTAGTAAACCAATCTTGGGCAGCTCACGAGCATCTTGGTTCGTTTTCACCCCTAGTTTAATCTTTCACCTGCATAAATGAATACAGTTGCATATAGTGTTCTTCAACACAAACACTCTTTTTGGTTGGATTTCAGGGACGAGACGATTTTCTGTTAACCCTTTTACGGGTTCTTGAAGCAATCACTGAAGAAGGTTCTATAATTGAGGAAAATCACACAACTTTTGTCATTGAAATCCTCCCGAGTCTATCGGTTATTTGTAAAGGAAGTAAAGACGGAGATGCAAGATTCTTATGCTTAAAAATATGGTTTGAGGTGGTTGTTAATATGCTAAATGAAGCACCAAAGGATACCCGAAGACTAGAGGTTTTGAAATCAGTATGTCGTGATCATTTCGTCCCAATGTTTCCAATGCTAATGGAGGATGAAGACCCAACTCCGATATACGCACAGAAACTATATGATATGCTGCTTGAGTTCAATGTTATCATACAATAATGGCTAGGTTTCCTTTTGATGAAATTCATGGTTTGTATGCTATACACTCAATGTTTCCTGAACACGAAGACTGTTTATATTTGTTTGAATGGTACATGTAGTTGCCAACATAAACCATATTTGTGTTATCTAGACGTATTTTAAACCACGTAATCCAAACAAGACTAGTTAAACATGTTTGTCTAAACAAAATTTGTGTAATTTCCTCTCTGTACAATTCATTTTGTCAAGACCGATTCTATAATTTAGTTTAATATTAATTTGTAGTTAACTCCTTAGATGAATTAAGTGTGCCAAACACTATATAGTATGGAATGGAGCCCTTTGCGCCACATAAATAGAGGCTCCATTCAATAACAACATGCAATGGATCATGAATCGCATAAAGCGTGAACAAGTGGATCATGGATCGCAAAAAGCGTATTCATAAAAATATTTGGAAAAGGAAAGGATACGAGAAGGCGTTGACAAACACATCAAAGCATCTCCTGTCAACACCCAAACAAAAAAATGCACAACCACAAAATCCTAGTCTAGAAAAGAAACAGAGGAATTCAGTATAATACTGTATTAGCTAAAACCTTTAAACAACCAACCATCTTAATTGCACTTAGCATTTATAAGTAATCAACAGACACACTTTAGTAGCAGCTAGGGACTAACAATCAAAGACACCCACCACCGGGGATACCCCTCTTTAACCAAATCTGGTTCGGACGCAATAATGGTAGTCAATGTTGACCGGAAAAGTGACGATGGTGGTTGCACTGAAGAGCGGATACACCAGAAGGGGAAGGAGGATTAAAAGGTTGAAGATGGCGATTATGTTAGCGTTTCAAAAGCTTTTATACGGATGGAGGAAAAAGGACGCGTGGAAAGGAAAATAGGACCCGTGTTCATGAAGCTGTACCAGCCAACACGCACATGTTTTATAAAACAATCGTACAACATCTACAACCATACAGTACAACCATCTAATGCACAGAACACTCTTAAAGCTCATGGTACAACCTAGCATTGCACCAATGCTTTGGTAATTAGAAGTATTTATATTAAATGGTTATCTGCTACACATTTTAGGTGCAAGTTCACACACTCGAGTCATCTCTGGTTGTATACACTCCTTTGGTTGTTAAACTCTAGGAGACATACAATTTCACTTATAGGAGACGTGCAATCTATTTTACGGGACCGTTGTCAAACACGAACACCAACCACTTGTGTTTCTTCTTTTGTTATTTCCTTTATTTCAATTGTATATTGAGAGCTGAATCCAAGAAAGTGGAAAAGCATGCTAAAGCATGTGAGGATAATCAGTATGTTTTCGTTCCCTTGGCCTTCGACACATTCGGTTCCTTGGCACCGGAGGCGGTGCGGTTTTTGGCTCGGGTTCAACGAGTAGTGCACAACAACTCCCCCCCAGGGCGAGGTTTTGTTTTTAGCAGATTGTGTTTTTCTATTTAAAAATGGGTGGCGGCGCAGCTTGTTGCTCGCCTACCTAACATCCTTATCTAATTTAAAATTATTTTAACCAAAAAAAATTGTAAATTATACTTAAACTTTGTTTTTCTTGGTATTTTTTTGCATTATTATTAACGGTGTCCAATTACTAATTCAATCATTAATAACTACTCTTATTTTGCATCAAGTTGAACTCCTTTAGCCATGCATCACATAAGCACACATGATGGATAAAAAAATCTTAAAGGTTAATAATATCTTGTCTTTCTCACTTGATTAAACATTTTGCTTTCAACTTCAACCTTTTTATAATCCTAGCATCTTTTCAAACCTTTTGACATATACTCTATCATCAAGTTTGCCTCCAAGTCAAACATTTTTTTTGTTTATGTTTCTCTTCTCTCTTTCTAACTTCTCTCATAGAACACCACTTAAGAAGAGACCAAATGTAGGTCAGTTGAATATGACCATTATACCCCTTTGAATATCTTTTAACTTCTGCTTTTTTGACCAATCATGACTGTTATACCCTTTGAATATCTTTTAAGTTTTCTTGACTTTGTCACATTACTTTATTTTTTTTTTGTAAAAAAATTTACACTAAATTGACAAATTTTGCTACAGCCATGTTTATTTTTCATCATTTAACATCCACAATTTAACCTCAAATAATACTTCAAAACTCTCAATTTGTATTCTAGTGAGTTACAAATAATTATTATTTTTACTTATTTCATACCACTAAGTTGTCTGCAAAAGCAATCATCAAGCTCGTTTGGCAAGAATGCTCTAATTTGATTCACATAATAAAATAAATAAAAGGGTCATATTAAGATAGAACACTTGATCAATGTATGTAGGGGAGAGCTGCCACAAGGAAGAGCACACTCAAATTATTATTGAGGGGTAAATAGTTTCATAGGTGACTAAATTTAAGTATTTAGGTTCTTTTGTACAAAGGGATGTGAAAATAGATAGTGACATAGCCCATCACATTCAGGTTGGATGGTGTAGGAGGAGAGCTGCCACTGGGGTTTTGTGTGACAAGAGCTTCCCAAATAAATTAAAGGGAAAATTTTATAAGGTTATGATCAGACCTGCTATGTTATACGGAACAAAGTGTTGGACCATTAAGAAGATATATGCACGCAAGCAAGTTGGAGGTAACGGATATGAGGATGTTGAGGTTGATGTGTGGGCACACTAGGTTAGATAGGATAAAAAATTAGGTTTTTAGGGATAGGTTGGAGATAGCTAGTATATCAGATAAGATAAGGGAGGGGAGACTGAGATGGTTTGGGCATGTAAAGAGGAGACATGCGTTGGCAACAGTTAGAACAATAGAAAGTCTTACTGTTGAGGGGAGGAGTAGAGGCAGGCCGGAACTTACATGGGATGAGCGAATCAAAAAGGATTTGCTAGACTTGCACCTCTTCGATTCGAGGACATGGTTGATGATAGGAGTTTGTGAAAACGTAAGATTAAGGTTAAGGACTTGTAGAGGGTGTTATCTTGTGTTAGTGTCTTGTCATAGGAGCACAATTTTTTTTCGTTTATGTTTTGGTAACTTGTGCAAGTTATCATTTAACTATGTGTGGATATGATGTGTTATTTATTTTATCTATATCATTTTTAGTATATTTATGGGTATATTATTTAGCTAGTTGTGTGGTGTTGTAAGTTTCCTAACTCTCATATCTGGGTTGTCTTTGGAGCTGGGGGCCTTACCGGAAGCAACCTCTCAAGGTGTGCCTACATCTCACTCTCCCCACTTGTTCAAATATATAGTTCAAGTTATTGGACTTGTCTAATAGTGTGTTATTGGGCTTATAATTATAAGTGTGTTCTGTTGGGCTTATGGCTGGTTGAGTATTTCAGGTTGGCCCATTGACTTGACCCGGTTATTGTTGGTTGTTACGAAGACTTGTTTAAGTCGTTGGATTGGAATGATCTCAGCCGTTGATACAAGTCGTTGAGTAGAAGATTCTGGAGCTGATATAAATATCTTGTCTCTCTCTCATTATTGTATCAGTCTCATTATTTTTTCTTATTCGTCTCTCTTATTTTGTATTAGGGTTTTCATCTTGTAATCTCTGTATCGTCTAGTTCATCTCTGTAAGTGTTTGTTCTTAATCAGTCTTCATCTGCTGATTATGTTGATCAGCAGCTGATTGACTAGACTTTGTATTATCTTGAACTCAGTAATTGCTGAGTTCTTTGGGTTCTTGGTTGGGTACTTTTTGGTTTGGGTAATAATAGATTTTGTCACCGTTTTGTCGCTATTTCTCTTGTTCTTGTGTTGTTGTTGATTGTTGTGAGTTGTATTAGTTAGAATCATACTTTTCTACATGGTATCAGAGCCTCAGGCTCTCGATCTTGGTGTCGTTTTGTTTTCCGCTGTTATTTCTTGTGTTTGTATTGATAGGGATCTTATCTGAATATAGATCTGGTCCTTATTTGTTTTTGAGTAGTAGATCCGATCTGGTTGTAGATCTGGTCTATTACCTCTGTGTGTCTCTGTTCTTGTGATCAGGACTGTCTTTAGGTCAACATCTGTTGGCTGTGGATTGCTGTGGATCTTGGATTGGAGTTAAAGCAACAGTTGCACTCACAACTCAGTACCCTAAGTGAAGGTGCTGGTTGTGGGTTTGGCGAAACCCTAACTTGGGTTCCCCTCTCTGTGAGATCTTTCCTTTCTTGTTATTTGTTTGTTCGTGTCTAGAGGCACTGATCGGGTTAGGGTGGACCGGTATTGGCCAAGTATCTGGTGTCTTAGTTTGTGATCTGTCTATTGCTTGTGATTGTTCTTGTTGTTTGCTTGTCTGATTAAATTTGTTATATATATATACATATATATAGATAATAAAAGAGTTCCTGTGTTAAGATCTGGGTGGGCACCTTGAGTGACGAACCCACTATCTGAACACTGACACAACTTCACTCTTCTTAGGGTTATTATCTGTTCTTGTAGTTATCTGTTTTTGGTTGTTGTTTATCTGCCGTTTGTTTCTCTACCATAGGTGATGTAGTTGATCAGTAAATTAGACATTGGTGATCCCCTGTATATCCATCCTAGTGATACCAGTACCCTTTCAATCATCACTATTAAGTTGAAGGGGACTGAAAACTATTCTGCCTGGTCAAGCTCTATGAAACTTGCTCTCCAGGCTAAGAATAAGTTTGGGTTCATTGATGGTAGTTTAGTTAAGTCTGAGGATAATGAGGTCTTAGGAAAGCAGTGGGACAGGTGCAACTCAGTTGTCCTGTCCTGGTTGCTTAACTCAGTTAGTGAAGAGCTGTTCTTAGGTCAGGTTTTTTCAAAATCAGCCAGAGATGTCTGGTTTGATCTTAAGGAAACCTTTGACAAAGTTGATGGATATCTGTAGTGTTTAACCTCTATCAAAAGATAAATTCATTAACTCAAAATGGAAATACTGTTTCAGAATACTATCAGAAGCTGAACACAATGTGGAAGCAGTTAGACTCTATAGTCCAACTGCCTTCATGTTCATGTTCAGCTGCAAATAAATTCAATGATTTTAATGCCTTGATAAAGTTAATGCAATTCTTAATGGGTCTAGATGATGTGTATCAACCAGTCAGGTCAAATTTGTTAATGCAAGATCCATTACCTTCTGTCAGAACAGCCTTCTCTATTGTTTCTAGGGAAGAGTCTCATAGAGGCTCAGGTTGTAGTTCAAAAGGTCAGAATATGTCTTTCTTATCCAAGGCATCTCAACCTTTTGACAATAGAAAGAAAGCTACCAACAGAGGACCCAACCCTTTCTTAAAATGCACTCACTGCAACATGTTGGGTCACACTGTTGATAGGTGTTATGAGTTAGTGGGTTATCCTCCTGGATTCAAGAAGAAACTAAGAGGACAGACTCCTAGGTCTAATTTGTCTAATAACATAGGAACAAGTAGTAAAACACCTATCTCTTCTGCTTCTGTCTCTGGTTTGCCTTTTTCACCTGAACAGATCAACAAGATTATGAATCTGATCAGTGAGAAAGGGAATGGTGATCCTCAAAGCTCCAATTCAGGAGGTAAAAGTGTTATACTTAATGGTTTTTCTGGGGTGTCTAAAATTTCTATGTTAGGAAAAGTTTTTGAAAAATTTTCAAACTGTTCCAGTACTGTAAAAAAGGCCATCTGTTTTGGGTGGATCACAGATTCAGGGGCCAATCAACACATGTCTAAAAGTGATGAATGTATGTTTAACTGTGTTGATGTTTCTGAATATAATGTACAAGTGAAACATCCAAATGGCACTTGTGCTAAGGTCACTAAGATAGGAGATGTTAAGTTAGCAAATGGTGTTATTCTATATGATGTGTTTTTAGTTCCTGATTACTGTGTTAATCTTCTATCTGTTCATAAGTTAGCTAAGGATAATAAACTTAGTGTTTTGTTTGATGAACATCACTGTTATATCCAGGATTCCAAATCAAAGAGAGTCCTGATGACTGGTGATCAAAGTGATGGTCTCTATTTTGTAGGTGGTAATGTGAGTGTCAATTTGTGTTTTAGTAGTGTGAGTGACACCAATCTATGGCATAGTATATTGGGTCATCCTTCTGATCAGGTTCTGGCCATACTAAAACAAGACTTAAACATAGGGAAAATTGATTCTCAACCTTGTGACATATGTCACAAGGCTAAACAAGTTAGATTGCCCTTCCCTATTAGTGAACATAAGACCAAACATGTGGGTGATATTGTTCACTTGGATGTTTGGGGACCTTATAAAGTCACTAGTAGAGAAGGTTATAAATTTTTCTTAACAGTTGTAGATGACTTTTCAAGAACAGTGTGGTGTTATATGTTAAAAAACAAGGGTGAAGTGTTTGAAAACTTACTTGTTTTTTATGAACTTCTAAAAACTCAGTTTCAAAAGAGAGTAAAAATCTTTAGAAGTGATAATGGTAGTGAGTTTGTAAACAAGCAAATGGATGTTTTCTGTAAAACAAATGGTATTATTCACCAAACTTCCTGCACTTATACACCACAACAAAATGGTGTAGCAGAAAGAAAACATAGACACTTGTTAAATATGGCCAGGGCATTGTTATTTCAGAGTGGATTACCTCTTGTGTTTTGGTCTGACTGTGTATTAACTGCCACTTATTTAATAAACAGGGTTCCCTCTTCTGTTCTGTTAGGAAAAAGTCCATATGAGGTAATGTTTGGGTTCCCCCCCATTCTTGACCATTTGAAAACATTTGGGTGTTTATGCTTTAATACAGTCTTAGATAACAATGATAAGTTTTCAATTAAAGCAGAAAAATGTGTACTAATAGGGTATTCAAATGTTAAAAAAGGTTATAAGTTGTGGTGTATTGAAACAAAACAAGTTTTATTTTCTAGAGATGTTCGATTTTATGAGGAAATATTTCCTTATAAACTAAATGATTTTACAACAATGGAGTTTCATCCGGAGTTAAAAGATGTTACACACTTAAACTTTTTTAACTGTTTTGAATCTAACACCCATTCTAGTTCTCAAATGGTTGACCCAATACTTCCCGATGATGAAAGGGGAACCAATAGGTCTTATGAAGTTCCTACTAGTTTGCAATCAGGGAATCTTCACAGGGCTGCTGGGGGGGGGGGGTAGATCATGTTGCTAGTCAGCAGGATCAGCAGCCTGGTAGTCCAGGTAGTAGGATTCCTGATAGGAATTGTGTTTAGAAAATCCGATCAGTTTAACCTTAGTGCCTATGTTGATGCTGATTGGGCAAAATGCATAGTCACTAGGAAATCAATTACCGGATATTGTGTGTTCTTAGGAAATTCTCTTGTTTCTTGGAAAAGCAAGAAACAGAGCACTGTGTCAAGGTCTTCAGCAGAAGCTGAGTACCGAGCACTGTGCTCAGCCACTTGTGAAGTCATTTGGCTAAAAAACTTGTTAAGTGAGCTGAATGTAACAGTGAAACTACCTGTTAAACTGTTTAGTGACAGTAAGGCTGCAATTTCAATTGCAGCCAATCCTGTGTTCCATGATCGTACCAAACATTTTGAAATAGATATTCATTTCATAAGAGAAAAGATTTCAAAAGGTGTTGTATGTACTGTTAAAGTGGATTCCAGCAATCAAATTGCTGATATATTCACAAAAGGGTTAGATGTTAAACAACACAATGTGCTGTGTGAAAGTCTTGGAATGTTGGACATGTTCAATACTTGAACTAAGGGGGCATGTTCAAATATATAGTTCAAGTTATTGGACTTGTCTAATAGTGTGTTATTGGGCTTATAATTATAAGTGTGTTCTGTTGGGCTTATGGCTGGTTGAGTATTTCAGGTTGGCCCATTGACTTGACCCGGTTATTGTTGGTTGTTACGAAGACTTGTTTAAGTCGTTGGATTGGAATGATCTCAGCCGTTGATACAAGTCGTTGAGTAGAAGATTCTGGAGCTGATATAAATATCTTGTCTCTCACTCTCATTATTGTATCAGTCTCATTATTTTTTCTTATTCGTCTCTCTTATTTTGTATTAGGGTTTTCATCTTGTAATCTCTGTATCGTCTAGTTCATCTCTGTAAGTGTTTGTTCTTAATCAGTCTTCATCTGCTGATTATGTTGATCAGCAGCTGATTGACTAGACTTTGTATTATCTTGAACTCAGTAATTGCTGAGTTCTTTGGGTTCTTGGTTGGGTACTTTTTGGTTTGGGTAATAATAGATTTTGTCACCCTTTTGTCGCTATTTCTCTTGTTCTTGTGTTGTTGTTGATTGTTGTGAGTTGTATTAGTTAGAAACTTAGAATCATACTTTTCTACACCACTCCCCAGACCCTACTAATAGTTTTTATAGCCATGGGTGAGATTATACTAGGTATGATTGATTGATTGACTTGATCAATGTATGATCTGATTGTATATCTGCTTGGTCTAATGCTGAATAAATGTTGAAGTTCCAAAAAGTCGAAGAACCTTGACCTTGAATCTACTGTGTGGACAATGTATAAAAGGGCCGTTTGACCTATTCAAGTCAAACATCAATAAATACACATTTAAGAATGATTCAAGATTAAGTTGTTTGGAACGTGTTGAAAAACAAATGAACACTCTAAGACCAATTAATAAAAACTTACAACTTATATGAAACAATTCAAGTTATATGAAAGTGAGTCTAGACTTTAAATATCTATGGGAAGAATATAAAATACGAAGATGGTTATGGACCAATCATTTAAGACAAAGTATAGCTAAAAAACCATGTTTCTACCTTTGAGCGAAGTTTCCCTTGCATGTGCCAAGACTCTTGTCCATTTGGTTTGGTCAAGTGACACAATTGCAAACACCTTTTGTTAATTAGTGTTAAAGTTCTTATAAAAGCAACCATCTAAATTAAAGTATGCTCACCATACTCTTAAACAGACTTTATAATTTGTGTTATGATTTTGATTTTCATCTTTATATTTTTAGCTAAAACAATAGGGGAATTTTAGCATGTTGTCAAACTTATTTATTAACTCATATGACTCGTTTAGATAATAAAGGGATTACACGTGTCATGTTTGTTTTTACACGTTTTAAGCGTGTTTAGATTATAGTTGATGTATTTGACGCAAATATATAAATCATGTTCGGGTTTTCCAGTTCTACAAATGAATCCAAAACATGTCAATATGACATGATTAACACATCACCCCTAGTTAGTTTGACATACAAATGTCTATACTAGCAAAAAAACATTGAGCTAGCAAAAAACTCGAGCTAGCTCTTTCATCTCCTCCAAACTTACCTTCTCTCTCTTTCTCTTACATAAATGACTGATGGTCCTCACGAACGGTTGGTGGTCGATGACCACTCGTAGGGCTGTTTGGAAATCTACTCAAAATCGGCTATGTTTTTAAATGAGCCAGCTCAGCTTGATTTGGTTTATAAACAAGCTGAGCCCGAGCCAAGGTAAGCTCGGCTAGTGACTCGCTCGTTTAGCCCTTATAAGCTTAATCCCAAATTTATACACACATAATATAGCCTAAGAGTGTAACATATTTTTAAATCGTAGTTTTTAAATAAGTAATAGTCATTTTTAGTGATAACTAATCGATGATTCACACGACTCAAGTTCATTGACTCTCTGCTTCTTGAGCTAGCTCAAGTTTTTTGCTAGCTCAACGTTTTAACTCGTTAAGAAAAACGAGCCGGTTCAATTCGACTCGGCTTTTAAACAAGCTAAGCCCAAGCCCACACTGACTGACTAGGCTTGACTTGTTTATAGCCATAACCACAAGATCTACCTCCATCTTTCATAGTTTCATGTCTTCGTTCATGGGATCAATATATGGTCCCCATGTCTAATAATCTAACACGACAAATAAAAGTCTCGATACTTGATCCTGGATAATAGTGGTTTAACATAGACAGCTGTTTTGGAAGGATTGGTTGAATTTTATGTAGCGATACATATATTATAAGTCCAGCTGTATCTTAACATTCAAGACAGCATTAAATTGGCACTCGTGCGAACACATGACCCACACGTGGATGTATATCCATGTGATACCTGATTTATCGTCCTCATTCATTCTTTAACATTATTAGTCCAAACACAAATTTCAATTTCTCCTTTTCCACGTATATATGTTTGTTTATTCATTAGTTTTTGCATACAAAAATTCCAAGTCTATACTTACAATGGGTGTTTTTTTAGTTGTTGGATCTTTTTTTTAGTTTACATAAAGAAACATGTTTTCCTAATAACACATGTAACCTTTTACATTATGTTATATTTTAGTATTCAATAAGAAAACACAAATACAATCCTATATTTTCAATAAGATTCATTTTGATCGCACAATGATTTCACACAAGAATGATTATGAACGAAATGGAGAAACTTGTAAGCAAAATCTAGTATAAATTAAGGGTAAATCGAGTGTGAATATGTGATGATTATATTACTAGGATTGTTTTTGACAACGTAAGTGAAAGTTAGAAATGCCGTAGATCAAACCGTAAGTATAAATTATTATTGGTTTTTATAGATTAGTTTGGATTACCAATAACCAAATTTTGTTCCTTTTATTAAAAAAATAACAACTATATAGAACGGCCAACTCACACATGACACACTCACTAAAATACATAGAGCTAGAACCCTTGACCACCTAAGAAAAACCACATTTACTACAAATTTTATACCCATAAACCACAAAACACCTTTGGTATATACAACTACATTCATTCTAAGGGGGGAGGGGCGCCACCAGCAGAACATTTATGGAGCACCTCCACTGCACCAATTACAGTCTGCAATGTGGACCAACACTCGTGAAACCCTCCAGCGGCAGCAACACCCGTGGATATTTCTGGTTCCCCCTCTCCTCTGCAACTGGGACCACTTCTGGTTCCCCCCTCTCCTCTTCCCCAAACCAATACCGGCTCCGGTTATATACACAACTAGGGTTTATATTCACACAACCCCTCCACGGGTCGTCTGGGCCTGGACGGCCCGTAGAGGGCCAAATGGGCATGTAGACGGGTCGTCCAGGCCCAGACGGCCCGTTTAAGTGCTTAAACCCTAAACCCGACGGCCAGTCAAGGCCAGGACGACCCGTCAAAAAGCATCAATTCCAAAACAATCATTGGTAATCATTGGCAATGATTAGGTGATGATTAGGTGATGATTATTTTATTTTTTTATAAGTGTAGTGAGTGTGGATGTTTAAAATGGGTTTGAATGTTTGGTTTTTGGTTTTTTATAAATGTTTGGTTTTTTATAAATGTTATTTTTTTTATTTGTATAATCTGATCTTTTTTATATAATTGTGTATATGAATATGAACTAATATCGTTTATGTTGCCGAAGTAAACAAAACCCAAGATACGAACAAGATGAACAATAAAACATAAATAAGTATAATATTCCAAAAATTTACATAAAAGTAAGAGTTCAAATGTTCAACCAAAATACCACCAACCCGTCTAACCCGACCCACCCTGCTGATCCGACCCACCCGGCTGATCCGACCCACCCGGCTGACTGGTGGACGCCCCACCATGCTGTCTGCTGGACGCCCAACCCGGAAGTGGACGCGGCTCCAAACCAGCTTCCCGCCGTCTCTCATTCTCGCTCTCCAACATCCACCGCATGTCAGCTCCCATCGTCTGCACATCAGCCCGCAACGACCCTAACTGATCCAGGATCTGCTGAAGTACCTGGGTCGTGTCATCATGCAACCTGACAGCATGATAAACGCGGCCAGGACGCTGTCGCTCATCAATGGGAGCATCTGGCATCTCTATATCGACCGGTGGGTCGCCGCCAACGTGTGGCATCTGGACCTCAGGGGCATTCGGCCCATCGAGATGTACCAGCGGCTGTGGCACAAAATGCTCGCCACGGTCGCCAGCCTCACCTAACACGTCTCTACGGGCCGTCCAGGCCCAGACGGCCCGTCCTAAAGCACCTTTTTCAGACTTTTCAGTCTGAACTGCCTGCTTTTGCAGGAGTTCAGACTGATCACCCATTACATCGTACTTATACGGGCCGTCTGGGCCTGGACGGCCCGTCGTTTTTGTCTTTTCTGCAAACAAACGGCCCGTCGTGGCCTGGACGGGTAGTCTTGAAACCCTAATTTTGTTTAACGGCCCATCTAGGCCTCGACGACCCGTCTAGAGGTTGTTTAGGGTTTTTTTGAGGTTGTGTGAATAACATCACCCCCAATACCCCGTGCCACCGACGACGATGTTGCTGTAAGGATAGTAACCTACCCGTAACTTCGTAAGCATTTCGTGAAATGTCCCGCAGAAAATTCAACTACTTAAATATTTAATGAGTAATATTTCACTCAAACAATCTTCAATTTCTAAGTAAAAAAATTCAATCACTTAAATAGTTCACTGAGAATGGTAATAATACCATCTCCAATGCTAAATGTGCCTTTAGGTGCTCTTAACTGCCACGTCACCTGCTACATAATATCCTTATAAATCCCTAAAAATCTCAATTTCATCTCACACCTTGCAAATATCCTTACCATTCTTAATTTCCACCTCATCACCTACCCATTACACACAATATCTATATAAATTTTTTTTTTTTTTACTTTGGACCCACTTCATCACATGAACCGAGACAAACACATGCCTTATGCAAGGATACCTCACCTAAATACTCCTTGAGATGAGTTCACTACGATGCTTAGGGCCTCAAAGACTTGATCTCCACGGACCCATTGAAGAAATTCCAATATTTTACTCAAAACAATCTTTATCTTTATTCAATAAAAGGTAAATCTCTAAGGGGCTGTTTGTTTGATTAAGTGCTGAATCATTAAGAGGTCTGAATGGTTAAGACGTCTAAATGATTAAGTGCTGAATCATTAAGTTGAACCTCTTAATGGTTAGTTTTCTTGTCTCACATTGGTAGGAGAGTCTCATTAAGGTTCAGCATAGTTCAATGCTTAATGGTTCAACAACGTCCCAAGTCTTAATGATTTAGTCTTAATCATTCCATTTAGAAGCTGAAACAAACGCGCTGAACGCTGAATCATTCAGTGCTGAATGGTTCAGAGCCTCATTAAGAGGCTTACCAAACAACCCCTAAGTATTACTCCCTCCGTCCCAATTTAAATGTTCTAGGTCAAAAAAACACACATTTTAAGAAAATCTTTTGTTTGTATGTGGTCAAATGACAATAATATCCTCAAAAGTGATGATCGTGTTTTGTCTTTTATGTGCAAAACTGCAAATTACATTTTTATTTTTGAAAATAAACATTTAATTTGAGACAAAAAAAAGAATGACATTTAAATTGGGAGAGGAGGATTAATTATTCAAACAAAAATAATACTATAAACTTTCCATAGTTTCCTCTCTCTATCCTCTCCTTGAACCACCTCCTCCCCCTGTCTATTTCACTCTTATATCCTCATCATATCTACTCCATCAAACTTCACAATCCATACACAAACACACACAAACACACATGTATGTACATATATCTAGAGAGAGAGTATAGAGAGAGAAATATAACCATAACAAAAGATACACACATACACTCACACAAACATTCATCTCCTACACACTTCATTTTTCTGATATCTAAACAGATCTAAACCCACACAGTATCACTCAAATTCAATCAGATCTTCATCAATTCCATCTGGGTATGATCCAAAACCTCAATTTTTAACAAAAAAACAAACATTAAACTGTGATTTACCTTAATTTTATTTTATGTATTAATTCCCTAATTTTCCCTAATTATAATCTTGATTGTACATATCTTGTATTCTTTAGGTAAAGTTTGAATCTTTATTAGTCAAAGATTAAATCTTGACCAAATTATTGTTCTTTATCAATGTTGACTGAATATTTGTTTGACCTTTAGGTTGTTTTGTTCTTATTGGCTTCTTGTTATTTGTCTGTGTTGTAATAAATAATAATCAATCTTTGTTACTTTGTTAGGGTATTTTACAACTGTTATTGGATGTTGAGAGATGAGGGATGTTATTAGCACAATTGATGAACATTTTAACTGCCTGCTGGTACCCGACGTCTGACCGGTATGATATCGGTTCGGAGAGTGTCGTTGGCCGGCAGGAAGGGCTTTTATGGTGTAAGGATTATGGGAGACATGTTCATGGTGAGTACTCAATGGCTGTGGTTCAAGCTAATATGTTGCTTGAAGATCAAAGCCAGATTGAGTCGGGTGCGTTGAGCTTTTCGGATTCGGGTCCGTTTGGGACGTTTGTTGGAGTTTATGATGGTCATGGTGGACCCGAAACGTCGCGTTATGTTAATGATCATCTGTTTCAGAATCTTAAAAGTGAGTCATTGATATTATTTACTTGAAATGTTGAATCATAGTTTAAATCATATCAAATTTGTTGATTTATAATTTTTTTTTTTTTTTTTTTGAATTTATAGGGTTTGCTACAGAACAAAAATCGATGTCTATGGATGTGATACGTAAAGCGTATCATGCGACAGAAGAGGGTTTTTTATCGATTGTTGCTAAGCATTGGACGGTTAAGCCGCAGTTAGCTGCTGTTGGAACGTGTTGTTTAGTTGGCGTTATTTGTGATGGGATACTTTACATTGCTAATGCTGGTGATTCTCGTGCTGTTTTGGGACGGACTGTGAAGGCAACTGGGGAGGTTATTGGTATTCAGTTATCAGTGGAACATAACGCGAGTATTGAGTCGGTTAGGCAGGAGCTTCATAGTTTGCATCCTGATGATCCGCAGATTGTGGTATTGAAACATAACGTATGGCGTGTAAAGGGGCTCATACAGGTACGGTTCATGTGTTTTCTTATATTGTGAGCTTTGTGTGGGCAAATAAGACAATATTGATAACAAACAGTGGCGAATCTTGACCCGAAACTTCGGGGGGTCGGAAGTCACCGGGGGGTCAGAAGTCACTAGTTTCAGGGGGTCGAAACCTTATATACCAAATTTTTTTTATACGAATACTATATAATCGGGACTTCTGCGCGAAAATTTGGGGGGGGGGGGGGGCGCCCCTTAAAAGGATCGCCACTGATAACAAACAATGACAAATTGTTTTTTTATATCTTGTAAATGATGCTAGTTATTTTTCTTCTTGTTTGGATTGTTATTGTAGATATCAAGATCTATAGGTGATGTATACCTAAAAAAGGCAGAATTCAACAGGGAACCATTGTATGCAAAGTTTCGTCTTCGTGACCCTATTAGGAGGCCGATACTTACCGCTGACCCATCAATATCTATACATGAAATCCAACCAACCGATCAATTTATCATATTTGCATCCGATGGTCTTTGGGAGCATCTTAGTAATCAGGAGGCCGTGGATATAGTGCAGAATCACCCGCGTAAAGTAAGTCCATTACACTTTGCAAGGATGCGTAATTTTGGATTTAAATGTGAAGTACAACGGTTCTTTTTTACATTTCCAATATCATGAGCCACCCGTATTAGACATTCCTGAAAACCACAGTGTATTTTAGAATTAGCTTCGGTCAACTGGGTCGAACGGGTTGAAAGTCACTGAAGTGTATTTTGAATGGCATTATAACCAAGTCTTTTTATGTTAAATATTAGAAAACTAATGAAGTAGTAGTATGACCATGCTCCACAAATTATTTGTCTTTTATGAATATATAAATTTTATGCGATGTTTGTCACCGCTACTTGACCTGGCATGTTTTGGTGTGTGCTATCAAGTACTTGTTTTGACACATTACACAGTTGTCCGAACTTTTATTTCGAAAGTTTTTTTTTTTAAATTCTTTTGCATGGTATGGCTAAAATGAAAATACCTTTTTGCCCTTAATAACTAAACACAGTTTAGGCAACATTTCGGTTTGTAGATATAAATACTGACCGTTTGTGATAGTGGTAGTGGTGGAATGACTTAACGAGCATGAGCTTGCTTTTTTGATGCAGGGAATTGCTCGAAGACTGATAAAAACCGCCTTACAAGAGGCAGCAAAGAAGAGGGAGATGAGGTACACAGATTTGAAGAAAATCGACAGGGGAGTAAGGCGTCATTTCCACGACGACATTACAGTTGTAGTTATATTCCTAGACTCGAATCTAGTCAGTAAAGCAAGCTCACAGAAAGGACCAACTCTGTCTCTTAGAGGTGGCGGGATCAACCTCTCAGGGAAAACTCTGGTGGCACCACCGTCAACTGCGTAGGATCACGCCTGCACCGCTTACTCTTGCTATTCTTGATTACCATTCAATGTAGTTGGATGGATTTAAAAGGGGAGGTTTAAAAGGTAATTTTCCATCTCTAATTTTAATTCCATGATGTATAGAGAGTTATTTGAAGCTTATGTTATGTAAATCTTGTAAAACTTGTTCTTAGAGTTATATTTCTTTTTGATTCTTCACTTTATGGACCTGTTAATATGGAAAAAACAGCGAATAAAAAGCGTGTATACGTCAACACAAACTGTTTAGTCCCAAACGACACTAGAAATGACATGTTTTGACCCGTTATCCTTACCCAGCCGAGATATTTTACCGCCTCTATTGTTTTACATGTATTGTTTACAGCCTCTATCTCTGATGCATGAACTAAAAACACAACTCCTATATTCAATAAACCAGTTTTCTTTTACGATTCTCTACATCAATCACGAGGGATGCTTAAAACGGTCATCCATACAAAGGCCCATCTCGTCGTCATCATGAAAGAAAGGGTCACAACCGGCTTCTAAACATCTCAAGCTCGCGCTTTGAAAAGATGTACTCCCAAGTCTTCACGATGTCTTTGAAGCGCAATGCCGTATACACTTGAAAGTTGTAAAGCTATCATAAACATTTGGGAAAGGTAAGGTGTGGACCAGGCATTTGATTACTTTAAATATTTTTACGAGTATGGTTTTAGGTGATACATGGTCTAGTTATTTGAGACATGCCCGAACCATACTTGTAAACATTTTCTTTTTCTTTTTTTTCCTTTTTTTTGTAACAAAGAAATATACTAATTCACACCTTTTGCTTTATATATACCTAAATTCTCCGAGTAATGATCTTATATAAAATTATAAATAAATATACTCAGTAAACCCAACATGTAATTTTTTTACAAACTAACAGGTATTAACAAATACATTTGGAAGTCTGACGAATATGAAATCATGACCGAGACACCGTATCAAGCATGTGACTGAGATTATTAATACCCGGCTCATTACTATTCCTAAGATCCATCTTTTCAATGTTTCAAAGTTCCTACGACCTACTTGTAACCACCGTCCACCGGTGGGTGCCACTAGAGACCATGTCGATTGGCAGCTAGTGGGGTGCCTCTTTTAATTCTTTGTATACCTGAGTTATGATGAGCCTTTGTTTAATCCTATATGTCTATACACATCAATAATGCCACTTATTTTTTTCTCTCCTAAACGCATCAATCCTAAAGACATCAAAGACAAAACCACTAAATTCAAAACATAATTTTTATTTTGAAACTGTAGTATCTTCAACATTTCTTTTACTTATAAAGAAATTATATATATAACAAAAAGCATGGTCGGTTGTTACTATCTATATTTTATGTATAAGACCCTCAACTTTTTCAAGTTGACAAACTTCACAACCAAGTTTCTAAATTAATATAGACCCCCTAACTTTTATATATTGACAAACTTCACTCAAATTTCTAAATTAATAAAAACTAAGTTTCTAACTTTATAAAAATGACACTCCTACTTTTTAACTTGGACAAAAAACCAATATACTCTATAACTTCTCTTCTGGCCTCAAACTTTTGGCATGTAGCACATTCTACACCAAACTTAGTAACGTCAAAGGTAGCCATCTAACTTTGTAAATGTCACTTTGACCCCCATTAGGTTTCAGCCTTATTCTAATGTAGTACGTTTTCATGCTTATTTTTACGTGCAATTTCGGTTGGTCTACGTTTCTGACGTAAATTGGGTTCGGATATGAGTCATCTCAAATATAAAATGTTTCATTCGACGGTATAAATTTCGTGTTACCTACGATTCTGACATAAACTATGCTCGGAAACGAGTCGGCTCAAATATAAAAAAAAATTATTTGACGGTATAAATTCGAGTTACCTACGTCTTTGGCTTAAACTGTGTTCGGAAATGAGTCGACTCAAATAAAAAATGTTTTCATTCGATATAAAATCGAGTTCCTGTACGTTTCATATGATTAACGAATCACATGACATGCCGCCACCATAGACGACTAAAACGTCGCCGCCGCAACGCGCGGCTTACGGCAACCATCTAGTTACGTTATAAAAACAAAATATATTTTTTTTTTCAATAGACTTCCGATTAAAATACTTTTGTTGACTAACGGAGTATTTATCCTAGGTAAAATTATATATTGTGAGCACATGTTACCTGACATTGTTCAATGTCCATATAAAAATATATTTTATATATTTGCATGTGCTTGGAACTTAATGTATGATAAGTTTATTTTATTTTATTTTATTTTATTTTTATGTATTGATGAAACATGATTCACCTCTTTAAATATAGAAGTGTAAGTGACTTGCAACATAATGAAATGATTAGATATTAATAATTTTTTTAACGTCCAGCACACTATATATAAATATAGGGCCTAACAAGAAGCTGAGAAAAAAGAGTACAAACCTCAACAAGCACACTAAGCAAAACAACCCCAAACAGAAGGTGTACAATATCAAAATCGACCCATTTTTCCCACGCAGGGAAGGAAACTTAGATCTATGGCACACCCAGATAAAAACATCCTCTTTGATCAGCTCAACAAACTTAGTGACGGGCGGGAACCCTTCAAGTTTCTAATATTCAAAATGACTAACAAATAAATTAAGGATAAAAATAACAAAAATGAGATCGGTTAAAAATGTAAATTACATGTGAAATACTACATGTTTCTCATTTTTAATCAATATTGATTCTTATAAAATTTTTTTATTCACATAAGATTTTACGTTGGATTAGTTTACACGTGAACCACTATCATATGTGAACAATACATGAACATAACTTTTACGATTTGTGTATATCAATGGGATGCTTAAAACTTAAAACAGTCATCCATACAAAGGCCCATCTCGTCGCTAGCATGAAATAAAGGGTCACTATCGGCTTCTAAACATTCCCCAAGGGCCAAGACTACATGATGTCTTTGAAGCCCAATGCCATCTACCAGTGGCGGATCTAGATTATAATTTGAGGGGTAACGTTCAAAAAAAAAAATTCCCGTACTTTCATACAATGTTGATATAGGAAACTTGGAGGAGGGTGGCTATGGAGCAAGGTCACGAACAAGGGCAGGGTTGCTGTTACCGGTTGGCCTATTTATTTTTCTCTTTCAATATAACCAAACCAAGTGATAGTCATTGGCGGAGCTAAAAATTTTTTTAAAGAGTGATGAAAATTTTTAGGGTCATTCTATCACTCTATAATAATTTTTTTCTTACAAACTGGAATTGGTCAGCAATGGCGCAGCTTTGTTGGGGTGGGGAGGGGCGGCCGACCCCCCCGGATTTTCGCGCAGAAGTTCCGATTATATAGTATCCGTATAGAAAATTTTGAAAATATAGGGTTTCGATCCCCCCGAAACTGGTTTTCGACCCCCCGAAACTAGTGACTTCCAAACCCCCGATGACTTCCGACCCCCCGAACCTTTGGGTCAAGCTTCGCCACTGCTGGTCAGGTCATATAGAAAGAGATACTCAAACTAGATTTTATATATCTTTCGATCTCGAACTAGTTTATTCGTAACATAATTAATATGTTTGGGAAAGGGTTGGAGCCTTGGAAAGGTTTTTTGTTTGCCAAATTAACTCTAAAAAAACTTTTACATACTCTACTTTTTTTTAACCGCTAATTTCATCCCTTTTTTCCCTTTTATAAGGTTTAATCTCCCAACCTCTCATTATCAACTCAACACCTTTACCACTAAACCACAAAAAGGCGCGTTTTACATACTATACTTAACATTGTTATCTAGTAAATTACGTTTTTAAAAATACCATAAAAGGTTATTTAGGACAGTAAGAATAAAAAAAATAGTGGAGCCCAGCTGGGTTTGTCCTTTCTAGAAACTAGAGGAAGGTAAAATATATATAAAACCACCCGTACACCCATTGTCTTCTTCTTCATAGTTGCAGGTTTTTTCTTATGGCATTTTTACTCTCCTTCCCTATAAATCAGCCAATGCTGAAGAGTTTAAAGGAGGTGATTGCAAAATTTTACATGGGCGCTTGGGATTGTCAATAACAAGTTAAAAAAAGTCGAGGGGTAGCATTAAACAAATTTCAGGGGTAGCATAAACAGATTTAAGAGGTAACATAATATGCAAAACGTTAAAAAAGAAAAAAAATTCCACTACGCCGTAAAAGTTGAGGGGTAGCGGATGCTACCCCTGCCTACAAGGTATGTCCGCCACTGCCATCTACACTTGCAATGCTACCATAATCCGTTAGAGATGTCAAGCAAACCCGGACTTAAAAATTCGAATCCGAAACTTGAAGCATTTGGGACTCGTAATGGGGTGTGGGCTGGGTATTTGATTACTTTTAATTTTTTTTACGGGTATGATGTTACCAGGACTGGTTGTCAAAGACAAAAATGTCCGTTTACCTAAACCATACTTGTAAACATTATCTTTTTTTACTTTTCCCCTTTTCTTTGATAATAGAGAAATACTAGTGTGTATGCCCGCGCATTGCCGCGGGTAGTTTTGTTTTTGAGATGCATGTTGTGTGACGGGCACTTAAATTATTTTTAATACCAAATTGCTAAGATAACTAATATATTAAGTATATCCTGCAAAAAGATAAAAACCCAATGAAAACAGATGGCCAGGTAGATCAAAATTAACAAAAAAAAAAACCATTGTGATATATAGGTCACTCGAAACAATGAAAATCAAATTAACGATACAAAAATTTATAGAGAAATAAGTAAAAGTTAAGCAACTTTAACCGGATATATAGACAAGTTGGTTACTATTGATCATAACTTTATCAAAAAAATTTTAACGTTAATTTACCCAATGTCTAAAATCTACATGAGGCTCATGTAGGAACAAATGAACATCTACAGATAAGGTAGGGGACGCATCAAGATTTTTATATATTTTTACATCAAATACATGAAAATTCTAATTAAATCTTAATTTCTTCCCACATCATATAAATGACGTAATGAAAAAGGCCAAATGCTCATGTAAAATATATAAGAAACAAACACTCCACCCTATATATCCATACAACAAACATTACAGTATGACAGTTTAAATTGCATTAGAAACCTACTATATGTAAACATTAATGCCATTCTACGCCTCTACCTGATTTCACATTAGGATTTGAGGGGAAAAAAAGATTCTTACATATTTTATTTTTAAAACTTTCTTTGGTTCAATCATCATTTTGTGCCACATAAACATTTAACCAAGAATTAACAAATTTTGCAACATAATACGATGTTATTCAAGTTATCAACTACAGTCGAACATGAAGTTGTCTCTTTGAATAAAAATAAAAATAAAGAGTTAGAAGCATTAGGATTTGATTGAATAAAGTGTTAGCTATGTTTTACTTCCATTCATACAAAATTAGATTAGTAACAGTAAAGAAACAAACAAACTGCACTATACCTACAAATTTGCAGGAAAAAAAAATCAATTTTATCCCTATAAAGGTCTCACGGATTGAACAACATACTATGCTTATAAGTTATATAACAATGATACCCATCTTGAATATAGTATATTTGATATATCCCTTTGTTGATTAGTTAACAGTTTATTAAAAGAATACAAATCTATTAACATCAAGAACACACATACATACAACATACTAATGAAGCATATCAGGGACGAAGGATGTTAAGCCCCTGGCCCCCTGTTTTTTGGCGCAGTGGTATAAATTTGTGATTTTCGTAGGTAAATCGAGTCCGGATTGAGTCCGGCCCCCGCCGATTTGCCACTATCGATCGAAAAAAATTGAGTCCGGACCCTCCCGATTCGAGAACCAAGCTTCGCCCCTGAAGCAGATGGCATCATCATACATCCGTAATGGTGTGTTTGTGAAGTGTGTACAAGAGATATATACAATTGGAAGCAAAGGTTGTACATAAGGGGCATAAAAGGAAGAAAATGGTAAAAGTTAGAGATTTATGCATGAGACATTTTGTATGCCATCTTAAAATGATGGTGAAATTACCTTCTTATCCATCTCTCCTCCTTAATAAGGTAACATAGATACTAACCCACACTTTTCACATTTTATGTTTCTAATTTCCTTGGCTAATAAAGTTATATAAAAGCTAATATAGTAAAAAGTTTACTCAATAAACCCAAAAGGTATTGTCTTACAAACTAACAAGGAATTAGATGCGTCAATTACACATGTGACTGAGATTATCAGTACCCGACTCATTGCAGTTCCTATGATCTGTCCTTTCACTATATTAAAGTTTCGACGACCTACCGGCGACCACCGATGGGTGCCATTAGAGACCTTGTCGGCAGTTGGTGGTGTGCCTCTCGGTGTGCCTCTTTTAACTCTTTGTATACTTGAGTCATGGTGGGCCTTTGTTTGGTTAGACACATCAAAGATTTTGCCTATTCTTTCTCTTCCTAAACACATCAAAGACTAAACCACTAAATTCAAAACCAATTTTCAATTTTTAACTAAAAAACTTGAATATTTATTCAAATAAATAAAATAAATTGCATTATAAAGCGAAATATTTTTTCCTCTTTATTTATATAGAGTGCCGGTTTAAGGTTTTTGAAGGCTCTAAGCGAACTAAAAGTTGAGGCCCTTTGAATTGGTATAAAATAATCGCAAATATCAAAATGCAAAATTCATTATTATTTTTACTCAATCACAAATCACACTACACATATAGATTAGCATTCTGGGAAAAAATAGTCATTACATGAATAATCCTTGTTTCGCTTGATTGATATTAAGACATCGAGCAACCATTGGTGACTATTGACTACCCTTAATTTCACTCATATTTTTTCTGCCAATCGCCATCCAAGTCGGTTTCAATTAGCGAGGTCACAAGTAATGAGGATAGGAGCTGAGGATGCATTCAAGAAAAAAAAAGGATATGGCCATTATTCTTCAAGTTTTGGGTCTAGACATTTTACTTGTTTGGTCTTTTGTGTCTTTAGTCATTATTTTGTTAATTTAGGCTAAATACACATGTAATATATGAACAAAGTAGAAAACAAAAATCGGAGGCCCTTTTTTAGAAGCCCTAGGCTTTTGCATGGTTTGCTAAGCCTGTCAGGCCAGCCCTGATATAGACACCTTGTTGAGATACTTATGTTGATTTTTGCTTCTAGATAATTAAAAATTGTGTTCACATGTAAACTTGACATTGTTCATATAAAAATACATATTTTACTTATTTGCATGTACTTGAAACTTAGTGTTTGATAAATTAAGGATTTTTCGTTTATTGATCAACCATAATTTACGTCTTTGAATTTAGAAATATAAAAGTGTAAAGGAATTATTTGTTATTGGTGGGATTAACTGAGTATGAGTATGATGATGATAATGATGAAAAGTGTAAATGAATTACAAGATAATGAGATGATGATGATGATAATAATAAAACATTAATAAATATGGTAAGATTCTTACATTCCAACTAAAGATAGAAAATGATTAACAAACAAATTAAAGATAAACTAGTGGTATTCTTACCCGCGCGTTGCGCCGGGCGCATGACGATAGAGGTACTCTATAAAATGTAATTTGATATCAAAGATTTGATATTTTGATATACCAAATATCAAAATGTAGTATATAGAAAGCGTCGCATGGACTAATTCCATACAGCCTTTACGACACATTTAGTCATTACAAAAAACTATAAGTAATTATATATTACAAACCCAAAACTACAATCAATTTGCATTTTCAAGATCAATGCAAGTGAAGCTTAAACATGTTAAGATATTTCACATATGCCTTGTCATTTGCGGTTGTTGCATCACTCAGGATCAATGGCGACCTGGGGCTGGCACGTCTAAACAAATCAAACCGACTATGTTGAACGGGTCGAGCATCCGAAATCACCTGCAAACGGCCTTGTGTTACCAACGACATTCTAAAAAACAATAAGTCAATCCCATTTGTCAAGAGAAATTTGGAGTGAACTTCGCATGCACGCACGCCTTGTGGAGCACTAAACCTGATCGTTCTATAGATCATGTTAGACGTAAAACAACAAACATGGTTATAAAGTAGACAAAGACATGGTTAGCCATTCAAGAAAGCGTATAAACATTCATTTTTATAGCATTATAAACTAATTAATTCACTTTGATAGCTAAACAAACACCATAAAAAAACTGTACATAGATAATATTGCATTTGAAAAACACTTGTTACTTCCCTCATGCTAAGTTGTACAATTCTATAAACAATTTAAGCAAAAATTAATGGAAAAAGTGGAATTCTAAAAATGAGAAACAGTGTAATACACCTTCTGTTCTATACACAAACAACACAAAGTGAAATAGAGACATAAGCAAACTTTATTGAAAACACAAATAAAACCAAACCTTTCCACCAAGATAAGAACGCCGGCACCTAATTCATCGGCGTAAGCCAAAGCCTCGGAACCCAAGCTGTAGACGAAACTCAAAGGCAACATGGTCGAAATTGATAAAAAAAACAAATAAAATAAATTATCTTATCTTGAATGGTGAATCGAACCGTGTAGACATTCATGTGAAATGAATGTCTACTCAACGTAGACATTCAACCACGTAATATGCATGTCAAACTATATGGATGTTAAACTTCTATGCAAACAACCGCAAAATCGATTCCGTATAAGGAGTTGATGATCAGTAGCCAAAGACAAACATAAGGCTCCTTTCATGGGCAGCAGACAGGACATAACCAAGAATCCATAAATATATGAATGGTGAATCAAACCAAGGTTTTGAAACCAGTTCTCAGTTGCTTTAGAGGGCTGCAAATTGTTATTGTATACATGTAGGACGATTAAAAAGATTCTAAACATATAAAAAATTTGAAGATTCAAAATAAATACTGAAACCAATCTCAAATTAGTTGGGCCACTGTCTCTGCCCAAACCAAATAGTGTGTTTGTTTTTATGCATCTTAATCGCATTCCGTAAAATTTAATGGGCTGCAAATTGTCACCTAACTCTACATAGTCTATAACATCAAAATTCAAACTCTCTTGTACTATACAAGTTCAATAAACCTAAAGCCTAAACCATCTATATCCTCCCTAGGCTGATTCAACATGCATTATAGAAGGTAAAACAATATCACAACAGCTCATCATCAATCCATCAAGCTGCATGTTCACTAATCATTAGTTTTTATCAATTCTCAACTAAATAGGCTTAATAACACCAAATCATAAACAATTAGCGATTAATGTATTCTACAGCTATAAATGATAAAAAACCAAACCGAACAAATTGCATGATCGTCAACAGACAAAGCTGTGATCGAACAAAATTGGGAGCGTAAGGTTTTGAGCTACCAGAAGCTTACTGCATAAACATATATATCCTCATAAATATCCAACTTCAGTATCTATCTGTAAGCATAACAAACACAGAATTTCAAACCTTTGGACAACACGGAGGCCAACAACATCATAAAAAAAGAGCAAAGTAGCAACGGCGAGATCAAAATGAAAAATAAAAATAAAAAATCAAAGGTTAACATTTCATCGAACAACTTAAGTGTGTACTTCAAAACAATCAAACACAACATCAGCAAGAAAATCCAATCACAACAAAACACACAATGCTACCGCCATTGTCGACAATCATCAAAACAAAAAGGAACAAAACCGCATGCAACATTTCCATGATGAACAGATTAAAAATAAGTAATACACATACAAAAATGTTGCGCAACAATAAAGTAAACAATACCTGGCCAGAGCTTGCATCCAATCACAAAGAAAACATGACCAATTAAGGAAGAAAAATTAACGAAATCCGAAGAGAAAGGATTCTTAAATATCAAATATGATGATGGATTCACCTGTCAAAGACGATTTGCATGGTCATTAACCTCAATTCTTATCAAGGTTCCTGATTGTATTACAACTTCATTAAAAAATGTTGAAAATATATATGAATTATTAAAGTCCACAGGATGTTAACATTTCAGAGATGAATGTATAAACTATTCCAAAAAGAGGTTTACCTTGCCTTTTTCCTTACAAATGCGATTCAGGTAGTTGATGAACTAATGCTTCTTAAATACCAAATATGATGATGGATTCACCTGTCAAAGACGATTTGCACGTCATTAACCTCAATTCTTATCAAGGCTCCCGATTGTATTACAACTCCATTAAAAAAATGTTGCAAATATATATGAATTATTGAAGTCCACAGGTTGTTAACATTTAAGAGATGAATGTTAGCCACCCTCGTCATCCTCTGAACCACCACCAACCACCACAACTATTAGCCTTTTCAACCACCACTACTGTTACCACGTTCAACCACTTGAGTGGATGTCATTCTAGGCCACCACCATCACCATAAAATGTCATCAGATTTAGCACACAGAACAACAAAACAAAGCAACGGAATAGAACCTTAAACGCCTGCAAACGAAGCACCAAGAAGCCGTAAAACACATGAATCAAGTTAAAAAAATCAGTAAATCAGCGGTAACAAATAAAAATAAGACGGAAAGACAATTGAAAAACAACATTGCACACTGCCAAATGAACAGACGAAAAAACTGAATGACGGGAACACAGGAATGAGGATTGAAATAGGTGAAATAAAGGAAAAGGGAGTTCGGCAAAACACCGTTTCTTCCAAGTAACCTCGGACCTCCTTTTTCGATTCCGTTCGATCAATTTCCACTTTTAGTTAAGCTATCACATTAACTAAAATAAAAGAGCATATATCTACTGTAATACAGGAAAAAGATCGATAAAACATAACAAAAAAAAATATAACCCTTTACCTTCCAAGCAGCAGAGAATACGTTAACCTCATTTTATACCTGTAGATCAAACAACAATACAGTAAAGTTAATGTTAAGTCAGCAATCAAAACCAACAAAAACATGATTAAACCCCCAAACGAACTAAGAATCCCAAGAATGTGAAAAAAACAATGAAATAAGCGAAGCTAAAAATGGGTCATAGTCTACCAAAAATGAAGCTGCGCAGAGGATTGCAGGCTCATACCACCATTGTTGTCCCGTCTTGATGAATTAGCTGAGAAATTTTGAACTCTCATTTAGAAAAAAACAGCCGTTTTATATCAAATATAATAACGAAAACTTTTATCTAATGTTTCGATTTAACAATCACATGGCTTTGAGTAATCTTTTAATCACTTCTCTACAGAAAGTTCTCACACTACTAGAAAACTGGGCAATTGTCACCAGAATTTGCCACGAAAAAGTACCATAGCAAATCTAGCAACCAATTTGCCACCGCAATGGGAATTAAGAGTATTTGTTATGGCATGGTAGCTAATTGGTCAAAGATTTTGCTACCTATTATATTCGGTTGTAAATTGGTGAGAAAAAATTATAAATTTATAAAATAGAATCACGGTGTGGTGATTTGCTACCATATTAGCAACCATAAATTTTAAGCGGGCTAATAACTTTTATTTTAGCGGCGTCCTAAATATCCAATATTTTCTCAACCGCCCTCTCTACAAATTAGGGTTTTTTTTTTAACTCCATAAGCTTAGAAACTCACTGCAACTCCCAATCCAAGAACGCAGCCCCATCACAACTCCTAATTGATCGATTGATTCAAAGGTATGATTAAGTTCCTATTATATATTATTAATTTACGTGTAAGTTTACTCACTATTGTTCCTGTAACCATGGTGTTGTAATACAACACAGCCTGCAATAAACACTTGATATCCATTTAGATTGATCGTTTTAAACATCTCAATGCATATTTATTGAATGATATACAAAGCTTTTTCTGAATAGTCTTTTATAAACTAAGAATTGATGTAATGTATAAAATTCATGATTTTAGTTCACTTATAGTCGTATATCAACGCCAACTGTACTAATTCAACGAAGCCTCCCCAAAAGTAAAAGTGAGTATTATCAACTAATTTAATGTCAGTGCTCTAGTGTTTAATGTTTTATTGTAACGAGGCAACAAATCTTTGTATAATATTGCTGCAATTGAATCAACTGGACAACAGAGTAACCTACTGCACAATTGGTGCAAATTGCAATTTTTGGTGCAACTGAATCATGTTCTTTGGTGTACAATATACTAATTTCCATCAAGTTAATACTTTTTTGTTTTCTTATGTTTGTCATCATATGAGGGTGAAGCATCACTCTCAACCACTAGTTATTAACAAAAACTAAAAATTGACTTTTATGGTTAATATATATATATACTAGTAGTCAATAACTCAGTGGTATGTCAAAAGGGATTGTGGATTCATACACCCCTATTTAGGATTCATACACCCTGACCTACATCACATACCAATAGGAGGCTGCCACATACCCCAAAATATGATGTCACACTCCCAGAATGTGACATCACAGGGTGTATGAATCCTAGAACCCATGTCAAAAATATTGGTTGGTTTCAAAGAAATATTCAACACATGATTGATGGGTTATTTTGTTATATTGTTTTATAAATGGGTCTCTCTGGTTTGAAACTAATTTTCATGGTATGATTGATTTCCCATGAAATAATTATTCGTATGGTTTGGAACTAAATTTTCATTGCCATGTTAAGTGAAAAACACATGTTTGAACATAACAAATAACTTTTTTTGAACCGTGTGGGTCGAACGGTGTGATAGGGGCGAAATCAGTTTGTAAATGTCTATTTGAGTATTTATTTTGTTTATATTAAGGTCTTTTGACAATAACTTGATTCTTCGCCAGCTTTTGTCAACTCTAAAAAATCATCTTTCTCCGTCCTACAGAAGGAAATCGAACAATCTTCATCTTTCTGGTAAGCTTTTTAATCACCTTTAGTCAGTTTTTTTAATTTGAATAATATAGTTATATGTTCATCCCAATAGGTTAAATATGATGGGTTTCTTACAATGAAATTTGAATAATATAGTTATATGTTCATCCCAATAGGTTAAATATGATGGGTTTCTTATGGAGAAGTATGGGGAAGAACGTAGCAAACATCCAAAATTTGATGAAGAGTTATGGTCACGAGCTGTGGGCAAGAATAAAGGAAAAGTGTACGGGTTAGGCAGTGTTAGTGACTCGTGTGTACATGACAGAGAAGATCCTGAGGTATGTTTATTCCTTTTTAGACCTTAATTTTTTAAAATTAAAAAGTTTCTAATCTCTAATATAAGTGAAATCACATATACTAGTAACTTGACATTAGGTAGAATTTCATTATTGGTATGTAAACATACTGCATGCTATTTGGCCTTATAGCACTTAAATTGTAACTTAGAATTGGATTTTGTTTTCTACAACCAGCTTGACCCATTATCAGTATTCCTTAATTCTGACTTCTTGATTCTATTCTTATGTTGTTTTGTAGATTGAAAAGTTGAACTTAATTATCAAGGAGCTCATTAAGGAAAAAAAATGAAGAAAAAGAAAGGTTTGGTGGAATTATTGCGGAATTGTTGGCTGAGAAAGAAAAAGATAAGGTGGAAAAGGATGCTATGAATAATAGGATGTCACAAATTGAATCTATGTTAACAGCCACAGTTCGAAAATAGGCTACAAACACTTGGTTTTGAATGTTTCGATATTTATCATGTTAGGATGATTTCGGTTATTTGGCATTTCAATTGGTATTTTTATTTTAAACAGTAAATACTGAAACAAAGATGTTTTATATAAATTTGGGATTTTCGAATTTTGTTGGAATGGTTTATGCAGTTTCGTAATTTTATTGAAATGTAATTTTGATTGATGCTGTGACTAAAAGGTGGAAAACCTTATTGACTAAATTGTTTACAATGAAAATGGTGGCTAAATGGTGAAAAACATAGGTGAGTAAATGTTTATATTCAATGAAAATAGTGGCTAAATGGTGACAGATTTCAGTGACTAAATGGTATGAAAACGGTGACAAAAAAAATCATGAAATGGTGAGCAATTTAGGTGGCTAAATGGTGGCAAAAAACCCGTCACAACTTGGTAGCAAACAAGGTGACTAAATGGTGAGGAATATGGGTGGCTAAATGGTGGCAAAAAACACGTCACAACTCTGTAGCAAATACGGTGGACCGTAGAAAACAAGGAGCGGTCGCAAATTTGGTGACCTTTTTTTGTGGTGACAAAAATTTAGTAGCAAAATATTTTATGGTCGCTATTTGGTGGCATTAGGGCAACTCACACGGGGGCTTTTGCCACCACCTTTTCGGTGGTAAAATGGTGGCAACACAGCAATTGCTATCGTTTAATGACCGAATACATGGTGACAAAAGCCCAATTTTCTAGTAGTGTCAAATAATGAAACTGAAACTTACTTATGCGGCGAGGTATTCGATGTTCAATGGCATATACGTCCCCACCGTTGTCCACCTCATCTGTCAGAAACATCGCAACAACACGGTCTCTCTTTCTCCCTCCGATGAAGCCATTGAAGCTGACCAATTACACAAATAGACATCACAAAACGTCGTATATAACATATAATGTAAAACACAAAGCCAAAGGTCGGAGTTACCTTTTTTGTATTCGTTTGCGTTCATGAAGTACAAAGTCTGGGTTGTTGCTTGGTTATGAGTGGGGTGTGTAACGGGCTTTTGGTCGAAGCACGTTACTATACGATCGTGTTGTATCAGCCTTCACTTCTTTGTCTAAATCCTTTTTTTGTAAATAATTTGTGTGTCCGTTGTCCAATATTGTTCTAAAAAAACACTGTTACAATACTAATAATTTAATAATCTAGTTTATTGAATAAAACTATTTAATAATTTAAGTTCGAAGTATTTAAAAAAAACTTTGGGAGAATTTCCTGGTTTTCTTTTTAGCTATTTCTTAATTATCCATTAAGGTATCACATGATCTAATTGTGGTACTATGTGTGTGCAGGTTGTATTTTTTTGGTGATAATGTACCAAAGGATAGAGCTAATATAGCGATGGAAGCTGCTAAAGGGTGCGATGCTTTCCTAATTCCTTGTCCTAGGTTCATCAGTTATGACCATGTCTGCTTTCCGACTTTTCAGGTACAGATCTTCATTTCCATTTTTCTGCAATACACCTGAAAGTCGCTATTTCTTGGTCATTTTTTAAATATAACAATTTATTAATATAAAACTATACAAAACAAACTTAATAATAGAACACATAGTAAATAAAAAACACTTCAGTTTTATTATCCTCTTAACAAAAAGACATTTAAGAACCTAAATTTCTAACTTGGTAGTATTATACTATACAACATGAGCTTAGCACTGGAATGTGTAGTAAGAAACAATTCAAAAACCAAACATTAAGGTTTACCTTTACTCACCTTTTCCATCATCATACCGCCACCCACGACCGATCAATCTCCCATCACCTACGCCTCCAAAGAAACAACACAAATATTAAGGTTTACCTAGAAACAAAAATAGAACAACACAAATAAGAACCGCTAGATGAACAGATATCAACCGGTATACAAAGGGATTTGTGTTTATTCGATCGATTGGAGAAGCTTACCGGCGTCAGGGTACAGAAAATAAGGAGGAAAAGTGAAAGAGACGGCGGTAAGACGTCGATGACAGTGATGGCGGTAAGAGTTGTTAGAGGAAGGATTATTATTCTGTGGAGAAAGAAAAGATATACAAAAGAAAATAAATGTATAGAGTGTGAGAAAAGGAAAGGAAATTGGAAAAGCAAAGACCTCGTTGGTATTTTGATGTTGTGCCACGTTTATGTTACCCTCCACACGTGTTAAATCATAGCAAACCCACCACATATACAGCAAAGCAAATTACTAAAACGCCCTTAAAACCCAGCCTAATCACCAAATTGCCATCCGCACTAAATAAAAAAAAACCACCATAGCAAGACTCGAACCTGGCTAATCCTGATAACAGAACACCACCCTAACCAACTGGACTGTGAATGTTTTTATTATCTTATTCATAATTAATAATATAAATACAATCATAAAATGCCTTAAATTAAAATTACTGTTCAAAGTCATTGCTTTATTATTATAGTATAATGATAAAGTGTAGAGATAACGTACAAAGGAACTTAATATGAGAAGCGTAAGAAGCAATCTCAGCTATTAGATTAACAAGATGGTTGGATGGTGATTAAAAACCCTAATCATACTTGGGTCAAACTAACCAATGGTAAATTAGGCAAAAACGTCTAATTTTTTTTCAAATCGTAAAAACAGAATCGATCGATACAAAAATTTCCAACGATTGAAATCGATTAACGAATATGAATGATTACACAATAAAAAAACAAAAAAACATTCGATTACAAATGAACGAAAAACAAAAAAATTAGAAAACCAGAGATTTACATTGGGACGATTAATCATACGAAAAAACATACAATTATGAATAAACGCTCATAATAGTTGTCAAATACTTTCGGTTTATTTCAATAATTATGATTAAACATAAAAATTAGGTTTAAAAAAAGTTGCAGATGAAGAAGATGAAGTTGGTGAAAACAGGGGCTTTTAAACGCACTCACTCTACATCAATACCAGAGACGCACCTTATAAATCAAACGCACGTTATCATAACATACCCATCCAAAACAGACGCACCCTATATAAACCTATAGACGCACCCTATATAATAGAGACGCACCTTATAACTTCCTTGTTTACCCTCGATAAGAACTTTTATATAATTCTTATCTGTCAAAATGAACAAATAACATTAAAAGAATTTCAGCTTTACTAGTGCTAATGCAAGCCCAGCAGAAAACTTAAAAAAATGAGAACATTTTTACCTGAGTGCTATAATTAAAGCATAGTTTCAGCTCATCTAAACACCAGTTATAAACAATTTCTCTGCTTTTGAAACATCCTTCAAGTCAAAGCTTGCAACCCTCTTCTACTTCTGAATCTTCTGACTCCAATGATGTTTCTGATAGACCAGTGATAGGAGCAAAACCCTGCTTGAAAGCAGTTGAAAGGATGCTTCAAATCTTACAGACAAGCACATTAAAATGCATGGCAAGAAAAACAAATACCAACAGACCTGATCAGAACACAAAAGCTTCATAATGTGTGCGCTAGAGACGCACCTTATATAAAACAATACCAAAACAGACGCACCCTATACAAAACTATAGACGCACCCTATAATTTCCTTGTTTACCCTCGATTCTGATGCAGTCTACAAACATTATTTGGACGCACTAATTAATATTTTGGACGCACTAATTAATATTTTGGACATATTTTTGGATGCACTCATTTTTGGACACATTCATTATTTGGACGCACTAATTAATATTTTGGACGCACTCATTATATAATGAAATTATTTTTGGACGCACGTGATTTTTGTTGGACTCATCAACTCTCACTTTCTTTTTAATATCATGCTCTGTTTTTCATAAAAAAAAACAGAGCATGTTTCAAGTGGTGGGTTTTCAAAATCAGAGCATTCATTTACGATTATACATTCCATCTTCTTCATTTACATTCAGTAACCATGCTCTGTTTTTTTATTTTTGGAATGATTCTCTACAATCGTTTTTTTTTTCACTGGTCTTCATTTTACGTTCAGTTTTTTCTTCTAATAATGTGTTTGATCGACTGATGTTGTATAATTAGAAATCGAATTTGAAATCGTTCACGTATGTTATGAAATCGTTTACGAAAAAGAACGTGATCGTAGTAATCAGTTACAGAGAAAAAAGTCTGATTTGCCCTTGGGTTTAACTGCAATTGAAGTTAATTAGAGTTTAGTTAGGTTAATCGTGGTTTGGTTAAGTTGACAGGTGGCAACTTCTCATGACTTCCTACACTTTTTATGTTAAGGTTCTTTGTATCGTATACTTTCTCAATGATAAAATAATAGTTATTATAAGTATAATAAGAAGGGTTAGGATCAAATACGCAGTAAAAGAAAAATAGGAAGTCATACAAAGGTTATCAACGGACTCCGATTGAACTCATTCAAACGGCATTGGAATCGTCTCATCGAACCCTACGGTTTTAGTTTTAGGTTTTCGCTTTTTTTTTGGGTTTTTAGCTTGTAGTTTTTATAATTCATGTTATATCATTGTGTCTTTTATGTAACATTGTGTCTTTTTTTTATTTTCATCATTATGTCATTTTGCGATTCATCGTGTCTTTTTTCTTCGGCATTGTGTTATATTTGATGGCTCATTGTGTCATATTTCATGATCTATTATTTTTTTGTATCATTCTCACACTTCTCATTATTTTGTACTGTGTAAATAACTTGACCCTAACAAGAAATGAACTTGCCTAACAATGTACATTGCATGTGAACTACTATTTGTTTCTCAATTTTAATCATTGTTGGATGCATATAAATTTATAGGTTTGATGAGTTTACATGTGAACAACAATCACATGTGATGTGAACAAGTGAATCACCTCTCTTTTTATTCAAAACTTTCAAATGACTAACTATATATCAACATAACTTTAATTACGGCCGGCTAGTACACCTACTTTATTCACAAAGATTGGTTGTTCATTTGAGCATAAAGAGTTGGTGTGTATGATTTTTTATGTTTTTGCCAAAACAATTTTCAAATTTCAAGTCCAAGAAGCTAAGCTGGGCACCATATATAACACTCTCCACAGTGAAAAATAAATAATAATAATTGCAGAAGTATCCATGATTGTTTTGTCACTCATAAATTCAAACTCTTTAAATATCTTCTGAAAAATTCTAATCCAAATTAAATTCTTTTAAAAAAATTCCGCAAACGAAACGCACCCAAAGTAAAAGTGATGGTTAGGACGTGTTTCCTTATTTTCTATATCTTGTGGGTCACTGATTAATATATACTTTAATGCGAGCATAAATTTATGAGTTTAATTTGTTTATTTTATAAAATAACTAGCCTTAGATTTGTAATTAGACTAATTTTAACACTTAACTAATCCAAACTCACCCAACCAAAGTTAGCTAGATTTCAAGATCTATTTAACCTCTACAACCACATATTAATCAAGAATCACCAATATGTTTATAATATTTGAGACTTTTTGGCCACCAAACTCTCCTAACAAGTTTTATCTTTCTATTTTTTAATCCCAAAAGTCATAGGTTATTCTTTATTTTATTTCCCAAAATATAAGCAACAATAATTTACAGAAAATATCTCAAAATATCATTATCCACAAGGTACAGATAATTTGTTCCTATAAAAATCTAAGCACACTTATTCTAATATAGTCTCAAAATTATTACTATTTTGTCAACAAAACTAACCAATTACATAAATCTTGATATGCATGACTATATGGGTAGTAGGAAGTGGATAACCTTTTCATTAATGAAAACCTAATAGCTACCAACTATTTTCATCTTCTTATTTTTTTCCAAGTATAGGCAACATAACCTATGATGACTTGTACTTCATGTAATAAGAGAGAGATATACATCCCTAAAAATGTGGAACAAGTTGTCTACAAACGACCAAAAAATGCACTGAATCACCAGGAGCATGACCACAGCAATTTGGATTACCTTGCTGAATGCCGGTACCGTATCAAAACCGTACCGACCAAACACCAATAATACTTATTAATTTTAATGATACATTTCTAGTGATTTTGGTATCGGTATTTTCGGTTTCAGTAATTTCCAAAGATTTCGGCATATTCAAAGAGCTTGGTACTAACAGGTGGCGTATTGCCGTAATCAGTATGGTATTTGGTTGAGTTTAGCTGCGTTTCATTTTCGATATTTTGCGGTACGGTACCGGTTCTGTACGACACTGCCGATCTCATCCCTAGCAACAATAACTTCGGCAAGGCTGGTTAACAAACCATTTTTTAAAAATCTAATTGTAGCGATCGGTTTTACATTTATAATGACCGAAACTTTCAGATTTGATTAACACCAAACCGAACCGAGCAAATTGCTACCACGAGCTGGCAATTCACATAATAAAAGAAGGCCCCAAAATAGCAACTTGCTAAAAATGCCAATAAAACAAGATAAACATTATTCAAACAATGGTAGAAGCAAAGCTTCTAGGAACAATGGTAGAAGCAAAGCTTCTAGGAACACCTAAGGGGAGGTCATGGGTTCAAGTCTCACAAAGAGTAGAAATTTGCCGTTCAAAAAAAAAAAAATAATACAAAGTTTTAAACAGAGGCAGAACCACTAGGGCTAGAATGTTATGTTATATATATATATATTACTGATTAATTCTCAAATGTACCAAGATACATATACTGTATAACCTAACTGCATATACTATAGTATACAAAACAAACTGAAGTTGTATATTGACATATAAAGAAATTATACGTGTCAAAATAAGGCTAATGTCTCGTGTCGGTAATTTACAGATGATGAAAGAATCTTTAGAGGTCGCGTCTGCACAATGGACAAGATCCGTGTCTTATAAGCCACTTATCGATGCAGGGTAGGTGAAACATGTGATGACATTGTGGCAAACTTCTTACAGTTTCTCCAAGTTGAAAATCCTGAACAAAAATCAAGTACCAAAAACGCATATGGTCAGTTTTATGATCACAATATAAGTTGCAGAAAGTGAAAATTATCAGTTTTAGACATGATTACACATTCACACGTTGAATTTTGACAAATCTTATTAAGGAATTATTAGAAAAAATGATCAATAAATTTGATAATAGTGACACATTTTGACCGGTGGTATAATTTGAGTAAAAGGCCCAAATTGACCGGTTATTAGGGCTGCAAACGAACTGAACTTTCAGCGAACAGGTTCATGAACTATTTGGCGGGAAGTTGGTTTAGTTAAACGAATGAACATGAACAGTGGCCACGTTCGCTCTTTATGTTCGTGAACGTTCGGTAATGTGTTCGTTTATGTTCGATAGTTTAGTAAGTTTTTAATTTTTATAATTTGTCTTATTATTATTTTTTATTTAACCCAAATAAATAAATAAACACATCACTTGTTCATGTGTGTTCATGAACAAAATTAACAAACGAACACGAACAATATTGTTTTCTTAACAAACGAAACGAACACGAACAGAAAATCTCGTTCGGTAAGTGTTCATGAACTGTTCGTGAACACATATTTTCCTTAACAAACGAACACGAACAAGGCCTTGTTCGTGTTCGTTCGGTTCGTTTGCAGCCCTACCGGTTATATAATTTGAGTAAACCAAAATGACCCATAAGTAATTTACCCTAGGATTATAACTTTTATGCAGACTGTATGAAATTGAACATCCAAACCCAACCCGTATATTTCGAACTTCAAAAGTAGAATCTGTTTATCCAAACAGTTATAAAAGGTTTCATTACCTGAAGGCATACAGAGCACGAAACTCGCTCACCAGAATCATCCAAATTATTGTCATTTGTAACAGTGATTTTAGGTATCTTTTCAACTGAATATTCAGGCAAACCTTTAGAACCACCAATGTCAAATATGTTATGAGCCTCTTCAAAGCTCGTTTCAACCGCACCCATCTAAATCAAAGGCGTAAAGATCAATAACAAGAAAGAATAACAAACAAACTACGCTAGATGAAATATGAAAGCTTTCAACTTTACCTGGCTTTGTACTGCACTCAACATAGCCGGACCCATCCGTTCACGAACAAGTCTTCCACTTAACAAGCTTACAATAACATCAATCTGTCAAAACAGCGATATCAGCTAACGGGTCATAATAAAATAGTCTAAAAGTTATGCAGGATAATGAAATTCTAAAGATTTATCACCATGTAACTATCACTTTCCATGATAAAACAAGATTTGGTGAAGTTATCAAGTCTTCTCTCCATATTGAATTGATATTTCTTGAAAACTTCAATAAATTTTGGGCCAAGATGTCTTTAATTCCTAATTCAAAGGATATCTCATGAAGAAACAATAAATCTCTATTCCTTTTGACACTCTAGACCATTTTAATAGGAGTTTTTCCTAAATCGATCATCTTTCGCAACGTACAAAAGGTAAAAACGTGAACCTAAAGCATTCTATACCATTTTAACACAAATTTTCCTAAATTGATCATCTTTCTCAATGCACAAAAGGTAAAAACATGAACTTTAAAGCATAATTTACTTCATATTCATTTTTTCAGTTTGTATTAGAATGAAAGAATTCCAAACTGAAAAACCGTACTCATGAATAATACTTTCTATGAATAATAACCGAAAACCAGATCTCTTTTTGGCAGATAGGTTACAATGAAAAGAATAATGATAAAACTAACCAACTAAAGACGATGATAAAACGTTAATCACCATCGCCATATTCAAACTAAAGATTATATAACAACTAACAAACAAACTTAAAAGATAAATGATAAATCAAATAATAATAACAGATGTGAGAAAACAGAATTGCTCACCAAGTACAGAAGACATCTGATCCCAGATTCATCAGACTGCCACAAAAGAAGCGAAGATTCAAAGACTTCAATAGAAAAAACCGCACCCGAAATCGCTCCAACCGCAGCACCCCTAACGAACCCACTCTCTGTTTCTTGACCAATCAAAGCACCAGTCAATGCTCCTAACAAAGTCCCCACTGCAAATTCATTACACCAACCATTAACTTCAATCAAGACCCAAAAAGATCATCAAAAGTTCCAAACTTTTTTAATAATTCCAAAAAAATAAAATAAAAAATATTTAACCCTAATCAAGAACATATCAATTGTGATCAAATAACAAAATCCATGAATACCCAATTCAAATAAACAAAAACCCACATCAAAAAATAAAACTTTATTAACAATAAACAAAAACCCACATCAAAAAACATAACTTTATTTACAATAAACAAGAACCCACATCAAAAAACAAAACTTGTTAACAATAAACAAAAACCCACATAAAAAAACAAAGCTTTATTAATAATAAACAAAAACCCACATCAAAAAACAAAACTTTATTTAAAATAAACAAAAACCCAAATCAAAATACAAAGCTTTATTTACAATAAACAAAAACCCAGATCAAAAAAACATACCTAAAGCAAAGAAGAAGGTGAAAATAGCAGAAAAGATGTTCCCAACAATGGCTGAAAGTGCAGAGCTGAAGAAATCTTTAACTTTAAAGATGAAATTATTAAAAGAAAAGGATGAGATATGTGAAGATGAAGGGGAAGGAGGAGATGGGTATGTGTAAAAATCCATTATTATTATGTTGAATTAGCAGATTGTAAGAGGGTTATGATTGTATGTATATGTATGTGATGATGATGATTCAAAGATGGTTGAGAGGGTGTTTGATGGGTCACGGGTTTATTGTTTAGTCACGTTTGGTGTGTATTGTTTTTGTTTAATGGTTAAGTTTTGAACAAGGAAGGAGAATGAAAGAAAAACAAGATCAGAACTACATTGCATTTATAGCTTTCTTGCTTTCTTGTGGTCCGTGTGGATCCCATATTAGACTTTTTCTTTTTTCCTTTTTTGTTCTTTTGGTTATATTTATAGTTTTATATGTATGGCTAGTCAGGCGTTACGCGTTTAAATAAGAGTCCATTTAAGTTCTAGACTAGTTATGACGATGCGTCTAATGTAGTAACGTTACAATGTTGAGTTCGAGTTGTATAGTTCTAAGGATGAATGGACTGTATATTAATATAATGGTGTGTCTAACGTATTATAAAGATGTGGTGAAACTTCTTGTAATTGGATGAAGTATTTGACAATTTTTTAAAAATGCATGTGTCTTATCAAGTTTTATTTCATCTTGTGTTTCACGTATTGGTTTGTTATGTAAACAATTGGATTATGTGTTTAGATCTTTTGAGCGGATTAGACTCTTTGAGCATGTTTGGCTCTCCTCCTTATTTCCTTATCTCCTTCTTCAACCTCCTTATCTCCTTAATAAAAAAATTACAAATTCTTACTTATAACTTATCTCATTTTCAACCTATAAAAACCTTCTTTTCAACCCATTATCCAAACAAACTTATCTCCTTATTGACTTTTTGATTAAGTTAATAAGGTATAAGGAGGCCAAATAAGGAGAGTCAAACATGGCCTTAGGCCCCTCCTGGAAATTTGCCCACACATCCCTGACATTCAATTTTATTTATCGATTGCCCCTCAACGAACATGGTATATTCCGTCAATGGTCACACTGCTAATGTTCAGATTAGGGGCATAGTTGTCTTTTAGCTTCAAAATACACAATCTACAGCAACGTTATTTGGTCCCCTATAATTCTGTGAGAGAAGACCCTATAATTTTTTATGCGGTTAGAAATGTTTGTGAGTGAAGAAAAATGGGAAATCTACTGTTTATTGGTATATTGGGTATTTGATAATCTTTTGGGGAAAACAGGAAACCATATTTATTTTTTAATATATATTGAAAGTGGTTTGTAAACGGATGAGAGAGAAACTGTAATATTTTTAATGTAATATGTGGTTATGATTGATTGTGAGGAAATGAGGAATGAGAAAGCTACTGTGAATGCTCTAACATCCTTGTTCCTTTTCACCGACCACCAATTACACCACTCTCAATCTCCTCTTTCTTCCTCGACCCAACCATACACATTCAAACGACAACAATGGTGAAGACAATTGAGAACGGTTACGTGAGATACTTGGGTTGTAACACACTAAGAGGGTGTTTGAGATTGCGTTTTGAATCTTGTTTTTAGATTATTGCGTTTTGAAAACACAGATAATCAGTTTTCAGTGTTTGGGATTAGGTTTTGAAAATGCAGATAATCAGTTTTTTATGCTACCAAAACACAATAATCTAAAAGCAGCTCCACCTTTGCTTTTCCAAAACGCATAATCTATTTTAAATAATCAATCCCAAACACCCCCTAATACACACATCATCATGGGCGTAGCTTTTAAGGGGCGGGGAGGGGCGACCGACCCCCCCGAATTTTCGCTCAGAAGTTTCGATTATATAGTATTCGTATAGAAATTTTTTGTTATATACGGTTTCGACCCCCCGAAATTGGTTTCCGACCCCCCGAAACTAGTGATTTTCGACCCCCGGTGACTTCCGACCCCCGAAGTCTCGGGTCAAGCTTCGCCACTGCACATCATCTCACGTCTACGTTGCCATTTGTTTGCAAGGTAAACATGGAAGAAAGTTTCGTGAAGGCGTTGTTTGTCGATACCCATGTGAAGTACTTGTCTTGCCATTTGTTCTTTCGTTAGGTTTATTTTTCTTATTTGACGATATCTTTTGTTGTTGTTTACAGAATTAATTTTGTTACAATGATTCCTGACGTGTTCTTGAAGCATTGAAATGCTTTAATGAAACTAAAGGTGGTGCTTATTTGTTTATTCCGTCCAAAGTTGTTTTTTTTCTCTAATTCGGTTTTTATATCAACGCTTCACACGAGTTATTTTTTCCTACATTTCGACGTGAATTTTCGTAACGTTGTTTTAAACCACCTGTTGTTTTAAACGTCTTTTTAAAAGCGTTCGTTTTTTAAACTGGCCGAGGCTTGACTCTCAAAAACACCATGGCACACGTCTTTTATCTACATTAAAACCTAGTAATCGGCCTACTGTAATGCCCGGCCGTGTTTATATTTATATATGTTTTAGTGTAATTTTCGTTCGAATTCTTGGATATATACAACGACGTAACTTTTACATTATTTAGAATATACAGTCGTAACACGGTTTTCTAATCGTTAAATTCGCAATTTGCATATTTATATCAACGGTTCAGACCAGCCGCGAAGCGTAGGTAGTAACCCGCTCGTTTATTACAAATATATATTTACACAATAAAGTTTAAAATACCGTAAATTAGCTAGTTCAACTATCGAAAATAAAATATCGTAAACTTAAAACTTATATTAAAATGATGAACCTGTTGATAAATTCTGATAACTTCCAGAACTTTGATTAATCTTTTAAAGAAGCTATAAATGATTAGACTACAATATTCAGCATATGAACATATTTCAACGTATTAATAGTTACGATGTTGACAGTCTACAAACTATTCTTTGAAGGGAAGGTGACCAAAGAGAAAGACATAAGATAATAACAAAATGAGGTTGGTTTATCAAATATATAGAGTTTTATGAAAGGAATTTCTTCGATTGAAGAAAAATATGAGCTTGTAAAAATGTACAATTTCGATCTCTCTAAAAACCAATGGTCTACAATTTCCATATGTTTACGCTGCTTTTGAAAAATTGTTTTTTTTTTTTAATTTGTGTTGTTATGAAAATCTAGAATAGAACTACGTACAATCCGTTGCTAACATCTTGCTTGTGCAATATTAATTGATCAAATTGTGATTTTATTAGGGTGGAAGGGCACTCGTAGGCTAGGGTGGTTCGGTCAAAAGCTTCACCAATCGGCTACGGTATTTTTAATGAGTTTTTCTGTGATTTTGACGTGACAAGGTGGGGTTGGTGCGGGCTAGGCAACGTTGTCGGGAGTGCCCCGACCACCTTTCTTAGGGCTGTTTGGCTGATTAGGTGTTGAATCATTAAGATGTATGAATGGTTAAGAGGCTCTGAATGATTAAGTACTCAATGGTTAAGCTATGCACCAAGTCTGAATGGTTCAGCTCTTAATCATTCTATTCAAAACCTTTTTTTTGTTGAAACAAACAGTCTGAATGCTGAACCATTCAGAGTTGAGTTGAATGGTTCAGAGCCTCATTAAAAGGCTACCAAATAGGCCCTTAATTTCTTCTATTTTGTAATTTCGAATGCAATCTTGGTGATTGCGAAAAAGCATATATATATATATATATATATATATATATATATATATATATATATATATATATATATAGGATCCGGATAATTTGAAAACTCCCCTGAGTTGAGAGAACTTAAGAACCCCCCTAAACCAATAATATTACGACACATCATCAGTTTTCTATTTTTTTGCCTTTTTTTAATCAGGGGCAAGATAGTCTTTAACCCTAAACTTTTAAGGACATTTTGGTAATTATAACACCCCACCCCACCCCACCCACCCACCCTCCCTTTTAAATAATAATAACAATAATAATAATAATAATAATAATAATAATAATAATATTAATAGATCTCTCCTCTCTCTCTCATTTTCAAATCTGCTCTCTCTTTCTTCTTCTCTCTCGTCTCTCTCTCTCTAAATAACAACAACAACAACAATAATAATAATAATAATAATAATAATAATAATAATAATAATAATAATAATGATGAAGACGAACAGATGGAGACGATGAAGGGCTGTGGTGCAGGTGGTGTGAACGTGGTGGGTAGGGGCGACGTTTTATGGTGGTGACGGTGGAAGAAGGAGACGATGGCGACCCAGATCTGTGGTGGTTTTTTGGTGTGGATGATGAACGAAAGATGAAGGGGGTTCGATGGTGGTGTGAAACAGGCTGGGTTAACAAGGGGGGTGTGAACAAGGGGGTTTTTGGGTGTGGTTAACAAGGGGGTTCGATGGTGGTGTGAAGATGACGGTGGAGGCGATGGTGAATGGTGGGTTTTCAGGTTTGGATGGGGTTGTTGGTGGAGGCGATGGTGAATGGTGGGGTTATTGGATCTTGAAGATGAAGATGACGGTGGTTGGGGGCTCGGTGGTGGTGGATCTCGGCGGTGGTGGATCTCCGGTGGTGGATCTTTGAGGATGAAGGTATATTATTTTTTTTTATTATTATTGTTGTTGTTCTTGTTATTATTATTATTATTATTATTATTATTATTATTTTTTGTTATTATTATTATTATTATTATTATTTATTTTCCAGTTATTAATCTCAACACAGTTATTAATATTTTGTTTTGTTTTGTTCTTGGCGGATTGAAGGGGAAATTTTCGGATGCTACAGCCTAGGAGGAGAGATGATGTAAAAGCCATAACTTTGACCAGTAAGCTTTTACTTTCATTGCCATGTTCAATAGCTCATAGATTGAGTTAGTTAAAGTTGTTATTATGGCCATGTAAAGTTGATTCAACAGTTATGGGCCAATTGGTTTGAAATTTTTAGGGCTTTGATGTGTGCCTGAGTCATGCAGATTAGTTGTTTGATACAAATGCTTCTGATGGTACCTTTCGAACCATGGTTACAAATATGTCTTTGTCATTGAGTTCGGCACTTACATATGTATATATAGCCTGGTTACGGTACAAATGAACTAAATGTACAAGGCGTACAAGCCGGGTTTTTTTTAATATGTCTTTATTATTATTATTATTATTTTTCTGTGCTTTTTTTTCCTGTGTTATTATTATTGTTTTTAGTTTCTGTTATTATTATTACATTTATTATTATTATTGTTATTTTTAAGATCTGGATCGGGTTTCAATTTCGTGTAGGGAATTAAGCCGGGGATCAGAGGCGCTTCCATGGTCATTGAAGGGGTTGATTGGAGTAATGGCTCTCGATTTGTCTTGGTTCAGCTTGGGTCAAAGACCAGGTCAGATCCAGGCTCTCGATTTGTTTTTCTGTATTGATATTGTTTATGGTTAAAGAGGTTTAGAGGATGTTTTTTTACATAAAAAGTGTTTGAAATGTGTGTTAGACTTTTTGTAATCATATATTACACCAATGTAAAAAGTGTTTGTAAATAGTGTTTATACACTAATATGTAAAAGTTTTTGTTCTTTGATTTACACCAATGTAAAGTATAAGGATGTTAATTTAAAAAAAAACGACTGAGGCACACGCGTCAAGGTGCGCCTCAAGGCGAAAAGGGCAAAATACGAGTCTTTTTTGCACATTGGCTTCTTTTTTACACGAGGGTAGCGTTTAGATATTTACACATCTTTTTTGAATAACTTTATTCCATTGATAGGTGTAATAGAAAACTAATGACATCAAGCTTTGGTGGGTTTCTGATTTACCCTAATGTAGATGTAGGGGTCTGTATAGTGGGGTGTACATTAGTATGTTAGTATAACAAACCCTAGCTTAAATCTATTTTTGTATATGGTGTCGTTGGTGTACATTAGTATGTTACAATTACATTGGTATCGAATGGTTACATTGGTGCTTTTGTTTCCTTTTTTATACACTGGTGTAAATTGATTAAGTTATGTTTTTGTGCAGACCAGGATCTTATTTGTTGAAGAGTTTACACCGGTGTAATAGCTTGAGTTAGTGGACAAGATAGTTTAGATGTAGGTTTCTTACGTTTTCTGTGGATTTTGTAATTTGGTTATGTTTTTCGTATTCTTACACTGGTGTATCTGATTAATGGCAACTTTTATTGCAAGATTTTGTAATTTTGGTATGTTTTTCGTTTTTCTTACACTGGTGTAATTGGTTGAAGTTAGTGGTGTATTTTAAAAATTAAATCAGAATTTAAAAAATAAGTAAAAAAAAAATCTGATTGTTAAATATTTTAAATAAAATAATAATATAATATTATATTTTGTTTTTCTTCTCTCTCATGGTGTAGTTTACTAAACTACCCTTTACCCCTATTATTTTAATTAAAAAAATCTAAATATATTTAATAACTCATAAAAGACAAAAAAAAGACAAGATGAAATCTCATCCGTTGGATGCACAAGATCAATGGTGTAGAACAGTTCTCAAGTTCTCTCAACTCAGAGGAGTTTTCAAAGTATCCTAACCCTATATATATATATATATATATATATATATATATAGGGTTAGGATCAAATATAAATACGGCTGTAAACGAACCGAACGTTCATGAACTGTTCGTGAGCTGTTCGGCGGGAAGTTCGTTTATGTTCGTTTATTTAAATAAATGAATAAACACGAACACATTTTTTTGTTCGTTTAATTAAACGAACGAACATGAACACACGTTGTGCTCGTTCATTTATGTTCATGAACGTTTGTTTATGTTCGTTCATTTATGTTCGTTTAGTTTTGTTCGTTTATGTTCGATTAATTAAACTTAACTTTATTTTTATTATTTATTTCCTTTTGTTAAGTAACCTTAATTCATATGTTCTAAAAATTTAACCCTAACCCTAACATTCTAAACATATCACTTATCAGCCGCTCTCCACACTTCACGTCCGCTCTCCACCCTAACCCTAACGTTCATTTATGTTGTGACACCCTAATCTGTTTTACAAAAAACTCGCAGCGGAAAAATACCAACCGAAAAATTTATTTCCTAAAACAACCTTAAATGTCTAGAAAACCGGTTCCACTAAGTATTTTGGTGTTACATCTTAAATTATTTCTTAATACATTCAACGTGACTCAACCTATTTGGTTATGTATCCGTGACCGCGTACAATCCGCCTCTTCGCTCGATCTCCATCCTTCCCTTGCTTTATTAGGTAAACCAGACAACCTGCATTCACCACATAACCAGTTCGTTAGTTCAATAGGTAACCTCATGTAATCTACTCATGACGCGAAAGTAGCATCCCACAATACTCTGTGATCCTGTCTAAATCCATCTTTCAAGTTCAGGTGGGTTACCCCGATCCGAACCTCCATGTCTCCTACAATCATACTTACATACCTGCATCTCTTATCATTCTCATAACAAGGGTTAATAACCTCACAATATATCCAAGCATATAATCCCCTCCATACAATTCCACAATACATACAAGCATATACTCCCACATATAACACCACAATACATACAAGCATAAACTCCCACATATAATACCACAATACATACAAGCATAAACTCCCACATGTAACACCATAATACATACTAGCATAAACTCCCACATGTAACACCATAATACATACTAGCATAAACTCCCACATGTAATACCACCATACATACAAGTATATACTCCCACATATAACACCATAATACATACTAGCATAAACTCCCACATATAATACCACAATACATACAAGTATACAATTCACTTGTATAACTTACTTCGACCTGTCATGCCACTCTTCCTTCTCCGATCTCTAAGACGAATATAACGTTCCATTCCTATACTCAATCTACGCATACTTTCCAACCCTTCCATACATGAAACTCTCATTCAAAACCCGAGTATGTGTACCTATATGTACGTCACGTTTCAATCCACATAAACACGACATTCTACTTTCCGTGTTTAATACCATCAACCAACGTATCAATTAGACTACACGCATGTATCATTCCGTACTAGGATCCTATTTGCAAAACCGACATTATTATTACATGCTACACCCTTACATAGCCTTACACAAGGTCCAACAATGTTAATTGGTGCGTTAAACGCAATTACGGGTCGCGCACATAAGCAAAACATCAACAAACGATAAAAATTAACATTTCTTCCTAGGGGCCACCGTAAGGTACGGTGGCCACCGTACCTTACGGTGGACCTCAAAATCCCTACGGTGGAAATCCCTCTGCCATACGGTGGGGCCCTGAAATTTTCCCTATTTTGCTTCCCTTTCTATCCTTTCTTGATCCGTCTCGCGCCGGTCCGTCCGAAGCTGCGTTTTTCCTATCATAAGCTTTCTAACAAGCCTTGACATAACTAATAATGTCCCATCATTCCACATTTTCCATTCTACCTACGCATACTTATACATGAATGAATTCGTTATTCTAAATGGAATAGGAATTCACTTACCTCAAGCCCTCCACGTTCATGTTCGCTTACTTGCCTCCTTTTGACTCATTAGCTTCCCATGCTTGAGCCCATCATTCCTATCCTCTCATATCATCATGTTTACATCATTGTTAGCATTACATGTTTATTCATAAACCAATCATAAACAACTCACATATCACATTGACTTGCATAGGTCAATTTCTAACACGCATACCACATAAATTCTCACTCTTTTGATTCATCCTTCAAGCAATTAGACTAAACAACGTATATGTCACGTAACCAAGCTAACATGTCTTACAAGAAATCCTCAATCTTACAATCATGCTAGAAAACATACCATAACATTTCCATGTCAGTTGACTTTCCAGAAGGTCAACTTTTCAACCATACAAGCTTTCCTTTTTAACAAGCATATGTCTACATTAGCACACTAGGTTGTATGAAATTCACCATAAACATCGTATTCATATACTACTAACGTACACAATCATTCATATTACCAATTAATCCAACTCATGGCATGCATCATATCATTCAAGCATCATGTACACTCTAATGCATACTTCTTATGAAATCATACAATTAACTAGATTTCTCACATGAACACTTTCTAAGACACAATCTTCATGTTAACCTACTATCAAGTATATCTACTATCACCTTACTTCACATTTGTCAAGACTTGCATACAAATCCATACATCATATTCATCTAGACATTTCATCAAACACTTGGTGGGCATACAACATTTAAAACACAATGTACAAGCATTTCATGCCTACTTACATAGCTCATAACATCAATCATCATATTGCACACCCACTTCAATTACCCTTCATTCCACAACATTAAACATAACAAAACTTCACTATCATGCCAATCTATTAACCCATTTAACTAAGAATGACCATGGGTTACACCAATAGCAACATCTACTTTCCACTCTACACATATCCTTCAATTTATTCAATTTCTATACAATTAACACATACACAACTTTCAATCATTCATAAATTGCCACATGCATGTCACCAACTACACATTATTCTTACTATTACATGGGTTTACCCCTACTAAAGCCAAAATCAAAGCTCTAATGAAAACCCAATATCATCATCTATGCAAATAAGCAACTCCTAGTGATTAGCTCATCTCTAAACCATTAGAGATGGTCAATACCACTTACAATCAAGCCATAATACGAATTTAACATGTTTTCCTCAAAACCCACATGTGGGGTTCGAACCCTACACAAATTATACATCAAATTCTACCAAACAAGAGGTACCTTTGGGTTCAATCGACCATAAACGGCCCTTTTCTGGCTAATGCATCAATTTCCCCCTTGAATCCTTGCTAGATTGAGTTGGTAGTTGAACTAGGGTTGGAGCCCTTTTCTTCTTCCTGGTGATCGACCAAAACACACACTTGTGTGTGTGTTTTTGGTGTTGCACCTTATTTATCAATTATAATATGGACTTTGGGTATTTGACAATATCCACCCTCCAACTTATAACCTCTTGACTCAATCTCGTTATATAAATCCCGCCTCTCAACGTCTTTAAATGAAGCGGGTTTTTGGGGCGTTACATATGTTCATAAATCATTATTAACTTGTTTTTGTTTGTGTTCATTTGTGTTCGTTTATATTGATCATTTGTGTTCGTTTATGTTCATGAACTGTTCGTTTAGGTTTAAATGAACGAACACGAACAAGACAAATTTCTTAATGAACGAACACGAACACGCCTATGTTCGTGTTCGTTCGGTTCGTTTACAGGCCTAAATATAAATGACTCATTTTTCTATGAAGGGTGAGAATGATTTTAGTCTATTGATCTTATATTTAGGGCATGTTTGCAATGAGCTTTTAAGAGCTTCAAGCTTTTAAGAAAAAACTCATATTTAATAAAAAGTCTTGTTTGAATGAAAGAGCTTGAAACTTTTAGGTTATGAGAAAAAGCTCTATAGTGAAAAGCTAGTAGTACTAACGTTTAAGAAAAAGCTCCTACTAGCTACAAGCTTTTAATGAGTAAATGACACAAATACACATTCTATTATAAAAATAAAATAAAAACCTTTCTTACAAGTTTTTAATTATGCCCATTTTGGTCATTTTATTAAAAGCTCTAGCTACTTTGCCAAACACCAAAATATATTTAAAAAGCTACAGGTACCAACTTCCAGCTACAGCTAACAACTACCAGCTTCCAGCTATCAGCTACAACTAGTTTTGCCAAACATACCTTTGGCCTTAAAGGGTTGAGATTAGTTTAATGAAAAAAATTAAATATTAAATTAGGAGAAAAACATAAAAGGAAAATTCATATTTGTTAACTTTCTCTCTCCACATGCAAGGCACATGACAATCCCCCCCCCCCCCCCACATCATTTTAAACAAGTATTACTTCTTCATAAGATATTCTTTTTTTAAAAAGATTTCACCATATTAACAAGCGTTTTTCTATCTTTAATATGAGTACCACATTGCTATATTAAAATTGAAAAAAGGAATACGTGTTAACTAGGTTTTCTAACTTCATTGTATCTTTTGCTCATCCATTGTGTTTTAGTATGTTTTCCATTATGTTTACGTAAATAGGTTTGGTGTTTATACTTTATAGTCTACATTGTGTTTTATTATGTTGTTCATTATGTGTTAGTCTACTCTCCATTGTGTTTTTGCCTTCAGTTCATCGTGTTGTTAATATGTCATTTATTGTGTTTTATTAAATTGTTCATTGTGTTTTATATTATATTGTTCATTGCATATTTAATTCGATACTCATTGTTTTTACGTTATTTCCATTGTGTCTTACGCAACTGAGTTTTCGATATTTTTTCAAAAGTATACCAATAGGGTACTCTTATTAAAGATAAAACGCTCAATTTTATGCTATATATATATATATATATATATTAAAAGATGACATATAAAAAAGTTACAGACGTTTAAAAATAAGGGTGGAAATGGCATGTGACCTGCATGGGAATATTCTTTTGACAAAACTACCCTTCCCGCTTGTTTATTCCTTAAACACATGTGATTTTCGAGTGACTTCTCACCCTTCTTATTTTTTATAGCCTTTATAGGATAACTCAACCTATATATATCATATTTTTGTGAATGTACCTCGTGGTTATGAAGGATGTTAATGTCATTCATTATGTAATGAAGTTGAAATAAGAAGTTTGCTTTGAAATTCCGTTAGAAAGATGAGAATGAAATCCCCACCTTATTAATTGTTGTCAATTTTTTTTAAAGATAAATTTCATTCAATCAACGTTATAAGGAGTTCTCAAAGTAAGGACCCAATGGTACAAAAACGACATTACATCAAGGACAAAGGAAAATTACACCAAACATTCCAATCGATATGTTTAAATCTGGACCTATTCCGAATCCAAAAATACGAAGTTGTCTTTATGTTCTCCATGACTTCAATCGCTCTCCGTCTTTTAGCTTTGAAGATTCTATTATTTCTTTCATTCCATAACACCCACATAGTGGTAATAATAATCCCCCTCAATATGTATCTACATTGCTTCGTAGTAGTCTGTAAATACACCATCTTTATGAGGTCCAAAACTTCGAAAGCAAAAATAGGAGGCAACCGACACCAATCTTGAATCCTGGACCATATTTCAGCTGTATAAAAACAACCAGTAAATATGTGTAGCTTCGTTTCTTCGTCCGAATTACACAGAGCACACGTAGCATTCGGCAAAGTGACCCCTCGTTTGAGCAGCTCCGTCTTCGTTGGTAGGCGATTAATTGTTGCTCTCCAAGCCATAATTTTGCACTTCAAAGGCACCCACCCTTTCTAACTCATGTTCCAATTGTTAGTCTCTAAAGAGTCGCTCATCATCAACCTTTTAGCTTTGTTCACCGAGAAAGAACCTGTGTTATAAGCAATCCACTTCCATCCATTTGTGCCTCCTCTCCATTCATAATCATGTATATCTGACAGCAAGCTGAATAACTCAGTAATCTGCTCCGGTGTGGAGGGATCCGCACACCAATCCCAAATCAGCGTTTTAACCCCATGAATAACTTGCAATCTGTTCGACACTGTCGCCCATTTGTTCTTTTTGATTCTGAATATATGAGGATAACAGTTTCGAAGCGGTTCGTCAAGAAGCCAAGTGTCTACCCAAAAATTAATCGTCGCCCCATCACCCACAACACCAACAAAATAGCTATTGAGCGTATTGCCATTCCATATTTTCTTTTCTCCTATTTTAACAATTTGTTTCCAAACACCACTCGCCGAAGGAGAACATGGCAACAAAGTCCATGTTCTACTCGACCCATGACATCCCAAAATCACTTTCTTCCAAAGGCTTCTACCTTCTTTCTTAAAACGCCACGTCCATTTAAGGAGAAGCCCATCATTAACATAATGCAACTTAGTGATTCCCAAGCCTCTCGCCTTCTTTGGAGAAGTAACAATATCCCAAGCAACCCAGTTTATCTTTTTATCAACACTCGAACCGGCCCAAAGAAAACGCCTCATAATTACCTCTTTCCTTTTCTATTTAATACTCCCTCCGTCCCATTAGAAGTGTCTTAGTTTGAAAAACACAAAGTTTTAGGCACATTAAATGATTGCTTTTTTTGCTTGTCAAATGACAATAATACCCTTGTCATATGTGGGTCCATTATATTATTTGTTTATTTTAGTTGTGTTTTTAAGGGTAAATTTGGAAGTTGGCTAATAATTTTTTAAAGTGGACACATGAAATGGGACAAATAAAAAAGGGAATATGGACACTTCTAATGGGACGGAGGGAGTAATACTTATTCTGTAATTTTATCATCACCTTTTCTCTCTCCTCTACTCACAACCACTTTTAGAGATATTAAAAAATTATGGAGGGTGAACAGTGTCTCGTCCAAATTTACTGATGAACAGTGTCTCATCTATATATTTTCTCTCTCATCTACTCACAACCACTTATACCCACTCTATATAATATAGAGCCCCCCCCCACTATTATGGTGCATCTATTGTGAATGCTTTTAGGGCATGGTTAACGTAAAAGACATGAATATCGTACTAAGCCTACGCGACTATAACAACCGTCCAATTTGAAGATGAACGACTAAGATTAATGCGGTGACAAAAACGTAATTAAATAGAAGTTAGAATAGAGAAAACAAATCAGAAAATGGTATTTTAATTAATAACTCATATAACCCACTTCCTCCATGATTTTAAAAAATCCATAACGTTTTTGTACGTCAATAATATTGAGAAAAAATTACACCATATTAACGAACACTTCATTCTCTTTAATTTCAGTAGGATATTGTCATAGGTTTCTTAATTTTAAAATTTTTTTGTTATAAGATACGTGATTACACATTCAATAGAAATTATGTAATGGTATTCAAAATCACGTAATACTACATAGTTAACTAGTGTTACATATTCACGTAACATCACAAAATCATATGACATTATAATTGTTTCAAGAATAAAATGTGTATTACGTAATGATACACATGTAATAGGTATTCAAAAATCACATAAATAACACACAATCAACTAGTGTTACATAATCACATAACGTTACAAAACCACACAACATTATACTTGTTTTAATAATAGAATGTATATTACGTAATTACGTATTGGTATATACTCTCATAGCATTATACAAGAAATCACGTAATGTTATACCAAAACACATAATCACATATCTTATAACAAAAATTTTAAAAATTAAGAAAACTATAGCAATAGACTACTCTAATTAAAAGGAATAAAATGCTCGTTAATATGGTTAATTTTTTTAAAAAATATTATCATATGAAAAAAGTTATAGCCATTAAAAATCGGGGGTGGGGGAGTGTGTATTTAAGTGGTATTCCTATTTTACCCTTTCCCACCAAAATTATAAACCACAAATCAATGGCTAAGAATGTCACATATACCTTGCACGATTTGCTTGTCTTGTATTTGAACCAGCCCCTTAATTTTATATGTCAGAAAACATAAAAGCGTTGACTTCGGTGAAACTTGAAATTTGAAAACTAACTAGTGGTATCAAAATCGATGCGTTGCGTCACTACACGGTATGAATTTGGTTGGTATTTGTTCGTTTTGGAACAATATTGGCAATCTTTATAACAACTGAAAGAGGAAAATAAATAAAATTGCGGTATGATAAAAAAATATCAACGCATGATAAACATTGATTGAAAACAATTGTTCAACACGAATCTATTCGGTTTATCAAGGTACCATCACGATATTCAACTCATATAGCCTATAATATCAAAGACACACTCTATTTCTAATGCAACTCTACTCTCAATAAACTTTAGGCAAAATGGATCTTATTAATCCCACTTTTTTTTTTCCAGTAGACCGATAATAATCCCAACTGAGAATATTCCCACCATCAGTTCCACCTTTTACACTAATTTTTCTCAACAAAACCGCGTTAAAAAAAGTTAACGCCGTTAGAATTTTAGTGACATGAACATGAGTTGAATGTTGACATGAATTTTCTTATCATTTATGTTTTTTTTATTTATACTTCGTATTAGAAAATAATCTATATTATCTTATTAAGGAGGAGTGATGACCAACATGGTCATTTTCACCTCCGTACAACTTAATAAGCACAATGTACAACATATTTAAGCAAGAAATTTAAGGGTATTATGGGAAGATTAGTGACAATTAAGACACATAAAAGGGTAGTATAGACATTTCACCATCCTCCTCCTTTGCAATACCAAAAAAACTTGTACCATCCTACCCTCCTTCCATCCCTGCCTTCTTACAAACCAACCCAATGATCCTTTGCCTTCTTCTATATCGATTCATCAATACAAGTTTTAAGAATCATCAAGTCAGCATCAATTGAGGGTTTAATACTTTAATGAAACTTTTGATTGCAAAATATGAAGCGTTTCAAAGATTAATTTTCCATCCATTGAAATCAGCCATTCAATGGTATATATAATCGTGAGCAGTTACCCATAACCCACCATAGAAGCAGGCTTCACTTCCATTGCTTCGCTTTATTCAATTTCTCCATCCCATCTTCTTTTAGGTTTCTCACTTTTAACCTAAACGCTCTATAATTTGTGATATTCAGATTATGATATGTGTTGATTTACATTTATTATACTGCTTTATGTTAATTGATGTTATTAGCTTGTAACCGGTTACAAATTGTAACGGCTCGAATGAAACCGTCCATTTGATGGCAAATTGCAGCGGCTCGAATTCTCTCCTTGTCAATCACCATCGTCTTATTTGCCGGAATTTTTTCTAGCTGGAATCAGGATTCATCATCAACACTTGTTTATGTTAATACTTATTATCCTCTCGTTTACAATTGCTTGCTTTAGTTTTTTTACTACATGTGATTATTTTCTTGTTGTTTCAACTGGTTAATTGTTGGTTTGTCAGGTTTGAGTTTGTTTATATTTTTCTGAGTTATAGTTATTAAATGATTAACTTTGGTTGTATGGAAAGTTTATTTTCAGAGACAGAGATCATTTGTTTTTGACAATGGAAGTTCACATTCAAGTTGATAGTGATCCAAAGACAGTCTAAGTGGTGTTATTTAAAGTTGGCCTCTCACTATAACTTATTAAAAATTTATTGTTTACATATGTTCTAGGGAACTTCAAAATTGGATGGAACTGTCAACAGGGGTACAACAATTATATTTGGAGTATTTGTTGGCATGCTTTATGGAGGCAAAAAGGAAGCCTCTGTTTTTGTTGTAAGTTTGCTTGTGCAAAAAAATATTTTTTATTAGAAAGTAGGTTAGAGAGCATGACCTTGTCATTGCTGTAAGCATCTTTTAATTCACCATACTTAATTTCTTTATCAGATGTATATGACTAATGTAATTTTCCCTAATTAATGTGATTTTCAGTTTCTGTAAATTAATTTAATGACCAACTTTATTATAGTTTGAAGACCTTGGTAATAAAAGGTGATCATTTAGGTCTACATAATCATGATATCTCAAGAAGTTCCGGTTATGTAATCATCTTAATATTCGGTTATAGTTAGCAAAAAGCTCTTTTGGATGTTGGAAGTTATTTTTGATATAACACAGTGTGCACTGTGCATGCTAAACACAAAGATTCCTGTATTCATCATGATGCAGATTGCATGTCTAATGGAGCGTATATATCGCGTGTTAGCACCATATGGGATGCAGGTCCCACAGTTGACACCTTCTAGAATCAGACTCTTAACCTGCAACCGAACATTCAGTTATTTAAAAGCAAACGACCGACTTGGATACAAACCTCTTGTTCCATTTCAGGTTCACTCATTTCCCATTTATTCGTGTTGTTTCATTAAATTAATCCTGGAATATGAATCTGTGTGGAATGATACAAAAACTTTTTTCTATATATATGTGTGATATTAATAGGGAAATTTGTTTGCTGCAGGAAGGTCTCAAAAGAACCATTGAATCATATTCTGATCTTAGTGCTGAAGCTTTTCTAAAAATGAAAGGGGGTTCTAAAGCTGCAGCCTTTTTTGGAAATGGAATTGGTAATAATAACTAGAATTATAAACGACCCGAGCTCAAACTCGCGTAAGCTTATATAACTCAACATAGCTCAAAACATAAGGTGCTTTCCTTGTTGCCTCTTTCACCTCACACCTCAGGTGCGCCTTTCTAACAAAGCTTTTATACCCAACCATCTAATTCAGTTAAAACGACCCACAGGTGCGCCTCTTTCACCTCACACCTCAGGTGCGCCTTTCTTTTGTAATCATAATTGAAACATAAAAACAATCCTAAAAATTGGACAAAAAGGTGTATTCTGGACAACTTGGCTCAGCCGTACTTGTTTCAACTAAATCTGTTTGACCCGATGCTCAACAGCTTAGACCCACTCCTCTACATGTCGTTTGTTTGTAAGAGATCAAACGTAAATACTAAGACGAGTAACACAATATCATACGTTTGATGAGCAACACAAAGTAAACATTAGTCATTGTTCCTTCATTTAAACTTGTAATCAGTTGGTTCAAATGGTCATCTCAGATCATCCTTTATGTAAAGAATATATCTAATTAAAACTACACCTCGACTTATAAATCTGAAATTATTAATACAAACTGTTTTTTAATTGCGAAACAATTGCATACTTTGATACTAGCATAAATGAGAAGACAAATCTCCCAACAAAAACAGCATAGAAGCCTAATATATCTTTGTTGCAAGCATCAATGCCATTTAATCATTCATCGTCATTATCTTAAAACTATGGATAAAACATCATAAAATTATTAAACTATAATTAATGTCTTTGTAAAAAAACAATATATAGGTTGGGATTGTGCAGTTGCATAATCATGTTAAGCCTGGTCACTCTATTCCAACCCATATAGATTAGTTTTGCAACTTTGTTTTAATTAAAGATGGTAATTTTGACTCATTTGTTTATACATGGGTCAATTCGTCTTATGCTTTATGACTATATCTCTAACCCAAAAGAGTTGGACTTTGGGTCAACCGAACCCAATCTATACTACAACAGTAACCTGTTTCAACTGTCAGGCTTGAGTTTGTGCTTGATAAATAAATGGCTTCACATATATTGATTCTTAATGCATTTATTGCTCAAGTTAATATGATATTTACTGGATTAATATAATTTAAAGCCAACACTCAAATTTATGCATACATTCATATTTAATTCCGATTAAAAATCATTTTTCCTTCGTCATGTTAAGGATTTAAACTTAGGGTAATTCAAACAAACATGTATTCAGTTTTGAAAAAAAAAAGTTTCTTAATTCAAACTGAATATACTAAACTCATTTAACTTGTTTAAAATTCACATATATGAAATCAATTATAAATGTGCTAATAACACATTCATTACATATGGGAGGCTAGGTGGTACACTTTCTCTTGATATGACTTATCATATTAACACTTTACTATCTTCAACCACCAAATACCATTTGAACCTAATAATATGAGAACGGATCAATCCGAATCATATTATATTTGGTATCACTAAAGCATATAGTGTTTGGAATGGGATTGAATTAGAGTATGGACGTGTACAAAATTATGCTCGTATATAAACCGATACATTTAACATATGATATCATTATTGTTAATAAGGTTGTAGATTAACCTACATTTGCTGTTTTTAATAAAAATATCTTTTGGTTTAATAAATTGGCTCTTCATATAGAAATTCTAGACGTTCTTTACATGTTTACGGCTATTTCTTGTTGAATGGAATAAAATGTTAGAAATCCGGAGTACTAAGTTATGATTCGTAATAGACATCATAATTGAATCTATATCAGTATAAGCTGGGACACCCGCTGCAACGCGCGGGCATTCCCACTAGTAACAATAATAATAATGAAATTATTTATTATATACACACAATCACCACCACCACCCCCTACCATTGTCACTACAACCACCACCACCTCGGACAAACAACACCATCCACCTCCCGAACTACTGCACACAACAACCACCGTCCACGTCTCTCCATCGCTACATATCTTTTCTTCATTTGATCTTAAACCATAACCTCTGTGTGTGTATATATAAATAGACAATTTAATTATTATTTTTCCTCTCTTCGGCCCAATAAGTTAGTATACGGGCACTTGGTAATAAATGCTGATGTGAGAGAAAGAGCGCACTGCCCTGTTATAGATCCACATGGCACGACACGATTGGCTGTAAACGGACACTTTCCTGGCAGCAGCATGGCTTGACCTGCGCGGGGGGGGGGGGGGGGTTGATGTGATGTGATGTCTAACCATTGGTAGTACTCTGTCAGTACTGTGCACAACATAGTGGCAGTCATGTCACTATTGGTGGGAGGAGTGAGAATTTTTGACATGACCCGATCCTAACACGAAATTAGTGGGTTTAGGTTTAATCTAAATGGGTTCGGGTTGAACCCGAGAACCCGTTTAACTAAATGGGTCGGGTCCGGGTCAACCCGGGCCGGTTGACCCGCTTAACCTATTTATACCATATATTGTTTTTTTACAATATGTTTTATGTTATAAATTAAATTTGTTATGTATTTTATGCTGCACATATAACTTAAAATAGAAATTGACTTAGGATTTACCTTACCCAAGATTTAAATCTGAGTCAATTTCTAAAGAGTCTTTGTCTCTTACCACTTTGCTACAACCTAAGTGGCAAAATATTAATTTATTAAGTAAATAAATTCGAGGGTTAAAAGGTATATTTAGTTGGAAACTATTCATACGAATCTAGAATGAAATCTTTGATTTAAGAATTTGAGGATTTGATTGTGAATTGGTGGCCCAACTAAATCACGAAAAACAAAATGATCGCGTGTGGTTGTGGTGGTGCTTGTATTAATTTTTATTTTATTTGCTTAGTATAATTATACCAGGTAACTGACTAAAAGAACTAATTAATCGAAGCATAACAATAATAATCGATAACAAATAAATCGAAATAACTTAACTAATAGAAATTTCATGACTCGGTTATGACTTTTTTATAGTTTGAGACTTATACTTCACTTATTGATATAAATAACTTAAAGAAAACACTACTTCAATCAACATTTTATTTTATCTTTTACAATTATACTCTTTTATAAATAATGTATTATTCATCCATCCTTCTCATTTATAAATTAAACATACTTTTTTTTTCCATTGGTCACAATTCCATGTATTAACTAAAATGAACTTTGGTTAATTGGATATACCAAACTACCCTTTGAGTAACTCAAATAAGTCAATAACCGAACTGTTGATAACGAAACCAATTGATCATAGACTCAGTACGTAAACTGAAACAATCATCATCATCATCATCATTATCATACTCAGTTTATCCCACCTATAGCAAAGCTAAGGTATGGTCTGAGGAGGGTAAGATGTAGACAGCCTTACCTCTATCTCTAAGAATTGAGAGGCTGCTTCCAGTGAGACCCTCGGCTCGATGTGGTTTGGTATCAAGCCTTGGACATAAGACACAAAACACTTAGCAATCGGGACAAACCCGATCGGTGCATGTACCCCTTTGTCTTTTGGCTATCAACGCCACCACATGATGCATGATTAACCGTCCGTCATTTTTAACGTTATTTCCACGAAATTAGTAAAATAACGTTAAAACTAGTGCAACTTTACTTTTGCCCCCCAAGGGCCACACATATATACATTATATGCGCACACCGTCAGTGGGGCGTCACGTAAAACTAGTGCAACTTTACTTTTGCCCCCGAAGGGCCACACGTAAACTGAAACAATCGGTCATATTATATTATAGGTTAAAAAATGTAAACATTAATAATGCAAAATACAAATCCTATAATATCTATATCTATACTATATTATAAAACATTTTCCAAGGACTTCTTAAAAATTAAGATGTACAAATATAATAGCTTATCATACAACATACAATACATATGTTAGACTACCCGTTGTGGCTAGAGGTGACCACAAGTTTTATCATCTTATATTGCGTCATGTCAGCGCCCAGTTGGCAGGGTGATAAAGCTTCTGCTCACTCACCTGACGCTGTTGTGGCTAGAGGTGAGCAACAGCTTTATCCAGGGTTTATTTTTTATTTTTTGATACTTTCTAAATTTGTCAAAATTATATTAAAACAAAAATAAAGTTAACTAAAAATTAGATTAATGTTTACAATAAACTATAAAAAACTAAAAACTAATCTAACACGACATCATCGGGACGTCTAGCCCACAAATGCTCGACTAATTCATGGCGGAGGTTTCTGTGTATCTCACAGTTCTTGCAATTCCTTATGTTGTCGAGTCTTTGGTTATTATCGATTGTTGATTCGGCACGTGGGATGTCACCTTGTTAAATTTGACATATCGCCAAGCCTCGGTCCTCCAATATCATGTTATGTAGAATAATACAAGTATAGACGACGTCCATGATCCTCTCTCGTGTCCAAAACCTTATTGGGTTGGCAATCAACGCAAATCTTTTTTTAAGAACTTCAAACGCTATTTCAATATCTTTTCTTGCCGACTCTTGTTTCTTTGTAAAGTACTTGCGTTTGTCTTCAAGTTGTGACGAGAAAGCTTGAACAAGTGTCGCCCATTCGTTGTAAATACCATCAACCAAGTAGTAGTTGTACTTGAAATTTACATTATTAGCGTAAAATGATTGGGTGCGGCTCAACCCCATCGATAATGTTATCGAATATAGGTGATTGGTCGATAACATTTATGTAATAGTACTGATTTACCGAGAACATTAACATGGACCATAGTGTGACACGCTAGGCAAATCCCACATCGGCATTTGCCATGAGAGATCATTGGTTCATAAGTAATCCAAAGCCTCTTAAATCACCAACGCGTTTTGGGCTTAATGTTAGTGGATGAGAGGAGAACTCCACAGTTGAGCGTGCTCAGGTGGGAGTAGTATCAGGATGGGTGACCTCCTGGGAAGTCTCCATAGGGGCGACCAAAAACAAAGCCGTGAGTTCCTGGATGGGCAACCCATCGGGGGCAAAGCGGACAATATTGGTGGTGAGAGGGTCCGGATGTTACAATTTAGGTCGTTATTTGACCCCGCAACTCCAAAAAAGCATGCCAAAACCAAAGATCATGCGAGGCCACCGCTTCAAGTATGACACTCGGTCCATAATGATCACCCCGATGAAACTGACCACGCCAGGCCGTAGGACACATAGCCCAACCAACATGCATACTATCAAGACTACCAAGCATGCCGGGAAACCCATGTTTCTCACCATGAACCTCGTATATGCGTTGGATATCATACATGGTTGGTTTACGCAAATACCGTCATGAGTAAATAGATATGATCCCTACGCAAATATATATATATATATATATAATATATATATATATATATATGTGTGTACATATTTTAAAACGACATATGATAATAAAAGTGTAAAAAAATGTGACTAAACTAGTAAATATAGACATACCTTGACAAAAATAATGAAGAGAGTCGCGCGCAACTTTTTCGGACATCACAATATACTCGTCCAGTAGTCGTCCATTGCGTCTGATGCAATCCCGTAGGCTAGCTGCCGAATAGCGGCCGTACATTTTTGTACGGAGGTGAACCCGATTCGGCCCCTTGCGTCTACTCTTTGTTGAAAAAAAGGATAACGCTCCGACAAATCATTTGATAGGCGCATGAATAATTGTATACTCATTCGAAAGCGTCGCCTAAAATGATCTTCAGTATACACGGGATCCGAGCTAAAGTAGTGTCGGTACAAAGTATCGTTTGCTCCCTCTCTATCACGCTCAAGCGCCGGCTGTCGGGTTAGCACCGGAGTTCTTTTTCTTCGAGACCGTGCTATGAGGTACTCAATCGTTATCCTACCCACTTCCATAAACAACTCGTCTTTTTCGGACGAGTCAGACGAAGAAAATCGTTCCATTGAAGAGCCATTTTGTAGTGAGTGAAAGAAATTTTTTTTTGATGGTTTGTGCGGTGTGAGAATTGAAAATATGTAGGTTGCCAAAAATAGTGAGCCGGCTGCCAACGGTCGGCATCCAACGTCTCTATTTGACCAGCCAACGGTCATATTTGACCCGCTACCACACGCGAGGGTGGTAGCTTCGGCTAGCTCGCGGGATCGTTAACGCATGGGTGTTATGGTGCCAACTATCGCGTGTACCAATTTGTGGCTCGCGGCTGCTCGCTCGCGGGCCACAACGGATAGTCTTAAGAACTTTTTAGGGGTAAATTTGTCTTTAAAACACTCACTACAGTTAATAAACCATAGTAATACTAAAGGCTTTACATTAATCATCTACACTTAATTATTAGTTATATTAAATGTCTGTTATAATGTTAGATGTGTAGTATATGAAAAAAAAAGATTAAATCCATAATAATCCCATATAAACACATAGATCATTTTTGTACGTCATCTTTTAATTATGATAATATGTATGATACAATAGTTATATACGATATTTTACTGGTTGTTAACATAGAGAAATTTTCAAAACAAAGCTTAAAATTTTGAGTTTTTCTTCAAGAATATTGTAAGTCGACAACTTAGGTACTTAGAATATTATTTCCTTCGAGTAATAATAATTATAGTCGAATTTGTGCATAGTGAATTCATATGTTACAAATTTAACAAAATCATAAGGCCCGCTTACGGCTGTGCGCATATATAATGTATATATGTGTGGCCCTCGGGGGGCAAAAGTAAAGTTGCACTAATTTTAACGTTATTTTACTAATTTCCTGAAAATAACGTTAAAAACGACGGACGGTTAATCATGCATCATGTGGTGGCGTTGATAGCCAAAAGACAGGGGGCACATGCACCAATCGGGCTTGTCCCGATTGTTAAGTGTTATGTGCCTTATGTCTAAGGCTTGATACAAAACCACTATCGAGCCGGGGGTCCCACTGGAAGCAGTCTCTCTATTCCCACGGGGTAGAGGTAAGGCTGTCTACATCTTACCCTCCTCAGACCCTACCTTAGCTTTGCTATTGGTGGGATAAACTGAGTATGATGATGATGATGATGATGATGATGATGATGTTTAAGATATAAAATGGAATAAAATAAACCGAGTTTAAAAACTTGTTTAGGATTTTTGGAAATATGAAGGATCATAAACTATAATTAAAAGAAATCATAATGTGATTAATTAAATTATTAATTTAATTTATGATTAATTAATAGACTCAAATTCTTGTAACTAAATAGTGAAACAGTTATAAAAAAGATTTTGTAACCTAACTTAACATCGGTATTTTTAAGTCGCCTTCATTCTCATTTTTCACCCACTATACCCACATGCACGAAAAAAAAGCGATAGCGAAACTGCTTGCACTTCCACTACTATCAAACTCGTATTACTCATTAGTCCTTACCATATGGGTCTATATACAAAATTTGTTTTGTGCTCAAGGGGTATTACTCCTTACCATACGACTCATTTGATTATATATTTGTATCGTATTAGTTACATTTGTTAATTCGTATGGTTATGTTATTTAGTTCATTATGATTTGTTTATAACCGTTATGTTTATGATGATTCAAACCATATTGCTTACATCCACAATAATTCGTGTGTTATTTTATTGCATCAATGATTTCTTGAAGTACTTGATAAATGTGTGACGCTTATGACGTATGTCCACCACTATGATGCTACTAACCGAAAACCTTTCAGAAAAAAAACATAAATAGACTTCTGTAAAAATATTATACGAATACGAAAATTACCATAAACGAGTATCACAATACAAAGTGTCGCCCCCGCCACAACGCGCGGGCCAACCCACTAGTATCTTATAAAACATTTGAGAAGGATACTAACAAAATTGAAGTAATTACAACATTTTTTGTTTATGGTACAACAAGTTAATGAAATTAATAAGGGGCAATATGGTATTTTACATAAGTATTAATTGTTAAATGAATTGATGGATAAATTGATAAATACAACTAAATTGCTTTGAATTATATAATATTAAATATTTTAATCTTCATATTCTTGTAACATGATAGCAATTAAAAAGGAGAAACTGAAAGGATGCAACTTCTTATATATTTAAATGATTTGTTAATTACTCGAGAAAAACTAAAGAGACAACAAACTCTTATAAATGAAATTTCTTTTTTCATAACAATAATGGTTAGATAGAAAACTAAAGAGACAACAAACTCTTATAAATGAAATTTCTTTTTTCATAACAATAATGGTTAGATAGAATGTGAATGTAAAGAGAGAGAGAGAGAGAGCAACCAAGTAGGATGCTTTCCATTTGAATACATCGAAAGACATGAACTTGTTGCGGCATGCAAGGTTACTCAAGTATTGTATGTTTTGTCTCTACTTTGGTAATGTTTGTATGTATCTTTAGATTTTGGTTTTAAAGATGACTTTTTTTGTTCATATAAGACATCCTTGTTTACTCTTGTTCTGATTTGATGATCGTGTAGGTGCTTCAACTTTTTAAAACATATATATGTATGTATTGTGGTATATATTTTTTACATCACTTTCATTTCCCTTGAGTTGACAAACACTTATTTTGCCTTAGCCATAATAACCTCGTGAAATTAATAACAAATTTAGATTAACTATATCATCTAATCATGTATAGATAATTATATCATAGCAGGGTGTTGAAATGAAATCGATGTTGATAATGTTTTTTTTATATAATATAGGGTTAGAACTTATGAATAAAGTAAACATACAAATGATTAGTTAATAGAAAAAACAAAACTTTACTTTCTATAAGAAAAAAAAGGATTTGGTAAAAGACTAACAATACAATTAGTACATGTATCGAGTAAATTTAAAAAAACATTTTTGTGATAAAGAACTTATTGATCGCTCTTTAAGGATGTACCTATGGGGACACGACCTACAATTCAAGTTTTAAATAAGATGATTGATATAGTATTTACAAGATAGTTGAGTATGAGATATTGAGGTTAATCATATCTATCATTGTAGCTTGTTGTAGATTTATTGTAAATAGAGCAATTCAACTAATGATATTTAAGACTTTGTTATTTGGAATATCAAGTAGGCATATCTGAAGCTTCCATGAACTTAGAACTTTTGTGATATGTAGTAAATAGTATAATAAATAGTATAAGAATAGTATAAGGGGTAGAATAGTCAATAAGAATAGTATAAGGGGTAGAATAGTCAATATGCATAGTTAGAAGTTAGTTGGTGTTATATTGTATAAATACATGTTAATATGATGAATAATATAGCTATTGATTTGGTTTAACCTCTTCTTCTCTTAGATTCTTCTTAATCTTCAATCTTTAGCTCTTAATCTCTTGATCACCATTTTGTTCCATATCAATGGTATCAGAGCCATCGACCTCCGACCACCATCTATCCGCCAATCACCTCTCACTTACCACCGTTAACCACCACAACTACCACCTATCACCACCATAACCCAGCACCGTAAACCATCATTTTTCCACCCAAATTCTGCCATTTCAACCCTTTCTTTTCTTTGTTTCTTTATTCCACCAGTAACCACCATAATCTGCCGAATAACACCATTAATTCCTTCCATTTCCATTGAAATTCACTTCTGCTCTTTCATTCTAACTACCCATCAATAATTGTTCGTTTTGGCTTCTCTGTTTCTATTCCTTCATTTTTGTTCTGTTCTCCCAAATCCAGTTCATTCTTTTCGGTCATTTTAATTCCTGCCGTTTTCAATCACACTCGTTCCTCTTGTGTTCTTTATTAATTCGTGTAAGTTTTTTGTCCTTCTTTAAAATAAATCTGATTCAATTCTGTTAAATTCCTTCAATTCGTTATAAGATTCAAGAATTAGGGTTTTCAATGTCTCCACTGAATTGTATAACAAATAATAATGGTGTTCTTGTGTTCTTGTGGGGGTTTGATATGGGAAAACCGAGTTCATGTTTGTGGACATATTAGATGTTCTTGTGGAGGAATTAAATTTGATGGCAGGATTCATGTTTGTGGTTATAAACCCGATTATTCAGTACCACCTACCGATTATGAACGGTGGAGGGGATATAGAAGTTCTAATGAATGGATGGGATCAACGAGTTGGGGGAAACGTAGTCCTAGCGTGTTCAACATCATGAATCAAGAAATAAGCATTCTAAATTCTGTGTCTGCCATGGAAGATATCAAGAACATAACACAAACAGGTTACTTCCAAGATTATTGTGTTGCTTTCGATATTCTTCTTACTAAGGTAATTCTTAGTGAAGATTATGCTACCAATTTGTTCATTATGGATCTCAAATCTGAAATTAGAATATGGGTTCAATTGATGAGTCCAAAAACACTTATGGAGGCTTATGAAGTGGCAAGAAATCAAAATAATCTTTTTTGCTTATTGCGGCCATAAGGGATTTAAAAAGGTAGGAGTTGAGATTTCTAGTGTAAATGTTGTTGAAAAGGGTAATGAGATTAAGATTCAACCCATGGATGAATTTGGAAATAGGGTTGAAATTAAAGAAACCATCAATCAAGATTCATGTGATGGTAAGAGTTCAAAAGGAAATAAAAATGAAATTCAAGAAACTTGTGACAATATCATTGAAGAAATGATTGTAGAGGAAGTGGTTGATAGTGGTATTTTGGAAGAAAATAGGAGTACCAATCAGAATGCACTCAATGTATTCACTAAGATGCTTGAAAGTTGTAGTGATGACGATTTAAAGAAAATGACAAAAACATGTGATAGTGAAGGTGCTCCCAAGAGGTTTGATGAAATGCCTAAGAAAGTTGATAGTGAGATAAAGGGAATTTTGTATGAGAATTCAAGAAAAGGTGGGAAAGAAATTGACACAAATGTGGATGAAATACATGAAGCATGTTCATATGATAATAAATTGAGAAGCATAAATTCAATTGATGTGTTAGAAACTACAGTGGCAACACATGATAAATTGAATGAGGCAGTACATTCACTAAATATGGCTGAACAGCCATTGAAGATTAAAGCTACTAATGGTTATCGAATCACCATGAACGAGACAGAGCTGTGTTTTGATCAACCATTGCAGAGTAATTGTTTCATTATTAGAAGGCGACATGGCGCAACATTAACTATGGAAACCACTGATGTTGAACCGTCAGTCCCGAAGACTATAGATAGATCAATGGCGTCTTACATCGTCGGTTATCCCCGTATGGATCCCAAGAGAGAGCTGAATTAGTTTGCTCTTGAATCTTTCTAGGATGGGAAGAGCAGTGCTGAGGAGCTGCAGACGGTTGCTGTGGATCTCAGATTCGACACTGATTTCTCGATGGCTAGAGGAAACGCCTCTATCCCTACTATGGAAATGATAAAGTGGTTCGATACCAACTACCAAAGAATTACAGCAGTAGTGGTTTATTGGCAGTGGTTCGACACCAACTACCAAAGAATTGCAGCAGTAGTGGGTTATTGGGCGACTGCAGTCTGGTCATCTGTTGTTGCTGTTAAACTGAGATCGATGGGTCAAGATGGATCTGTCCTAGTTTTTGACTCATGTGACTAGTTGATTTTTGAGGACAAAAGTCTTATAAGGGGCGAGTATTGATATGTAGTAAATAGTATAATAAATAGTATAAGAATAGTATAAGGGGTAGAATAGTCAATAAGAATAGTATAAGGGGTAGAATAGTCAATATGCATAGTTAGAAGTTAGTTGGTGTTATATTGTATAAATACACGTTAATATGATGAATAATATAGCTATTGATTTGGTTTAACCTCTTCTTCTCTTAGATTATTCTTAATCTTCAATCTTTAGCTCTTAATCTCTTGATCACCATTTTGTTCCATATCATTTTGTAACCGAATGTTCAATGCCCGTGGATGCCACTTTTTGATCGAGAATGTAGCCCCCAACCCTACTAGGAGTTCAACACTTGGGACCCGCCAAAGGGGCGTGGCCCTTTAAAACCCCACTAAGGGGAACTGCCCCTTGTGTTGATGTCCGATAATCAATTAACAACGTTGCTATTAAGATATAATCCAATAAGTTACACTTTAGACGATAAAGTTAAATAGTATGTTCACTAAATGCGGTTTAGCGCAATGCAGAATTAAATATATGGTGAAATATTTAATATAAACAATTATTTATGTAATGATTAATTAATTAATTATTTATCTACTATTTATGAAATAGTGAATAGATGATGGTGGATTATTTTTTAATTGGTTAAATAATAAGAGATATATATTTATAGGATAAATATAACAGGTGATATATTTATACTAGCTTTTATCCCGGGAGCGTCCCGGGGTTGAAAAATATAATCATTCTAATAATACTAATAGTAATAATTATTACTCATGTAACTAAATAAATAAAAAAATAACCTTGCTATATGGTGACACCATGCGTTGCAGTGTTGCGTGATTCTTTCTCCTAGTTTCTTTTGATGAAGTATACCTATCCATTTTTATAAGAGTAAAATTCCAATGATAGCATGACGATTGGGCTGAATCTCAACACCGTAGATAAGAATCTGGTTTAAAAAAAAACATGATTAATGATTAAGCTGAACACTTTGTGTTTTTTTTCCTGTATGAACGAAACCCCACAAAAAATAGTCGTTTTTTTCTCCGTTTTTTATATAGCACTATGGTACTCGTTGGAAAGATAATAAAACGTTCGTTAATTTGGTTTAATTTTTTTCTTTAAAAAATCTCGTACATAAAAGATATTAACGTTTAAAAATTATGGGAGGAAATATAAGAGAGAAAAATTTAAATTTGTTTTTAAATTCTTTTTTCCTAAAATAACTCAATTTAATTTTTATATAGATTAAAAACATATTATTATTATTAAAATAATAAATTCAATACTCTCACCTCAAAGTGCCACATGGCACATTCAATGGAGGGTTGAAGCCTCCATTGAATGACACCTCATAAAAACTGAATTCTTTTATTATAAGTTATAGATTATAGATTATAGATTGGACTAAAATTGGGTAGGGACTAGGGGTGTAAACGAGCTCGGGCTCGTTAAGGTTTTGTGAAGCTCGAGCTCGGCTCGGTTCGAGCCTACAATCTTGAGCTCGAGCTCGGCTTGCTAGCAAAATCCAAAGCTCGAGCTCGGCTTGGCTCGGCTCGAGGTGATTTGAGAATCTCAAACGAGCTCAAAAGCTCGGCTATAACTTAGGCTCGCGAGCCCAATCGTTAAGGTTATAACTTAGGCTCGGGCTCGGGTTCGGGCTCTAGCTCGTTACGGCTCGATTAGGCTCGCGAGCCCAATCGAGCTTTGTATCTAGGGCCCGAGCTCGGGCTTGATAACTAAACGAGCCATATTTCAGGCTCGGGCTCGTTAAGGTCGGCGCGTTCGAGCTTTTTACCGAGCCGATCCCGAGCCGCTACGTGTCATTTACACCCCTAGTAGGGACCTAAATGCTAAGAAGTAAAAGTAAAAATTCATGGGTGATGATCAAAATCAATTTACACCAATTTTATGAGATAAAAGAAAACCCACATCACCACCCACGAAACCGGCCACCCATCGTGATCGGACCACCGCCGCCCTTAGAAGCCGGCCCGACCCAAACCCTACACCAATTTGGAACGGGGTTTCAATGTGCAACCCCACCGTACCGGTTCTACCGAATTGATGAACCGACGCATCGAGTCGTTGTTTTTCATGTCATGCGCTTCGGATTCGCTTAAGGTTTTAGGTGTTCGTTTCAAGAGTCGATTCGGGATACTTGAGGTTTTTGTGAGCTCGTTAACTAGCATGATGTTTGTCGTACCACTGTGTGTTTTTGTAGTTTTTCGTCAAAGGTATAAACCTAAACACTTTATGGTTGGATTATTTTATTGTTTAAACGATTCATAATTGATTAGTGACGGGAATTTAAATTGATTTTAAATATGTGTATAAGCGAATCGGTGTTGGACTGGTGAACCGGCCGGTCGACTGGAAAAATAGGGAGGGGTTGGACCGGAATTTTATAGATTTTTTTTGCTTTTTGTTGGCTCGTTGACCGGGTCGGATGGTGACCCGATGAGACGTCCTGTTCGATTCTTAAAACATTGGTTAAGATTGTTTTCTATATTAATTTTTTATGTTAACAAAGAGCATGATATTTTGTTTTTGTTGACGTGTATTCACACATGAATTATTTATTTATCTATACTATATTATAATATATTAAAATTTCAACAGGCACATCATCCACCATCCATTCACACATGGAAACTAATCCCAAATGCAACATCCACCATCCATTCAAATCAATAAAGCACACAATCGACCGTCCATTCAAATCAATAAAGCATACATTTGACCACGGATTGCCAACATGGCATACTTTTTTATATAATATAATCCCCATTCCCTCTCATACTTCCATAAGACCATGTGTAGTGGGGGGCTTTATGTATAAAGCCCCCCATCCTGATTGGTCCACGTGGCTGCTGAGTCAGCATGGAGAGAGAAACTGAAAAAGGGGTGTAGTGGTGGGGCTTTATGTATAAAGCCCCTGAATCTGATTGGTCCACGTGGATTTTATTTTTTTTATTCTTTTAAACTCAAAATAAATAAAATAAAAGGTAAATAAATATAAAAAAATTACAAATAATATTAAAAAAACACACAATTAATATTAAAAAAAAAGTTACAACTAAAATTTAAAAAAAATTACAACTAATATTAAAAAAAAAAATACAACTAATATTAAAAAAAACGAAACACACTAGAGGTCATATTTTTTCAGGATTTGTTGCCTGTGAAGCATAGCGAGGCGTAGCGCGTCTCCTTCGAGGTCTTCGATCGGTTTCGACAAAAACTCAATGTCTTTTTCCCTCTGCCTCGCCTCTTGGAGCTCGACAAACCTTTTATTCTCCACCACTCTCTGCTGCATCGTCTCCAAACGTCTTTGGCCAAGGTCGCGAATATCTTGAAGTCTACGGTTCATTTCTTCGAAATCATCCTTCAAGCCACCGCCTGCTGCCGAAGACGACTCCCCCTTCCCACCCTTTGCTGATCTTCTACCGGGTGGTCTAGGCATATCATGCTGCTGCTCCTCCTCCTCCTCATCCTCGTCCTCATCAACCAAATTCACATGATCACCTAAACTCACATAGCGAGCATCGGATGACGGTGTATCCGGATCTCGCGTCGAGGAGGAGGTTTTGCTACGTTTTCCTCCTCCTCCTGATCCTCCTCCTCTCCTGATCCTCCTCCTACCACCCGACCCCATAGACGGTACCTGAGCCCACTTAGGACTTTTTCTCAACATCTCCCAAATTTTCAAATACGGGAACGGTTGGCGGGTAGATCTCATCTCGTCCAACGCTCTCGTCAACACACCATCATCACCTTCCCCACTTCCCCTGTTGTCCATACAACGCTGGTAAACCATCGCAAACGCGTGACATCTATTATTTATGTCCGACCACTTTCCCGATACGGAGTCGTTCTCTCGATACTCCCCTCTACCCATCGCACCAAAAAACAACGCTCGAATCCGAATCCAAAACTCAGGAAGATGTTGATAGTTGGCTACAAAAAAAAATTTATACGATTAGAAAAATATAACGAACAATATATATATAAAAAATAAATAATATATATAAAACATAAACAATATATATATAAAAAATAAATAATATATATAAAACATAAACAATATATATATAAAAAATAAATAATATATATGAAACACAAACAATATATATATATAAAAATTTACTTACAAACTAGTGGATCCTCCGATACGTCGAGCCAAGCTCTCGCTAAAGCATATTCCTCGTCTTGGGACCAACGTTCCATTTGTTTTTTTTGACGAGGTTGGGTAGGATCTTTCTTTTTATGCGAGCGTTTCCCGCGCCCGCTCCCACTCCCACGCCCGCGGCCCCCCCGTTGAGAACCCTCTGGTTCGTCGGTCTCCACTTGAGTTTCTGGCACATGCTCGGCCTCCTCTTGAGAACCTTGGCCATAGTTTGGTGGAGGAAAAAATTGGCCCGGTTGTCCATAGTTTGGTGGAGGATAAAAGTGACCCTGGAGTAGTTGCGCGTATTGCATTGTGTTCGGGTCAAACTCCGCCCAATTGGGTGGCAGTGGAGTAGTAGTGTTTGGCCTCGAACCAGGGCGACCAGGGACCCCGAATGGTGAACCGTATGGAAACATGTTTAGTAGATGTGTGTGTTTTTTAGATTGGAAAGTGTTTATGTTGTATGTGTATGTTGTATTGTGTTGTGTATATATAAAAATTTATAAAAAAAAAAAGTTAACCGTTCAAAATTGATGGGGTCCAACGGTCAAATTTTTTTGACCGTTTTTTTTTGTCTTCGCCACGTGTCAACCATTGATTGGTTGATGGATTTTGAATATGGCGTTATAGCCATGAAGCCCCCGCCCTTTTTTAACCTATAGCGCCCTGGTGTTCCAGTGTTTGGGGCGCTATGGTTTACAAATTCAGGCAATTCGCGCCCCAGTACGCATAGTCTAACAATCAACACATGCATCATCCACAACTAACGCTCTCCACCGTTGCCACCACCATCAACAATCAAACCATCACCGTCCACATTCCGTCGTCAAAACACGATACACACCACCTTCAACTCAGCCGCCTTTCACCACCATTTAACCATATTCCTTTCGTGTTTACTTTTACTATTTTACTTAAAGTCCACAACAACCACTGGTACCACCCTGAAGCCTCCGACCACCATCCACTCGAACCCTAACCCGTCATCTTACAGTAGAAAGAAGAAGCAGATTTGTTTGTAAGTTTGTGGTATGTTGTAACCTCTAAACCACCTAACGAATCCCGACAAAACACCACCACCATCTCCACGTTACACCGCCACCACACCAACATCAGGCAACCACCCCTACTGTATTGTTTTGTCGTTGAACATTTAGAGAGAGAGAGAGAGAGAGACGACAAACAGGTGTGTCTGTGGTCATTGTTAGAACCATGAAGTTGAAGACATACTGGGTTGTAGTTGTTAAGGAGAGGTGTTAGACTGTTAGCTCAGATATTGGTTATAGAGAGTGAGACAAAGGGATGGATAACGATTGTGCTATCTTAAATTTAAGGGTTACTTGCGTATTATTTGTATTAAAAAAAGAAAGAAAAGGACGTTTCAATTTTTGTATTCTTGAAATTGGTAAAGCAGTGACACCAAAAAAAGTGAAAAGTAAAAACTGGATGGTTTTCAATAGCTAACGCAGGATCCTAACAAAATTAGGTTGGTCTTGAAATATGTGAAAATTTGAAAGAATTTAAAATTGAGGCATTTGATTTAAGTTTTAATTAAATTTTCTTCACTAACAAACTGGATATGGAAAATACATATTTTTTTGTTGGCCATACTACAAAGCTTGGCTTTATTAACTTAAAATTAAGTAAATTTATATGTTCATTTACGTAAAATTAAGTAAATTGATATTAGTATTACCGTGTTTGTTAATTTTATTTTTATATTTTTTTAAATACTTATATTATTTACCAGGTTACTTACTTGGGCCATATGCTCAAGTTAAGACATCTCTAACTTGACACCTAATTTTTGTTGTTTTTCTGTTTGTTTTTAACTGCATTTACGCTAAGTTTACGTTTAAATAATAAGTAGGTTCAATGAGAGACTTTAAATAAAGAAAACTGATTCGCTTCTAAATGTGAATATCATATCAAATTATTGGCTGTGGATATTAACAAGAAATAGGAAAAATGTGAGGAACTTAAAATGTGTTGTGAGGAAGAACCAAGAAAGAATTACGATTTTTTTTGTGTGTGTGGATTTTGTGTCATCTATATCGGATGGAGAAGCAAAACAGACAAGGGAAATTGGTTATAAATTTACAGGGGAAGTTCACTAAAAAGACCAAACGAAAATTAGTGAAAAATTGAAGTCGCTTTAGAATTTAGTGTTTCGTTGTCTTGAAGCATATTTTTGGTTTATGAGTTGGTTTTTTATTTATCACTTTTCAAATGCAACTAAGAAAAGAAACGTATCTTGGAAAATTTAATAAACTAACCATAGAGTAGGTTTTGCAATTCAAAAAGGGTAGCGACGCAACTTATGGCCCGTTTACCTACGTATCATTTGTAATTGGCTGTCTTTGGTTTAATATAAATCCAATTTATATTATCAAAAAAAAACCATAAGCAATCCATAACTGATGGATAACCAACCATCAAATATGATTTAGCCTCCATAATCGAACCGAACCTCCCCCTTGCACCAATGTTTTCCCATCGAACCACCGGTTTGACCAGTTCAACCTGGTCAACAAGTCAACAAAAAATGAGAAATTTCTATAAAATCTGGTTCAACCGGTCCGATTTTCGGTCCAACTGGTCAAACCACCAATCCCACCCAGTTCAACATGTGTCCGATCAAACCTACCAACTAGGACCGGTCGGGGTCCGATTCCTGGTTGAACTTATCGAACATATCATGTTTTGAAAACACTGCCTGCACCCATCATCTCTTTTCTGGCCCCACACAAGCTATTGGCCTCATGTATTTATACTTTAATTTCCTGTATCCATTTCATGTATGTATACATTCAACTTTTTTTAGCTATTAACCAAAATCAAACTAACCAAACAAAAAACCTTCAAACCAAACTAATTAACCGAAAATCAAATAGCTACTAAATTAGACTAATTGATGACTTCGGTTTTGATTTCGGTTGAGGATTTTAATTTTTGAACTGACCGAAAATCGAATAGCTACTAAATTAGACTAATGTACACCATTGTGTTTCCCGCCGCATCGCGCGGGCACCCTTCTAGTTATCTATAACGTGTAAGCCTATAAATACAAAGATTTGTTTCATTTCAATACTTTCAAATTCAATGTACAATTGAGACATATATGAGAAATAATAAATGAGGTTCGAAATGGGAAGGTGTATACTTTGAATATATCGTAGATTGTCAACAATTATGACATAAAATAGATTGTTCTAACGTGAGATATTTTTATGCAACATGTTTAATGATTGACATGACTTTGGCAAATGTGACCATTAGGCTAAATGTCTAATAAGAAGGGCTACATTATCATTAAAAACACTTGCTGGCTTACAATTTGTGTGTACAAATTACAACACACGTATCAATGTGAGGTTGTATTTTGGCTGATAATATAAAACAAAAAAAAATATTTTGTTCATGTTCCATGTATATATTTTTACCGGTTGATTTTTGTAGAGTGATTATATTGTATATTTTGTTCAATTAATGGTGTTGATGTAGCTCAGTAGCTCCAATGGTGTACCCATGCGTTTGGAATAACCGTAAATAGATCTAGAAGGTGTCAAAAGGTACAAACTTTAGAGATGTGATGATGTCAAGTCTAAGGTTACGACGCAAAGAACTATGAGGGATGAATGTGTTACTTTTAATTGTTATATGCTTTTAGAGATTTTATAACAACACAATTGAACACATATATAATAAGTAGATAAAGGATAATATGTCAAGGCAAGAATACAACACTTTATATTGATCTAAGTGGATGTTAAAAATTTCATCTTACGTGCACTCCTTAATCTCTATCAACTTTTATATAAAACTAGGTTAGAGTCCCGGGTGTACACCCGGTACATCTCCGAGTCAGATGAGAAAATTACTTTATAAAGATTGTAGTATGCAAATTTTATTTATTGAAACTTACGTAAGACAACTCGTATGGATTTTCGTTGCATGCAAAATATCATAAAAATGTTTAATCTTACTCAATAATGAATATATGAATCGACAAATGTTTGATTGGATGTGATTTAAAAACAAATAATGAAATGAATAATAACATATTTATCGTAACAGGATGCAAATGAATATTAAAATTCAAAGTAAATAAATATAGTTTAACAAAACATACAACTAAAAAATTATAAATAAAAATTAAACGATTTATACAAAATATGATTTGTTACACGTGTAGAACAAAGGATAAATAAAAAGTGACGAAATATGTAAATAGAACAAAATAACTTCATCGGATTTAATTAGTACATTAAAACATATCATGAATCAAAATATCACATGACGAAGTAAACAGTAATTATGAAGGAAAATAAAGTAAAAACATAATTCACTTCATAAAATATCTATAACTAACATCAAATGAAAACATTACAAACTCATTATTAATACAATATGTGAAACCAATATAAACCATTACTTTAAAGGTATCAGGATTCAAACCAAACAAAAATTACAAAATCACTATCCATATTATACTCCAAACCAACTATACAAACAAAAAAATGGCATACCCAACCATAACATGTCATATTTGGAAATAATCTATAAATATTATAGAGATTTTTATTGTTATAAGTTATCCCTTTTACTATAACGCCATATTATATTTTATGAAACGTAAATTATAAAAAATCCACCTACACATTAAATGTTAATATACCAATGTATTGTATAACCACAACGTTGTGTAATAAATTAAATTTTATGTTTATTGAAGCTAAATTAATAAATCATATTTTATGTTTATTTAAATTTTAATGCAAATCAACATAAACATCAAATTAAACATTAAATATAAAATAATATTATAATACAGAGACATTCAAACAATAAATTTATTCATACGAAAATCACGCCATGATTCCTTTAATCGTGTAATTGACAACTGATATTAGGAAAGTCGTAAAAATAGTAATATCAATAATCAGTAAATTAGATTAAAATCTTAATTAATAACATCAAAATCATAATAAATAAAATTAAAAATCTTAATAAGTTACCATAATAAATAAGACTAAAAATCGATTCAAACAATAAATTTATTTATACGAAAATCACGCCATGATTCCTTTAATCGTGTAATTGACAACTGATTTTAGAAGTAAAGAATCCATTAATATAATCTACGACTATATATATTCAACAGTGTAAAGTAAATAAATAAATACTAAAATAGAATGTTAGTAAAAAAATATGGATTTGGGAATTACATTCTCGTCAATTAGTATCATCTCAATTGAGTAAACATCGTTAGGATTGCGACGATTAGGTTGACGCCAAAGCCGAATAATCTTTAGCTTCAAAGCAAAATCATTTTGGTTGACATCAATTACGTTTACCATGGTAAACTCTTGTGCTTGTGCGGCGGCCATTGTTCTCTTTGGGTGTACACAAGATTATACTAAAATTAGGAATGAATAAAAGTGTTGAAAATAAAAGATAATTAATACGAAAATTGACATTATGAAAAAATGAATATTCATACACATGGAACGAATCCGCTTTCAAACACATCTGAAAGCAATAATAATTTATTCGATTTTTTCATTATTAATTAAAGTCCTTATTCAATTGTAGAAAATGAGTATTCATAAAAAGTCACGAAACTTAAAACATCATATTTCTCAAAAATGAATTATAAATACATTATATCTATATCATAACATAACATAACAATAACATAACATAACAAAATAATATAAACGTCGTAAAGGTATACTTATAAGTTGGAATGCTATTCCACGATCGGATTATTGTGTGTACAACAATTGCGATTGATATGGATCAATGTAATTAAATAGATGAAGTATAAAAATGGAAGGATTGGAATTAGACGTAAATCAATGAAAAATGCTTAAAATTACCAAACTAATTGCAATCATCTTTTGATGATCATTAATGATAAATTATGAAACGTAAATTTATAACAAATTAACCTATACCATAATTGTTAATACACGGATGTTTGATATACGTTAAAATATACATATTTAAATCCCCGATTAAACTCCCAAAATACGCGTTTTCGACCCTAATTGCACGAAATTGGTGCTTAATCGCTTTATATATTTATTTCAGGTCTTAAACGGCGCCTCGAAGACAAAGTCGAAGAAACCGGGCTAAAAACGGACAAGACGGACAACTTCTACAAAATTGCCCAAATCTGGAGGTTGTGCACGGGGGTGCCAAATCTGTGCACCCCCGTGCGGGTCAAGTCAGCTCGGGAACAGGCACTGCACACCCAGGTGCACAGGCAGTGCACACCCAGGTGCACGGCCGTGCACAATGTTGGCACCCCCGTGCCAACACAAGATATTTTCAGGAGCACACCAGCCACTTGCCCACTAGCCCACTTGCACGTCAAGTCAACAAAGCAGCAGTGCACGGCCAGGCGCACGGCCATGCACCAGGCCGCGCACACCTTCGAAACAGCTTTAAAAACAGAGCAACACCCACTGTTGAAATTATTGGGTTTTGGAGACAACTTTGGGGCGATTTTCTGGACGAATCAAGCTGCTGGATAGGCGTTTTACAAGCTCGGGAACTCATCCTAATCGTCTAACATCATCCAATCCTTCACATTCAAGATTTATGGTTTGATCTATAAACTTTAAGTTTGTTCAAATCTGAATATTTTGGCTTGTTTGTGTCGTTTATGTATTGTAATATAGTCTACGGATAATATCTAGTAATCATTTGTAGTTAAAACAATCGTTTGTATGAAATCGCGTTTTGTATGAATTTGGCGTTTTTCATGTTTGGATCTTGATGATCATAGTGCAACCTTGTCTCATTGTTGTTGGATTTATGATTATGTTTTAGTGACTTTGATGATTGTCGAATGTGTTAGGCGGATTACTTGTTGAAGAAACCGTCCGTTTAATCGTCCGGTAGTAAACTAGTTAACTTGTTGATAAAGTTTACACCATGAAACTGTAACCGGGTATTGGTTTGGTTAAAGTCGCTTGAATAATGATTATGAATGTTTACCGGCACGTAAAAGAGTTTTAAAAGCTTAATGGTGTTGTTACCAATCTTTGACACGGTTAAATATCTTTGTTAGTTATTTTGGTAAAAATAGCGATCTTAGTAGATTTGTGTTCAAAGTTGGTAAAATGGAATAGGTTGTGAAATGATCTACTTTATGCTAGTCTAGGTGGTCGTATTGTGTATTCGATATTGCTTTCCCGAACTAGTGCGGTTGAGGACTCCCGAAAGGTGATACTAACCTATCTTTAAAGATCCACATGAGATTATATCAGCTGCTCGCTAATGAACAACTTGAAGTGGTTAACGTGTGTATTCGTGTTAACTTTCTGTATAGTTGTCATGTTAGGATGCTTGAGAGGGACACTAACTGTTGGAAAATGGGAATGTTGATCACACGCCTGTGTTTTATATGATTTGTAGATGACATGCTAGGGTTGTGTTTATAGTTATATTTTCTATTTTGGAGTCTTGTATATGTTATTTACATGTTTTAGAATTAATTTAGTTTTAAACAAAAACCCAAACTTATCTTTTACCTACTGGTGAATCGGGGACACAGTTTTAGTACCATTGCTCCGCGCGCGTCCATGGATCGATACTTGGTTCTTATCTGTACTTACTACATGTATGACAGGGTACACTTGCCCTAGTGTGTGTGTTTTAATATGAAGGTCGAAACCATTTTTATAAATATTAAAGCAAAACGTGTGTTAAAATCCATTGTAAAATATGTATAGTTACGCACACGTCAATGTTTTAATTGTAAATTATATGAAGTAAATAACATTAATATATAAGTCAATTATATTAATCCTAAATTTCGGGTCAAATTGATTCATAATCAATCATTCATCCAAAAAAATAAATGAGAGCCATTATGGTAAACCATAAATTTGATCAATTATACGAAATCAATTTAATCAATTATAATTTAATCAATATTATCATTCGTATAATTTAATCAATTATACGAAATCAGAGATTAAAAAATCTCGTATTAATTTAATCAATTCGTATAATTTAATCAATTTCGTATTAATAGTAATATAAATTAATGAGATTAAAAAATCGTAATAAATAATATTAAATTCTGTCAATTCTAGTAATCCTAAATTTCGGGAATGATTGATTCATAATCAATCATTCATACAAAAAAATTAATACATTTTATTATGCTAAACCATAAATTTGATCAATTATACGAAATCAATTTAATAAACTATAATTTAATCGTTATTAGCATTTGTATAATTTAATGAATTATACGAAAGCAGAGATTAAAAAAAACTCGTATTAATTAAATCAATTCGTATAATTTAATCATTTTCGTATTAATAGTATATTAATTAATGAGATTAAAAAATCATAATAAATAACATTAAATTCGGTCAATTATGGTAATCCTAAATTTCGGGTCAAATTGGTTCATAATCAATCATTCATACAAAAAATTAATACGTTTTAATATGGTAAACCATATATTTGATCAATTATAAGAAATCAATTAATCAATTATAATTTAATCAATATTATCATTCCTATAATTTAATCAATTATACGAAATTAGAGATTAAAAAATCTCGTATTAATTTAATCAATGCTTATAATTTAATCAATTTCGTATTAATAGTAATATAGATTAGTGAGATTAAAAAATCATAATAAATAACATTAAATCCGGTCAATTATGGTAATCCTAAATTTCGGGTCAAATTGATTCATGATCAATCATTCATACAAAAAAATTAATACGTTTTAATATGGTAAACCATAAATTTGATCAATTATGCGAAATCAATTTAATTAATATTATCAATCGTATAATTTAATCAATTATACGAAATTAGAGATTAAAAAATCTCGTATTAATTTAATCAATTCGTATAATTTAATCAATTCCGTATTAATAGTAATATCAATTAATCAGATTAAAAAATTGTAATAAATAACATTAAATTCGGTCGATTATGGTAATCCTAAATTTCGGGTCAATTATTGTTTATGATAATAAATAATATTAGTTATGATTTATTCTTTATTTTCCGTTAAACCATAAATTTGATCAAAGATACGAAATCAATTTAATCAATTAAACAAAATAGAGATTAAATAATCTCGTATTAATTTAATCGATTCGTATAATTAAATCAATTTAATCGATTGGTAATCCATTTTAGTAATGATTGATTGATAATTTAATGTCTGAAATGGTTAATTTATATTTGTTTCCTAAGTTAAGTTTAGGCTGGAAAAACTTTTTTAAGTTATCAGTTGCTGAGCATTGTTCGGTACGTTTTTGTATGGCATGTTTGGTGAATCTGGGTAAAAGAGAGACGTTGGGCATAATTGGGCCAGTTTAATTGGAATGGGTTTTGCATTTTTTGGGTTCAAAGGGTGCGTTAAATTTTATTAGTGGTTTTAATTTGTTATTTTTTTGTATTTGTATAAACAATGTATAACAAAATTGTGTTTACGGTTATTAAATATCTTTAATTGAACTTAATAATGTTATTATTATTAATTTAAATACGATATATATTTTAGGTAATTGTTGACTAAAGTTAAATTTAATTTACATATGCATTATATATTAGGTAATTTTCAACTTTATTTCAATCAAATTTAAATACATAGGTAATTGTCGTTAGGTTTGTCAACTTTATGCTTACATTTATACTGAAATATATTTTTGTAAATAGCTTTAAATGATTACCGAAAATATTCATTTATTTTATACAAACTTTACAAAAATAATATAATTAACCTCTATATAATAAATAAGGCTTATTATGGTAAACTTAAATTCATATTAATGTTAATATAAATTCGGTCAATTATTAAAAGATAGTAATAAATAAGATTAAATTGGGTCAAAATATATTAATGTAAATTGATAACAATCATTAAGATTTAAATTTCAGATTAAATGACATTAAATTCGGTCAACTTTATTAATGTAAATAAATAACAATAATTCAGAATTAATGAAATTAAAATTGGTCTAATATTATCAGCCGGATATGGAATGTACGATTGAATACTAATGAAACCGACTTCTTAAGCATTTAATCGGATTCACTATTTGAAAACCTACATTCCATATTCGGCTGATAATATTAGACCAATTTTAATTTCATTAATTCTGAATTATAGTTATTTATTTACATTAATAAAGTTGACCGAATTTAATGTCATTTAATCTGAAATTTGAATCTTAATGATTGTTATCAATTTACATTAATAATATTTTGACCCAATTTAATCTTATTTATTACTATCTTTTAATAATTGACCGAATTTATATTAACATTAATACGAATTTAAGTTTACCATAAAAGGATTTAGTCAATAAATAAACAAAACCTAAAATATAGATACAAAGCTGGAGCTCCATATACTTACTTGGATCCTAGAATTTGTGTCTTCGGATCAAATCTTGTTTTTTAAATGTTAAAACATAGCATTAGTAAAACCGATTGAATAGTAATAAAATTAACAAAAATCCGAATTAAAAAATCCTTATTATCCCTTTAAAAAAATTCTGATTGAATATTTGTATATTACAAATCCCTTTATCACAATCAGATTGAATATGTGTTTAGCACAAATCCGGTTATAACAAATCTGAATATAAAAATCCGTTTCTTTAGAATATGTGCTTAAGAAGAATGATTTCCATTTAAACTAATAAGAAAGTTCATTAGTATCTTTGTTATTACTTTATAATAAACCTGATTTAATATGTGTTTATCACGATTCCGTTTAATTTGTTTTTAAAAATCTGAATGAAAATATGCTTTTAAAAAATACGGTTTCAAATGATTTCAAATGAATGAAAATACGCTTCAAATGATTTCAAATGAATGAAAATATGTTTTTAAAAAAAATTCCGATTGAATACATGGGTATATTACACATCGGTTTAAAACAATCCAATTGATAATGTGTTTAGCACAAATCCGGTTATCACAAATCTGAATGAAAATATGCTTTTAAAAAAATATGCTTTCAAATGAATCAAAGTACGCTTCAAATGATTTCAAATGAATGAAAATCTACTTTTAAAAAAATCCGATTGAATATTTCTATATTACAAATCTGTTTATCATAATCTGATTGAATATGTGTGGCTAATCAACATTAGAAGAGTAGTAAGGATGTTTACTTTTAATCAGTTGTGGATAATCAAGAAATGATGCAAGATGAAGAAGAAAGCCTCTAAGATTTGTTAGGAATTAGATTCAGAGCTTTGATATTGAGTAGTATCAATTGGAATTAGAAGAGTAGTATGAGAGTTTTGATATGGAGAATGAAAAATAAAATAAAAGAAAGAGGTTTTTATAGTGAGGAATTGAGAGCGTGATGGAAGAATGTAGATAATTAAAATAAGAAAAGAGTATTTATAGTGAGTAAGTTGGAGCTCCATATTCAATATGGATACCTCAAACTCTCTCTAAGGGCTTCATTCAACCCAAGTGAACCTCAATTATTATATAGATAGATTAGTAGATACAGTTGTTTAGGGGTAGGGGCACTCCCGGCAAAGTTTCCTACCTCCATCCCACCCCACCTTGTCACGTCAAAATCAAACCAACCACACTTTACCGATCGATTATTTCTTGCCGAACGATGAAGTTTTTGACCGTTGCCGAGAGGGTGACGGCGGTGTTGCCGATCAACAATGATACTTGGTGAATCTACCCGATCGAGGAGTGCCTCGTCCCCCAAACTACTCACTAAGTTTGGCAGTGATCATTAATGACTTCTTTATAGAAAAGTAGAGATCACCAGAGTGGAAGGATCACCAAAGGATAAAGCCATAAAGGTTAAATGTTATAGTGGGTTGTAATCTTTTTTTTGTTGTTTGATACTCTATCTTTGCTTCATCAGGAGATATGAATTTGATCATTAATACTACTCAACGATGCATTGAAAGTAGGCTATTCACGAGCCGAGTTGAGTGGACCTTTGTTTGGGTTTGGCTCGTTTACAATCTGAACCGAGCGGAGCGGCTCGTATGACAATCGAGCCGTAAACCAAGCGAGCATTTTTCAAGTACAGATCTTTCCGAGCGAACGTCGAGCGAGAAATGAGCGGGGAGTAATTTGGACAACCCATAAATTTGGGATGCTTTTGTTGTCGGGTAGACAATTAAGCTCGAACTGTCCAATGATAACGCTAATATTAAGGTCCGAGTGTCCAAGGAGAAGGCTTAGGTTGAGGCCGGTGAGGCAATGAACATACTGCAGATAACAATTGTCGCTTTGTGGTGTAGGTTCATATTAATGGACAATTAGTGACAGCCGACTAATAACATAAAGAAGTTAAGACTGTCACTTCACGACTTAGAGTTTTACTATTGAAATTAGTTTTAAAATTTTTAATTGGGTTAATTGAGCTAGTTATATTTATATGTATATATTGGCCAAACCCAATAAAATGTTATGTATAAAGCTATAAATATAACTGTAATTTGTGTGTGTATATAAAAAATAAATCAAAAATTTATTCAAGCCGAGCTAACCTTTGTTCGTGCTTGGCTTGTTTACAAACTGACCTAGCAAATCAGCTCGTTTACAACTGAGCGAAAGATCGAACGAACATATTTTGAGTGAGTCACGAGCGACAAACAATTTTATCAACATGAAAGTATTTGTGTTTTTAAGTTTGCAAGAGACAAGTCAAAATGTTGGAATAATCTATTAATATATATAAAAGAAATGAACGTTGCTAACGTGGCGTGTAATGGTGTCTTCAACCTCTCCATGAAACTGTCACGTGGCATTATAATCGAAAGATTTTAGTGATTTTGAATTATTTTGATTTTTTAATAAAAAAAGAAAAAGATAAAACCCTAAAAAAGATTGAGTTATTTTAGGAAAAAAGAATTTAAAAACAAATTAAAATTTTTCTCTCTCATATTTCCTTCCATAATTTTTAAACGTTAATATCTTTTATATACGAGATTTTTTAAAGAAAAAAATTACACCAAATTAACGAGTGTTTTATTATCTTTCCAACGAGTACCATAGTGCTATATAAAAATGGAGAAAAAAACGACTATTTTTTGTGGGGTTTCGTTCATACAGGAAACAAAAAAACACAAAGTGTTCAGGTTATTTATTAATCATGTTTTTTCTTTTAAACCAGCTTCTTATCTATGATGTTGAAATTCAGCCCAATCGTCATTCTATCATTGGAATTTTACTCCTCTAAAGATGGATATGTATACTTCATCAAAAGAAGCTAGGAGAAAGAATCGTGCAACATTGCAACACATGGTGTCACCTTATAGCAAGATTATTTTATTTATTTATTTAATTACAAGAGTAATAATTATTACTATTAGTATTATTAGAATGGTTATATTTTTCAACCCCGAGACCCTCCGGGGTAATCAGCTAGTAGTTGTATATCACAAGATGTGTTACTAGTAACCTCTGACCACACTTGAGATACTACACGTTTATAAATGAACTTTTTTATTGCGTTCTCTATTTTGAAATATATACTCTATTAAATATAGTTTTCAATACATATACAATTTACATCGTTGTATCACTTAAACCACTTTTTTTCTATTTTTAATATAATAAACATAACAATAATGAGGTTTTTTTGGCCGTCAGGTAATAGAACGAAGATGCAGCCGAGGCTCTTTCCTAGGGAGATAAGGAAACCAGCCGGGGGGGGGGGGGGGGGGGTTGAAACTCCGTGGAGGAGCAGTCAGTCGAGACACAGCTTATATCGGTACGCTGACAATCAAAAGGGCTCAGTGGACGATGGGCCTGATGGAGTCTAGAGAAGTTGTGGGACCCTTAGAGCGAGCTTCTTTTGCTTCATTCGTGCATGGGTGTTGCTAAGTTGTTGTTTGGCTACTTTTCAACCGACTTTTGTTGCTAATGTGGTGTCCCTCTTTGACAAAGGGATTAGGAGTGCGATAGAAAATATTGGTGTGTGTGAGGGTCCGCATTTCGGGAATTTCCAGTGGAGGGTAGCGTCTCTGCCAATGCGTTCGGGAGGCTTGGGCCTCTGCTCGGCAGAGGACATGTTAGCCTACGCTTTTTTGGCTTTCAGGGTGCAGTCTTGGAAGTTGTAGGACAACATTCTAAGGAATAGTGGTGTCAAGGGGATGAACTTTGATTACAAGCTTGCGCTAGACAACATTCACAACTCTCTTTTTGAGTTAGATATGTGTGGTTTTACTGATAAGGATACCGCCGCTAAGAAACCCCAAATTTTTTGGCAAGTGCTTCTTTAAGTAAAACCTTTTAGACTTTGGGAGAGAAGTTTGCTATGTCTCCACGCAAGAAAGCAGTGCTTGAATGCCGCCAAGGGGCCCATGCTCAGGATTTCTTAAATGTTCTTCCAATCGAGGGGCTTAGACAATGTATGTCGGCAGTTGAATATCGGGCTATCCTTAAATATCGGCTTATGATTCCTCTGTTCTATGTAGACGAGGCATGTCCTGTTTGCAAAAAAAAAAAAACTTGTCCTGATAAATTTGGGGAGCACGCTCTCCACTATAAGGAGCTGCCGAGGTTCAAATACCGACACGACTTAGTTAGAGATGTCTTATGGGATGTGCTGACCGACCCATTAGAAAGGAGGTCCACCTTGCGGCGAGGATATGTCCTCATGTTTGGTTGGGTGGGCGGTAAACACACATGCGTAGACCTCACTGAGGTGTCCTGCCTGGTGGGACTTTGGATACTAGGTTCGTGGCGGGGCAAGCAGTTCAAAGGCAGAGTCTAAAACGGTGGCCAAACATGAAACAACTTGTTTGGAGATGCAACACGTGTTTGTGCTCTTTGACTTTGATACATTTGGATCCCTGGCCCCTGAGACAATCCGCGTCCTGGATCGGGTGCAAAAGGTTGCGTACAATGATTCTCCGTCTGCAAAGAACCAAGGTTTTATTTTTAGCAGGGTAGGATTTGCAATTTAAAAGGGGGCTGCGACGTAGCTTGTTGCCTGTTTACCTGCCATCCTCATGTAATTTCTCATGATTTATTTTAGGGTGAATTGCTGAAATTGTCCCTGTGGTTTTGTGAAAGTTGCCACTTTCGTCCATACTTGTGATTTTTTGTCATAAGCGTACCATGGTTCCAATTAATTGTCACGATCGTCCCTGGCACTAACGACGTCCATTTAAGTATCGCTAACTCAGGGGTATAATCATCAACTCGTGTTTTAAACCTTTTTTTTTTTGCCAAATTCGTCCCTCCCCAATTAAACCTTATTTAAATCTACATTTTACCCAAACCTTTTAACTCCTCATAAAAAACCGTAATTAACTATTAGCATTCTCAACGTTTACATACAATGTGATCATGGACGACCTCTGGGAAGCTCGAGACCCAAATGCTTAATTTGATCCTCAATACGAATATGGTAAGATTATTTCGATTGTTATTATGAATACACACATCCTTGTTGTCAATAATAATCATCCATGTTTTCGTTTTTCGTTTTTGCTCTGTTTTCAGCTGCTGAACCTAAAGTTTTCACAGTAGAGATGCATCATGGGGGTGAATTTTCAGATTTTCCAGAAGTAATGTACATCAATGGTTCAGTTACTTACTTTGATAGGGTACATTCTAACATTCTGTCTCACATAACCTTGTTTAATATGCTAAACCATATTGATTATGAAGATAATGAACTAGACACAATAAGATTTCATTATCGTTTACATGGTGAGGATATGGATTTTGGATTAAGTGCATTGGACTGTGATAGTGATGTTCATAGAATGTTAGGCTATGTCCAAGCTAACAAGGTGATTGAGGTGTATGCTGAGCACAATGTAGTCAATAATGGAAATGGTGAAGTGTCACAAGCAACTGCTGGTAACCTTGGTGAGTTAACTCAAGTAGATGAGTGTGAGGGACGAGTTAAGGACAATGTAGGTAGTGTGGAAATCCAAGATGCCAATGTAGACTTTAGTGACGAGGAAGATAGAGTTCAGGACAATGTAGGTAGTCTGGAAAGCCAAGATGTCAATGTAGACTTTAGTGATGAGGAAGATAGTGAAGATCCTGACTTTAAGTATAATGAGGCAAATGATGAGTATAGTAGTGAGAGTGAAAGTTTAGTGAATGAAGACATTGACAAGGATAATCATGTTGATAATGATATAATAATAGATGAGGATCATTTGGATGATGATGTTGATGTGAATGAGATTGTGACTAGAAAGGGTGCTGATTTTGATCTTAGTGGTGATGAACAAGATAACACTAATCTTGTAGATTGTGAAGATGACTTTGAGTTAGATGATTTTGATAGTCTTAGTGATGAAGAGGCAACTGCTAAGGACAGGGCTGTTAGGTGTATTAGGAAGACACATCGACCAACACAACAACATGCTGATAATCCCTTTTATGTTACCCAAACATTTAGAGATAGAGATGAGATAAAGAGGCATGTGAAAGACTATGCTGTAACAACTAGAAGGCAACTGTATATATGCAAGAATGACACACTTAGAGTGAGGGTAGTTTGTCATGGGATTATACTAACTCTTGGAGAGGGTAGTTCAGTAAAACAACCTATTTTGAGGGTTAATTTAGTAAAACAACCTGTTAAGAAGGGAAATTCTGTAAAACCACATGTGAAGAAGGGCAACACTGTCAAAACAAGTTCAAAACCAGTGAAAAAAAAAACAGTAGAGAGCGGGACAAACAATGCGGCGTCTTCTCAAAAGAAAAAAAAGATAAGGGAGAATGGGAAGAACATTATTCCTACTTGTCCTTGGGTTTTGCACATTTCGAGGCCAGAACCAAGGGCACATGGAGGGTGATACCTACAAAAAGGAACACAAATGTTTGCAAACTCGAGAAGTCAATTTATGCACTATCAATTGGATATCACATGCAATTGAGCCCATTGTTCAAGTCAGTCCAGAAATCAAATTAAGGGCACTTGTAGATATTCTTCAAAAGAAGCATCAAATTCAGATTACAACTCATCAAATGTTTAGGGCAAAAGCACAAGCCATAGACAGGATTAATGGTGATCATGTGGCACAATATGAGCTTCTTAGACAATATGGAAAAGAGCTTTTCAGATCTAACCCAGGAACTACAGTAAAGTTAGATGTTGAACCTGAACCTAACCCAAACAGTCCCACAAGACAGTTCAGGAGGATATACATCTGCTTAGGGGCATTAAAAGGGGGGGTTAATATGGGTGGGAGAGATCTCCTTGTGTTAGATGGTTGTTTTTTAAAGGGCACTTTCCCTGGACAGATATTGACAGCTGTTGGTGTTGATGCAAACAATGGGATCTACCTACTTGCCTATGCTGTGGTAGAGGCTGAAACAATGGCTAGCTGGACATGGTTTTTGGAATGCTTGGGGGATGACCTGGATATTGGGGTCAATAGTCAATTCAGTTTTATAAGTGACAGGCAAAACGTATGTGAATAGTCAATGTTTTATAAGTGATATATGTTGTAATTATATTATAACTTGCATTTGTATGTTGTAATTGTAGTGTCTAATACCTGCCATAGCCAGACTCTTTCCAAATGCCGAACATAGATTTTGCTTATGACATATCCATGAAAACATGAAGGCTAAATGGAAAGGTGATACGTATAAGAACCTGTTGTGTGTTTAAATTGATAGTTTACCATATAATATAATGTGCATTACAGAAAGGCCCAAGACTGATGTGTTGTTGAATAACCTATGTGAGTCATTTAATAAGGAGTTTCTTGAAGCTAGGGACAAACCAATATTAACATGCCTTGAGCTCATTAGGGAGTATCTGATGAAGAGAATTGGGGTTGTTCATAACAAAATTGCTAAATGTCAAGCGCCCTTAACACCAAAAGCAACAAAAATGTTGCAAAAAGATCATGACTGAAGCTGCAAAGTACACTGTCATTTGGTGTGGAAATGGGAAGTATCATGTTTGTAATGGTTATATCTTATATACATTATCTATGTGTGAAAAGGGCCTCACATGTTATTTTAATTTTGTTCATGTCAGGTTGATGGGCCAGAACTTGGGAAAAGGGCTGTCAATCTCAATGAAAGGAGTTGTGCATGTAGGAGGTACCAATTAACTGGCATGCCATGCAGACATGAGGTTGCCTGTATTTGGAACATGGCCATGAATGGGATGGGTGATGGTGTTGTTGAACAGTGGGTTGATAAGGCTTATTGGCTTGAAACATGGAAAAAGGTTTATGCAAACACCATTGAGCCAATAAATGGTAGGGACATGTGGTTACCATCTCAATGCCCAACCACTTTAATACCTCCTAAATTGCACAAGCAGATTGGAAAACCCAAGAAGAAAAGGAAGAAATCTGCTATGGAGTTGGAAGAGATGAGTCAGGCCATTAACAAGACAGGAAAAGTGGGAAGAAATGGGGCTACTGTCAGTTGTAAAATATGTGGGGGAAAGGACATAACAAAAGAACATGCAGTAAGAAAAGGGCAGTAGCTGTTGAGGGTACAGGAACTACTAAAGGGGGTGATGTGGATCATGCTTAGTTTTTTTATTTCAGTTGGTGTCAAACAATTAGTTTTTTGTTGATGTAATGAAGGTAAACCAAATTTGACTTTTTATGCTTGACTTAAGTTATGGTATGGTATGTTTGACTTATTGTGTTTGACTGAAGTTTATTTATGTATGGGTTATTATCTTTGACTATGTTTGACTTATTATGTTTGACTTATAATGTTATTGGTGGGTTAATTACCTTTGACTGTGTTTGACTGAAGTCTAATGTTATTGGTAAGCATGAATTCAATGCTTGCATTTAATAGGTTAGGATGTCTTGATGTTAATGGGTTAGTGGGTAGATGGGTAGATACAACAATTTAATGGCTCATTTGTCTATTAATAGGTCATATTGTTTGAGATGGGTAGATACAACATTACTTTGAATGGTTAACATGGATGGTAATAAGAACATGCATGATGATGGTTCACAGGTTGGGTAGAATCAGAAAGAGGAAGTGTAGGTTGATGATTCACATGTTGTGCAGGATCAGAAACAGGAGGTTGATCATTCACAGGATGTGCAGGTTCAGAAACAAGAGGTTGATCAAGCTGTTGGTGACAAATCTAAAGATGGTGAGGATCAGAAACAGGATCAACAACAAGTTGGTTTGCTTCATGGTCAAGGTGACACATCCGAAGAGGAAGATGATCCAACTAGAGACTATGATCCAGAGGTTTTAAAAAAGGCTTATGATTATAACAGCACAGATTCGGACGACTGGTACCATGATCCCTATGAAGGAGAGCATGCCACAAATTTGGACTACTGCTCGGATGACGATTGTCACTGGAAGTGACCTAACTTTGAATCTATCTCTCTCTTTTGAGTATGTCTTTTAGTGTGTTTTAACATGATCTCTATCTATTATTTTTATGTCTAGCATGTGAACTTTGCATCTTTGTTTATCAATGTAATGCATGTTTTGTCTATCTATTATGTTTATGTCTAGCTGTACTTCATTCACTAAATTGGCATAACAAATCATCAAACAAAATCAGAAAGATGGTATACACAGCAAGAACATTGATTTTCATTAACATTCAACAATTTATTACATAAAGAAAAGACCTTTTACTGGTCATTTACATAAACTGATACATCGAAAGACACAAAATGATGACCACAACAACAGCATTAAGCCTTTTGTTCTCAGCCTTCAAATTATTGATCATGTCTTCTAGGTGTATGTGGCGTTCGTCTTTTTCACACAACCATCCAACGAAACCACATCCACTATTGCAGCAATAAAAACGTCTACCTGGGTTTTGACTCATCCATGAAGTACAAATCTTAGTTGTAGAGCCACATGCACACCATACCATCGTTAATTGAGAGCATAAAAAACGATTCAGATGATAGGTTAAAGTGATTGTGAAAATAGGGCTTGTAAATGGTTGAATTTGGGGTTTATAACGTTCAAATTGGGGATGGACAAATTTAGCAAAAAAAAAAAAAACTTTAAAACGTGATTTGACCATTATACCCCTGACTTAACTGGACTATGTTGACTTCGTTAGTGCCAGGGACGATCGTGACAATTAATTGGAACCATGGTACGGTTATGACAAAAAATCACAAGTATGGACGAAAATGACAACTTTCACAAAACCATAAGGACGATTTCAGCAATTCACCCTTTATTTTAACTTGTAGTTTGAGTTAATAGCCAAAATCGTCCCTGAGGTTTGGTCACTTTTGCCACTTCAGTCCAAAACCCAAACCTTTTACATCTGGGTCCTTAAGTTTTATTTTTCTTGCCAAATTCGTCCCTAACAACGTTTAAGTTGTGGACTGAAGTGACAAAAGTGACCAAACCTCAGGGACGAATTTAGCAAAACCCAAACCTTTTTCAGGGACGAATTTGGCAAAAAAAAATAAAACTGAGGACCCAGATGTAAAAGGTTTGGGTTTTGGACTGAAGTGGCAAAAGTGAACTTATGCTGTTGAAAAAAAAAGTAACATAAATGATTAATTGTGTTTAAATACCCACTTTTAGGGTTTGTCCAAAACGTACTTTAACGTATCTATAAGCTATATCTATATATATAATAAAAGAAAGCAATTTTAATGACATGGCATTCAAAGAGGCATTCTCCTCCTTGAGTGTGCCATGTGTCATCCCATGTGACATTGAGATATTTTAGGAAAAAATATTTTAAAAATCAAATTGGATTTTTCTCACTTATGTTTCCTCCCATAATTTTTAAACGTTAATATCTTTTATATACGAGATTTTTTAAAGAAAAAAATTACACCAAATTAACGAGCGTTTTATTATCTTTCCAACGAGTACCATAGTTCTATATAAAAAACGGAGAAAAAAAACGACTATTTTTTGTGGGGTTTTGTTCATACAGGAAAAAAACACAAAGTGTTCAGGTTATTCATTAATCATATATAGGCAAGTCACTAATTATGTTAAAATTAGTAAATATGAATTCTATTTTCAACATGTGTTAACATTGGAGTTATACATTGTTTTAGTTTAGATATTAATTAGAGTTATACATTTTTTAATGTTAGGCGTTAACATTAGAGATACAACCAAAGCCATTTTAATGACATGACACTCAAAGAGTCATTCTCCTCCTTGAATGTGTCATGTGTCATCCCATGTGGCATTGAGATGTTTTAGGAAAAAAATTTAAAAATAAAATTGAATTTTTCTCTTTTATGTTTCCTCCCATAAATTTTTAAACATTAATATGTTTTATATACGAGATTTCTTAAAGAAAAAAAATATTACACCAAATTAACAAGCGTTTTATTATCTTTCCTACGAGTACCATAGTGCTATATAAAAATGGATAAAAAAACGACTATTTTTTGTGGGGTTTTGTTCATACAGGAAAAAAACCACAAAGTGTTAGTAAATCATTAATCATACATAGGCAAGTCACTAATTATGTTCAAATTAGTAAATATGAATTATATTTTCAACATGCGTTAACATTGGAGTTATACATTGTTTTAGTTTAGATATTAATATTAGAGTTATACATTGTTTAAGGATAGGCGTTAACATTTGAGATACATTTTTAATTGTTTTAGGTTAGGTGCTACTCGAAGCTTTATTGCATATAACTTTAAAGCGAATCATTTTATTTCATATGAAAAATTGATATGTCATATTAGATTTCTCAACCCCGGGACGTTCCCGGGGTATAATCTAGTAACTATTAATAAAAGAATTGAGTTATGATGATGTGGCATTCAATGGAGGCCTCAACCCCTCCTTGAATGTGCCACGTGGCACGTTAAGGTGAGAGTGTTTAATTTTTTTTTTATTTTTTTTATTATTAAATCTAATAATAAAATTAATTAAAACTTTATACAAGATATGCATATCTTAGAATTTAAAATAAAAGATTTACTTTACCAATTAAAAACAAAATTTGATTTTTCTCTCTTATGTTTCATCCCATAATTTTTAAACGTTAATATCTTTTATGTATGAGAGTTTTTTAAGAAAAAAATTACACCAAATTAACGGGCGTTTTATTATTTTTCCAACGAGTATCATAGTGCTATATAAAAAATGGAGAAAAAAACCGACTATTTTTTGTGGGGTTTTGTTCATACATGAAAAAAAAAAACACAAAGTATTCAGGTTATTCATTAATCATGTATAGGCAAGTCATTAATTATGTTCAAACCAGTAAATATGAATTCTATAATATTAGAGTTATACATTGTTAATTGTTTAGGCTATGTGCTACCTGAAACTTTCGTGCATGTAACTGTAAAGCGCATTAGTCTATTTCGTATGTAAAATTGATATGTCATATTAGATATTTTAACCCCGGGATGCTCCCGGGATAAAAGCTAGTTGATAATAAATGAATAAACATATTTAAATTCAAACTTGTACAAAACGTACTTTAAAATCTGTGTATTTTCTGATAAATACACAAGTCTCATTCATTTACGTGTTTATAATGTAGATTGTATACGTATGTGGTCAAGTTTTGTGGTACAAGGGCTCCTTGATTTCCATGAAAACTCTTGGCATCTCATTATCATACGTTGTACATCAAAGGTCTATAAAACAAACTATCAGTACTATTCGTCTTTATAACTAACCCCACTATATGTTTACAAAATGTGACATAACTTGTTGTAGTTGTGTTGTCTTTGACAATCGATTGGAGCCGGACCATGGCAAAGAAATAGCGAATAACGTATGATAGCGACATATATCGACTATGCTGGCAAGTCCAATGATTGCGGAACGCCTAACCAATATTCATAACTAAAACAAAACTTGTTTCTTTCCGTTTGGAAACATACCATCTCCTAGGTCGTTAGTTATCAAAATAAACACAAATATATTACTAGTATCATAATCCAATATCTTAAACTTAATCACGCCATTATATTGGAATTCGTCACCATCATCATTATCTAGTCATATAACACTTGTTCCTCAACCACAAATATTTCCGTAGAATGGTCAAATTCGTCATCGTCTTTCCTCACATGTTCAACACAAAAAGATGGGTATTTAATTATTATTGTTATTATTATTTTTTAAATTCTAATGCGATTCTCATCCACCACTAAATTCAAGGCTAGTAATTTACGCGACTCGATCCTATAATGTGACTTCATTTATTATCTATCACATCTTCCAATTGTTTCATCTTTTTTAAAAAAGTTACAAGTTACAAACTTATGGTTAATAATCATCCAAATGATATTTCAAAACATATGCGTATATTATTTAACTAGATTATATCCCAGAAGCTTTCCGGGATAGATAAATTTAATATGAATGTGATAACATATGTGTTATGATTTAACATAGAAATTAATGTAGTATAATATGAAAAAACAACAATTTTAATCTTGTAAATAAGAATGAAAATGTATGTTGGAAAGAAGATGTATGTTTGGATGAGGAGCAGAGCTGGAAACAACCATTGGAGGTCGTGATTGAGACGGCAGTCTTGAAGGTTTGATTTTTTTTAAAAGGAGTTGTTTTAACTATTATGCGCTTGATGAAAATAGAATTCTTAGTTTGAACATGATTAGTGACTTGCCTATACATGATTAATGAATTACTTGAAGTCATTGTAATTTTTTTTCTTGTAAACAAAAACCGACAAAAAAAAATCTTTTTTTTTTCGTTTTTTGTATAGCACTATGGTACTCGTTGGGAAGATAATAAAATGTTCGTCAATTTGGTGTAATTTTTTTTTAAATTGTATATAAAAGTTATTAATGTTTTAAAATTGTGGGGGAAAACATGAGAGAAAAAGAGACTTTTGGATGGAAATAAGGAGGATGTCACATGACACACTCAAGAGGAAGGATGGCCGCTTTGAGTGCCATGTAGGATTTCATGCATTGAAATATTAATATACTAGCTTATACATCGGGAGCGTCTCAAGGTTGAAAAATCTAGTATGACATAACATAAATAAAGAAAACATACCAATCATAAACTCAATCACGCGTATCAACATTCAACAAACTATAATCATTATAAGTCTCTACACTTTTTGTCTTATTTCTATCTTTCTCCCTCCTCTCGTTCTCTATTCCTCACAACAGACTGAGGCTGATGGTGAACCTGTGAATGACCAACGTACTGCAGCTGAGGCTGATGATGGCTGGAAGGAAATCCTATAATAAAATAATAATAATAATCCATCATATAATTTGAGATATATATAACAATAAAAACAAAAACACAAACAGGGTAATATAATAAAGCAAACCTCAATCAGCTTTGCAGCATTACGAAGACCACGTGTAAGTGTATCCATTCCACCTATATGAGCAATAAATATGTCCTCAATGTGTGTGCTCTACCTTCATCTGTATACATAACATCAACTTTGTAAAATTTATGTTGCTCTTTTATGCAAAATAATACGAACCAATGACTTATCAATAAGGGAACACACAATTTAGCATCAAAATTTAAGCCGCCAAGTGAAAGTCCACAATATGTGAAAAAGAAGCATTGAAAAAATCATGAATACAAAAGAATAAAGAGTGAATTCCTATTTGAGTCCTTGCGTTTTGTTGATTTTAACTACTTGAGTCCAACATTTTCATTTTCAACTATTTGAGTATCTGGTTGATAACTCTATAACCCTCTGAGTCCAAATTACTAACACCATCCATTAATTATGTTAAGATTTTGTGAAAAGACAATTATACCCCTGTTATTAATAAATAAAATAAAGATATGAGTAGATGTATAACCATCTCTGCTCTATTCTTATCCCATATCTTTCTCTCTCTAAATTTACATCCACCACCGCCGTCTCCATACACCACCAGCAAGAACAACATACACCAGCTGCAACCACCTCGTCTCTCTAACCTCTTTCATTTTGTCCTCTCTCTAAACACCATATAGATTGTGTGTGTAGGTGTGTGAGGTTTGTAGTGGTGGTGGTGATGAGGTGGGTGTGGTGCACTATTATTTTGACCTGTTTTGTTTAGGGATTAGGGTTCTAATATGGATTTGGGGGTTAGGGTTAAGATCGATGTCGTGTAGTGTGGTGGGAGGTGGGTGGTTGTCGTGTGATACTAGTGGCGGTGGAAAGGTGGTGGTTTATGGTGGTGAGGCGGTGGTGGGGTGGGGGTGGCCGGTTAGGGTAAGGGTGGGGAAGAAAGTGTGTGTAGGTGTGTGTGTGTGAGAGAGAGAGAGAGAGAGAGAGAGGGAGAGAGAGTGTGTGTGAGAGAGAGCGCTTTGTATGTGAATAAATATTATATATTATATTTATTATTATTATTATTATTATTATATATATATATATTATATTTTATTTATGCATTAAAGACTTATACGTTATACCTTATGCATTACAGAGTTGTACCTATGTGTAAAATGACTGAGATACCCTTATAGTTAACTGACTTGGTTAACGAAGTTAGAAAATTGGACTCAAACCATAATAAACTTAAAACACTAGGATTCAGAATGTTAAAAATGAAAATGTTGGACTCAAGTAGTTAAAATCAATAAAACACAGGGACTTAAATAGGAATTCACTCAAGAATAAATTTAAAATTACCTTATGCTCCTCACCATTTTACTACTACATTGATAGCATTGATTAAGATTCAAAAAATACATATATTTTGACTTTATTTGGTGTTTTTTACGTATTTGAGAAATGGTTAAACAACATTCTTAATTATTTGAAATATCAGTATTGAGAGGAGTCTGATAGCCCTCCCGACCGCCCCAAGAGACATAATTCTCACCCCGAGGTAATGTGTAACACATGTTTTATTAAATAATCAGCATGGGGAAATCATGTCAACATCAGAAAATGTTTATTTCATTTAATTGATTAAGTACAAACCTCGCACAAGCGAGCGTGTCGTGGCCAATGGCGAATGGACCAAGTGGCGGGTGATGTCGAAAGGTGTGTGGCGCGTGAGTTCACGCGGAAGACCAGGTAGCGTCCTTGTCTGCATGAAGGATCCCAGGTGGGCACACGGGTGCGACTCTGCATGGCATAGAACGGAAAAAGACGTGTCGCGCAGACTTGCGGGTCTGTTCCGCGTCTAATGTAGAACGTCAATAACGTTCCGCGCAGACCTACGGGTCTATTCCGTTTGACGTAGAACGAGATTAACGTGTTGCGCGGGTCCACATATTCGTCGCGCGCGCGTTATCTCGTAACTTCCAGAAGCTACTGTTTCTGTCTGTGTGTTGCAATAGACGAGGCAAACAACAACGAGCCCCTTGCTTTCGAAATACACCAATTTTCACCAAATTCTCTCTGAATCACTCCGGCATCTCTGTTCTTCTCTAGGTACCATTCGGGTTCTAGAGCCAACTCCGGCAGTACCACTGCTCCGGCTGTTGTACACTGGGAAACAAAACGAGATCTCGTATTAGACTCGGAATTTGTTTTAAGGACCCCGTGTTCAACACGATTCTCAGCCACAACTCTCATCTTCTACCTCTTTATTGTATTTTCATTATTTTTCAGTTGTAATTGTATTCTAATTTTGCTTTCATTTTATAATTGCAATAAAATTTGTTTTATTATAACCGGCCATACTTTTAAGAAACTTATGTGACCGTTACTATCCTTTAGCCACATTAAATCGCCAAAATGCTTGATTACAACAACTATTTTGCCACACTTTCTTACAATTAATGTAGCTAAAACAAACGTTTTAGTAAATTAATATGACTGTATAATCCAAACAGTCACATTTAAAGTAATTTGATGTGAGTGTTGCTATCTTTTAGCCACACTTAATGGAGGAGATGTTCAAATCCCGCAAGAAATACTTGTACCCTTTAGCCACACTTTTTAGTTGCTACGACCACTAAACATGAATGTGGCCATATGATACCTACGATGACTCGACGTTTGGTCACACTTGAGCTAGATAAAAAAAGTGTGGCGAAAGACATATAGCCACTGTTTTTTTGTGTGGCTGTAGGCTTATTTTGGCTTAGTGTTTGTAATTGCAATAAAATTTGTTTTATTTTATTTTAAATACGAACGGTTCCTACAATACACACCCAAAACCCCACTACATATAAACACCCACACCACACCACACCACACCACCCACTTTTGCTTTTGTTTTTGCTAAGTTTACTTTTCATCTTTGAAGTCTTTTTTTTAATTATTATCTTCACAATCCAATCGATTATAGATTACTAGTGAAGTAACGTCACTACAACAATCTGGAGCTTTAGGGGCGACGCCTGTCGCCCCTAATGCGCTATTATTAGGGGCGACAAGACCTTTAGGGGCGACTGTCGCCCCTAAAAGTCCTGTCACATTTGCTTAGTCCCTAAAACCCTCTGTGGCCCCTAAAGGTGTCGCCCCTAATGCCTTTTTTCCACGTGGCATTTCTTTTTCCATTTATTTATTTTTTTTGCCACGTGTCATGCCACGTGGCAAAATTCTGTGCAATCTGGTCTGGACCTTTAGGGGCGACGGGTCGCCCCTAAAGGTCTTTTTTTTTTTTTTTTTTGCTTTGCTTTGTCCACACACGCACAATCAAACGAAATAATAACAAAACAAATTAACCAAACATACCAACATTACATATATATAAACATACTAACATCCGTCTAAACATACCAACATTCGTCTAAATAAACATACAAATACTTACAGTCAAGTATACTAACAAAACTCAATAAACATACCAAAAACGCCTAAGACGGCTGGTTGATTGGTAAGGTAGCATACAAAGTAACCGCCTCTCCATTCACTACTTCACAATTATCAGGTAACATTTTGCCTTGTAGAAAAAACTTGGTAATTTGCCCTGAAAAATCCCATATCCTCAACTGCAAATATATAGAGTACTTCAATAAAACCCACAAGACCGTAACATATAAACAGAAGATGCCAAAAGCCACTCACCAAGCCAGAGTTGACACTAAATACCTGGCAGCATTTGTTAAAAGCTCCAAACTCATTGTCCTGAACAACACAGATTAAATTAGAAAAATATTATAATTCTTGTTGGCTGGCTGGATATACAAGATTATATCGAGATGTAGATTATAACTACATAATGGATCAAGTTGTACCAGAATATATTTGAAAGTTAATGGCAACAAAAAGAAAGGCAAAGAACAAAGAAGAAACTACACTGGCTAGTCCACAATTTAAAATTCTGATCTGATCAAACCAATACAACTGAGATAATAACGGCATGTTTAGAACAATGATAATCTTCACAAAAAAACCGAGGGGGGGGGGTGCAAAAAAGCTAGTTATCTACCTTTTCGTTAATCTTTACAACCAATGAATTTGTTATCCTAGAAATCGAAATCCTGACTTGTAAGGAAAACATGTCTGCCTTATTATCTATGGCTACTAAGTTCTCAGCGTTCTTCATATCATAATGCCTGCAAAGAAGAGCATTTTATTGACGGGCAGTAATACCAAGTAAATAAGCAATAAACATCATAGCACACAAACACAGGTAACAAATACGACTTTGGGAATATTACAGATAGTAAATTGTAAATAACAAAAAGATTTTTTTTTCTTTTTGGCTACAATGGTTAAAGAAAGAGCAGCAAAAAGATTTCCTGTAAGCAAAATGAAATTTTTATAGAGTTTGAGATCTCTGTATGTTCAATAGCAATAAGGATAAACTAAATCAAGTTAGCTGTCCTTACCTAACACTCATACATAGAGTAATATCTACACTGTAACATGCCATATGTAGAGTAAAGGAGACTTCTAATATGCTTTACGAGCAAACAGACTAGTTATTAATGTACAGTCTAAACTGAAGCTACAAAAATTTCGTCACATGTCCTTCATAGCAACTTTCTATATGGGAACGCTAGGGTCGTGCTACAATTGCTTTATGGTATCAGTGTAGAAGCATAGTGCATTTTGTTGATTCTACATTTCTACTTGAATGGTGCCCTAGACAAGAACACTAATTGAATGGCAACAACAACAGCCTAGATTCTATTAGAACCACAATCATATCAAAATCAATAACTCAATACACACAAGTAATCAGTAACCCTAGAACCATCAATTCAACACAAATCCACTAACCATTTAAGCGCCCTATAGAACATCCATTCCAAAATCAACGCATATTCCCGCCCAGAAACCCCCTGTTCTCCCTGATCACAATCATCAACATCACTCTCACTCCTCATATTCAATACAATCTCCGATTCAAAATTGACAGAAAAAACAGAACTTGTAGCGTACACCACACCTTCCACTTCCTTAAACGCCGACTCTCGCACCTCATTCCACCACCTGCAAATGCAACACACCAATCGAATCATCATACATACATACACTCATATAGAATACATATACTCATACATACATACACTCATACATATAGAATATATACAAAACACCAATCGAATCATCAACAAATAACATATAGAATACATATACTCATACATACACTCACTCATACTACACGCATACACGCATACACGCATACATACATACATAAAAATAAAAAAAAAACAGAAAAAAACAAAAAAAAAACAGACAAAATAAAAAAAACAGAAAAAATAAAAAAAAAAACAAAAAAATATAAAAACAGAAAAAAATTAAAAAAAAAACAGAAAAAACAAAAAAAATTAAAAAAAAAAACAGAAAAAAATATAAAAAACAGAAAAAAAAACATAATACATACCTAAATACACACATACATACCTATTTACACACATACAAACCTATATATAAAATTTAAGGCATAAATAATAAAAAATAATAATTAGGGGCGACAACTAACCGGTATTAGGGGCGAATTTTCAGCGGGTTTGGTAGATCGGAGCTTCCTACAACTCATATTATAATTATTAAAAAAAATTAACCATATATACTTCAATAAAAAACAAAAAAAAAAGAAAAAAAAAAAACTTACGGGTCTGAGGGCAGAGGGAGAGGAGGGTGGTTCGGTGGTGCGGTCGTCCGGTGGTGTGGTGGTCCGGTGGTGGGGGTGGTGCGGTGGTGGGGTGGGTTCGGTGGTGGGGGTGGTGCTTTGGTGTGGCGAAAGGAAAAAAGGAAAACAGGGATGAGAGATTGAGAGTGAGGAGATGAGAGATTGAGAGGGATGAGCTGTGATTGTGATCGAGAGAGAGAGGCAGAGAGGTTTTGAGAGAAAAGGAAAAAGGAAAAAAGAGGGAAAGAAGGAAAAGGCGGGTGTTTTAATTTTTTTGGAGCTTTAGGGGCGACTGTCGCCTCTAAAGGTGTCGTCCCTAAAGCCTATACCTACGATAAAATGTGGGTCGTTGATCTGCTCGTTGATCCGACGGCTGGGGATTGGATTGACCTTTAGGGGCGATCAAAAAGCGGGTCGCCTCTAAAGGTGTCGCCCCTAAAGCCCGAAATTCTTGTAGTGCGTGTTTGCTACGGCCGTTTGATACCGACAAAGACATTGTTCAATTGTGTGCTTAAAAGGTGAACTTGTAACGGTCAGTTTAAGGTGCGACACATATTTATAAATTATAAGGTAGATGAGTTGACATTTGATGACAAGTCGACTTCGGTACTCATTTTGATCATATTGTTTGGCTTTCGGTGTCCCTACCAATAGGTTTTGTCTTTTAACTTTGGGGAAAGTCAAATTTTATAGAAACTATATAAAGGTAAAAATTGTCATTAATCTTAAAAAATATTCTTATTTGCTATTAATAATGCTAGACGGTTAATAGTTAATACTAGCTGCATATTTTAGGGTTGCAATGTTTTAGAATGATTGGTTCATCTGATAAATTAAAATACTAGCTGCATATTTTATTCATGTTAAGACGATCTTTGTGATATGTTTGTTTGCGTGAGTTAAATGGGTTATCGCCTTATCGGCATATAAACGGGTAGGCAAGTTATATTTGGGCAGTAACTTAGCATGTAAACTAGTTGGTGGATAGACTTGTAATATATATGTAGGATTCATTTAATTGGTCCAAGTGAAAACACTACGGTATAGATTGTAATTTCGTACTATAAAAGTCACGCATGTAATCTATCAGACTATCCGGTGTGGGGGTCGTCCTCACACCGTCCAGCCCATCCAAGGACGTCGTACACCGCCCCAGCCGTACCCAATTTTGGACATTCAAGACGATGATGATGATTGGTTGGTTTGCGATGGTGCCTTTGACTCTCTTTTTCCTCTCTCTCCGCTCTCGGTCCCCTCTCTCTCTCTCTAACACACTTGGACGTTCAAGACCATCTGCTGTGTTTTTTTAGGGTGTAGAAATGACGAAGATGACTGATAAAGAAGGTGTTGAAGGTTGATGGTGGTGGAAGGCGGAGAGAGGGGAGCAGCTTTTTGGTGATGAAGATGGGTGCAACTTTTTGGTGATGAAGATGACTGATGAAGTGTTGAAGGTTGGGTGTTGTGTGTAATATATATTTTTTAATTTTATACAAAATAAAAAACAAAACTTGGATTAATAGGAGTGGGGGACTATCAAGGAAGACTACCCTCACACCCTTGGGTAGTCCTAAAGTTGTCATCATAAGAGGAGGGCTCACAATTTGCTGACGTGACGAGTAGTCCTCACAAGACTTGCCTCTATCACACCTGATAGTCTCAATAGACTATTTAGATGTTTTTCTTCCTCTTTCTTCTAATTCTTGAGATTCTACAATATAAATGCAATCAGTAGCTTTTTAATTGAAAATTCATGAAAAAAATGACCTTGAGATTGTAAGATTTGACCTTACCCTAAACCCACTTATTAAACTCATAAATACTTTTTTTTTAAAATATTACAAAATTTGGAACATAGATCAATCAAGATCATTGTTTCTGAATGGTTTTCTTCATTGATGAGCAATTTTGTCTCTATCAAACTCCCTCATAAGTCAATCCTTATACATAGGAGTTTTGCACAAATAATCTAGCACAACCGACATTACAGGTGATGCTAATTTTGAATATAAGTACCTTGTTTTATAGAATAAAGTTTAACTAAAAGCGTGATCCTGAAGCATAAGTGACCCGATTGATATCAATGTATCAATACCATGATCTTTGTGTGGTTGGAACTTGATATTATCTTCTTGTTGTTCTTCAAGTTTTCCAAAGGTATTAAAATTACAATCAGTAGTTTTCATTAGAGATTCTAATGTGTGTCTTTCTTCGACTTAATTTAGTGAGTTATATAAATAGTTACCAAAGTTTGTCAATAAAGTAAACAAATATTTTACATAGATTTAACTGAATTTGTAACATAAGATATTCTTACAAGTCAAACTTATTATAAAATGAAATCACACAAGAACTATAACATAAAACGGACCGGAGTAGGTTAACTTGTCTACATGTTTTTACCCATTTAAATTTCTTGTAAATACAAACAACTAAAAAATATTATTAAATAATCACATATTTAATAAAGTAATTTGAATTTTCAAAATAATAGCTTGTAATAATAACATTCTATTTATCTTGCAAAAGACTCGACCCAATGCCTTTCAAAAAAAAAAAAAAAAAAAAAGACTCGACCCAATGAGCCCCCCTACTTTTGCTTTTGTTTTTGCTAAGAAAAGTATTCGTTATTTTGTTGGTACCTTTTCTTAGTAATGTTCTTAAATCAAATAGATTGGTCGTCAAGTAACGCGTTTTGTAACTATTTGAGATTGATACCGACAATCATATAGTTCTAAAATACATACACTTGTATTCCTAAAAGGTGAACTAGTAACGGTCACCTTATTCATGAACTACTAACGGTCCTCATTTTCATCATTGTTTGGCTTTCGGTGTCACCTTTTAGAATAGATGGATATATTCTTTTGTTGAACTGCTTAATATTTGGTCACTAACGGGATTGGAATCCTCACCACATGGAAAAGCAAAGGCTTATCTTAACAATGACAGATCTTGAACGAAAAACCTGATAGGCCCAGACTCAATTTGGTAGGACCAGACTTAATACATATAAAATTTTTAAGAAATTTTCGGTAAAATTTACAATACGAAACGAAATATGCCGAAGGGGCCAGGGCCTCGTCTGGCCATTAGAAAGATCTACCAATGCTTATCTAACACCTTCTACCTGCCACCAAGCCAAATGCCCTTTGGTGAGTAGATAGATATACATAAAAATAAGATTTGTCTTATACATATTCAAAGACATTAACTCTAAACCGTGATACAATTAAAATATTTTACTATGTACACGACTCATGTAAATCGTTTATCCAAGTGAGTAAAAGGGCTCGACAGGATGTACGATATAAACATAGTGTAAACGGGTTGAATTATATAGTTAGTATAAGAAGTTGGTAGTATTACGTTAGAGAATGTCAACAGTGTATTGGTTTCATGTCCCCCAAAATATTCTATACTCATAGTGAAAGGGTGAGTGATTGGTTTCTATACTCAATAAAATATTTTACCCAGAAGTTAGAAAAAAAAACACACTTAAAGTTAGAAAATTTTATGTGACTTTATATAACCACCAGCAACACTATTGTCATTTTTTAACGACATAATGATAGGAAATGTCATGGAAGAAAACAAATATGTGTGACCAAAGGTTAGACAAGGCACACTTAAAATCATACAAAAGTTCTTCATGTGTCTAGAAATACTTTTTAGCCACACTTACGGTTAATTAATATGACTATATACTAAAATGGGTTTGGAGATTCAAAATTGAGGATAATAGTATGTGGAAAAAAACGATTGAAAGTATTCATGGGGGTAGAAACCGTTGGAAGTTCTTTCCTATAAAAAATGCATATCCGGGATGTTGGAAATCTATTGGGCGATTTTTAGAGGGTCTTGAGGTTAACGGACAAAGTTTCAAGTCTTTGATAAGAGGTAGACTTGGAAACGGAGAGCGTATTAGATTTTGGAATGATTTATGGCTTGGTTCGACTCCTTTACTTGAAAGATGGCCGAATCTCTTTGAGGTCGAATTGGTTAAATAGGCCCATGTGGTTGATAAAATAATCAGATCCGAAAACTCAACATACTTAGCTGCAAATTGGAAGTTTCAGGCCTCTACTGTTGCAGCGATTTATGAGCAGCAAGATGTGTTTTACATGCTGTCCCAGGTGCAGTTTATTGGAGGAGCAGTTTCGTGGACTTGGGGCATAGATGGGAAAGAGTTATTTTTCGGTTGCCGAGGTAAAAAAATGGTTATTTCAGGGCCGTTCTGGGCTACAGCGTCAACATATGCAGTGGGAGACGTGGTTGCCGATAAAGGTCAATGTGTTTATTTGGCGATTGGAGCTTGATCGTCTTCCGACCTGTTTGGCCTTGGTGCAAAGAAATATAAACATTTTGGATACCACTTGTCCGTTATGTGATACTGATGTAGAGACGACACAACATGATACGTACCACCACCCAACCCACGTTCATAGTAGTTATCAACTTGTCATGCATGTTTTAGGCTTTTCAATATTCACATACCCATGTTCACTGTTCCACGTTTAGAAGTTAGGGTATTTGTTTGTTTTCACTTTTGCCTCTTGTATTTATGTACCCCTTTGTGTTAATTAAGAGGAGAAGAAAAATATTTGCAAAGCTTTGTGCTTAATCTCTATTCTTGTCTTGTGTTCTTGGGAGTTTTGTAGGTTTTTCTTTGTAAAACCTATCAATTGGTGCTTTCATTGTGCCTTAGCCTCCATGGCTTTGGAAGAACTCAATGACTCCACTATCCTACCTCGCTTCACCGGTTCGAACCCGGCCCGGTGGCTTTGTGATTTGGAAAGGTTCTTTTCCTTATATTCCATTTATGAGGAAGACCGGTTTGCCTATGTTGTTGAGTACTTCGATGATGAACCATTCTCTTGGTTCAATTCATGGTACCGAGGACATGACCACCTCACATGGAAGTCCTTCACGACCGCCATGTTAAAGAGAGAAAAAGGGAGCGGCGGGGTGCAGAAAAGAAGTGATAATGCCTATGGAAGAAGAGGCAGTAGACGAGGAGTGGATTTACAATAAAAATGTTCGGTCTTTGTGGCGTTTTCTCAACTTTTCTGTTTTTTTAACTATTGTTTGTGTTGTGAATGGGGAAAAAGGAAATAGAGTTGATTATTTTGTGCTTGTTTTTTTCTTTATCGAGTTCTTCATGATATCAAGGCAAAGTATAAAGTTCATCATTACCATATATAAATTGACCAAATTGTTCGAGGAACTAACTCATAAACTCAGGAACCATGCTGGAGGACCTATAAACTTTATTCATTTATTTAAGGACTAAATTCTTCATTTTATGACTGCCAAATTACATTAAACAGTCAAGCAGATTAAATTCGTGATTTAGTGATAACCCTATGACATATAGACCATCACTGTATGATAGTTAATTTATTATTAAATGAGGTTTTTAGTTTTGACAACTTCGCTCAAATCGTTTGCACCTCTATCTAGAATCGTATTAATTGTAGTTAAGATTTGATGGCAAAACAAGGCTTTAATTGGTCAACATTCTTAAAACCGATGACAACAGCTTACAACATGCCTAATTGAATTACAACATGCTTAAGTGAATCGTGTTTAAAATACTACTACTTTCCCTTTTAAACTTGAATGCCCGTGGACAAAAAAAGCAACAGGACGACGATGGTGGTTCAACCTATTTTATTGATGGATTTAATTTCAAATGAAAATTATATTATTTTCTTATATTTATGTTTATTAATATTTTACTAATATTTTTATTATGATAGTTCTTATAATGTTATCAAACTAAACAATTACGTTGGCAATTTTGTTAGGAATCCATTGGTAACCACCACAGGTGTAATCATGTTAGTGACTACTAACAAATTGCTACAATATCCACTTTGATTAGGCATTTCATGGGTTTTGAGATGTTTTTTTTTGTTGGCTTTTGTTACATGCAGTCATGTTAGGCGATTAGAGGTTCGAGCAAAATAAAAAAACATTTATAATAAACAACTAAACTAGATAAAAAAGCCAAAAAAAGAAGGAATCTTTATACTAATCAACTAAACTAATAGGAACACATTTATTTTTTATGTGAAAGTAACCAAAATTTTTGTTGTCCACCATTGAATTTTTTATACACCGTAATGAATATCAACAAAATTAAATTAGGAGAAATAACCTAATTGGATACAGAAGGTGTGGGTGACACTATTAAATTTTCTCTCTTTGTAATACACAGTACATGTGCTCTTGCTTGTTTTTCAAAATATTAAATCGTTGTTTCTTTATCATAATTCATTGTCATATATATATATATATATATATATATATATATGATAGCCAGATAAAATTTTGACGAATGAGCAGTTTTCAAATCCAATACCAACACAAAGAGAGAACCGAAACATTCATCTAGAACATCTTAATATTTTTCGATTCAATCATAACTATTCATTATCTTGTTCATCGATTTCTTTGATATTTTTGTTATAATCTTTGATTTGGGACCAACAATATAAATGATAATATCAACTCTTGTTGTTTAAACTGGTAATACAATAATTGTTGAAACAAACTTTTATTATCAAGAACCAAATTAAAGCAATCTAAAGGTGACCATATCAACTCTCAATCTAACTGATCATCAACACCAAGATCTGTACAAGCACTCAACCCTCTATTACGTTACAGAGTCTAAATCAACCAAGAGACTATGAAACAATAGAAGAAGAACACAAGATCAGAGATGATCAATTGAAACCCTAAGAGAAATACGAAGAACTCTCTGGAAAATACAAAACAAATAATGACTCTTAGAGAAACACTAGGTTAAAGAGAAAGATGAAAGATGGTAATTTTGAGAGAGACTGATTGACTTCAACTCAATGTGAGATAAAGAAGACCAGCATATATGCAGTTTTTCTCTGTTAGTGTGTGTGTAGTGGTGGTGGTGGGGGGGGGGGGGGGGTTATGGGTATTAAAATATTAAAAAGTAATAGAAGGGGGTTATGGAAAAAGAGGGTGTAGTAGGAAGGGGGGTTATGGGGCTTTATAAATGATTGGGTAATCATTGTTTATTATTCTTTTCTTATTTAATAATAATATTAAATAGTTTAAATAATATTTCATTAATAAAAATAAAAATTTAAACTGAAAGCTTATTAAATTAAAAAAATATTTAATATTAAAAAAATATTATTTAATAAAAAACTTTGAATTTCAAACGCTTACTGTTCCAAACCATTTGAATTTCAAACGGTTTCCCTCCTATTTCAAAGTTTGAATTTCAAACTTTCCCCCCAAACGTTTAAATTTCAAAGTTTGAATTTCAAACTTCCCCCCCCCCCCCCCAAACGGTCATATTTGTAACCCTATAAATACAACACCTCCTCCCAATTCTCAGTCACACCTTTTCCTCCTTAAAACAATGAATAATATGGGCGGTTTTGCACCAGGAGCTGCCGGACCGTCTAATGTCCGGCAGTACTCTCGCCGGGTCCGGGGACGGGCCGGCCCCGGAGACTACCATTCACCTCCTCCTCCTCCTGCTGCTGTGTAACACCCCGGACCTAGGGCCCAAAATTTTTCGCGTCTTAAGGTATTATAATAATTAAAAGAATAATATATTTAACGAATACGAAGCTAAACCCAAGAGATACATAATTATTATAACGAGGGAATAATATAATACACGTTACGCGACCGAACCGATACCCGTTAACGAACTCACCCGAACCTATTCAACTCATGGATGATTAGTCATCCAAGAGGGGACACTTGTCCCCCTCTTGTTTGGACAACACATGACACAAACCATTTGATTAAAAATGGTTTTGTGGAAACCATTACCCAAACCCCTCCTATAAAAGCCCAACCCATTCTCTTGTTTCCCTGATGAACAAACACCCACACCCACCATAAAGAGAGAGATGACTTGGAGAGCTGAGATGAAGAACCGGAAGGCCACCGGCCACCACGAACGGCAGCACCCCTCCCCTTCTGTCCGGAACAACTACCAAATCACAACCATAACCACACCCGTATCATTTGCACCCGAGAGAGAGGTGGATCGAGCAGAGAGAGAGAGAGAGAGAAAAGAGGAGACAGTGGCGGTGGCTTGTGGTAGCGTTTCGCAGAAGGGTCCTGACCACCATACACTGAGGCGGTGACAAGGCGACGGCGGCGGCGGTAGTCTAGGGTTCAAAGGGTGTTCGGCCACTGGTCACGGTGGCACAACTCCATATCAGGTCAGATGGTGGTGGAGCTAGGGTTCCGACTGGGGTGATGGCGGCGGTATTATAAAGGTACTGTGGCGACGATTAGCTGTGTAAGTTGTCAATCCTCCCTAGATTCAATCTGTTTATTGGATAATTAAGATATGGTAGTTTTAATAAAGTATAGATGATTATTAAGCTTGATGATATTGATGGCAGGAGGGTTATGAGATGGTCTAGGATGATTGAGCAGTGGAGGTGATGGAGGGATTAGTAGTGGTTGTGATGGTAGTTACGGATGACAGTGGTAGCGGTTTGGGTTCCATAAGGGTCCGATTGGGGTTCTGTTTTGAGGGTTCGTAGGGTATCACCGGTGGCTGCTCAGGAAGGGTCTTGAGGGTGTTAGGCAGTGGTGGTCTCGGGTTTCGGCAGCGGTTCGAGTCATCACAGGGGCGGTGATGGTCACTCGAGTTATAACTATAACAGAGGCTATGTTCTTTTGGTTAAGGAATAAGAGGTTAAGGAAGAAAGGAAGAGCTATGACTTGGTCAACTCTGGTCAACCTCAGCTTAAGGCTCGGTCAACAAAAGTCAAAGGCAGTAGGCTCGGGTCAAAGCTGGTCAACTGACCAGTCAACATCGTCAGCCAGAGGCATGTCGGGGAGGTATATCATCAACGAGAGTTATCTAAATTATTATATATAGATATTTATCGTGTGTGACGTGTGTGGGACTCTACTAATGAATTGAACTAGACCCGACTCCATTAGACTAATACAAATATATGCAATTTATAAATTAACGAGACAACCATTTGAATAAGGATGATGATACGGACATTAGGACATTTGATTATGTATATGTATCAATTAGACAATATTAGTTATCTTGGACAATTGGACATGCCTTGGATACATATGATGAACAATGAAGACACTAAACTTGTGATATATTATTTGGATATAATATACAAACTTAGGATGCTACACAAAGATGGGACTTTAGATAATCATATATTAGTATCATTAGCATTATTGACCCGTCACTTAGAATTTGGAGTAATGAAGAACTCTACCACACGTGTATTAGATATTTGCTCGTTACTTGTGATATGAAGATTAAATAACAATTAGGACCAAAGACAATGAACCCGATAAATAGAAGTTTGGATAAAGAGCCTAAGCGTTCCCACACGTGTAACCGCGGTATTGGTTACACGCGCTAATAGTTTTGATCATGATAGGACTTGGCAAGTATCGAATAGAAAGGCTCGAGACTTTGGAAAGACATATTATTGCGTGGCATGACAGGTGAGTTCGTGTACCAACCCCCTTTTTCTGTTTTACTGTTTTGGGGTGAATGCATGCTTCTGTTTTTTAAACTATTGTGATGTGACAAGATACTAGCTGCCGGATAATACTGACACTCATTAACTCATAGGTGAGCCACTTAATATATGGGTAGTACTACTTGGGGAATCCCCCACGCACAGTGGACCCGGGACGTTGGGGCCCGGGAAACCCTCCACTGAGGCCTGCGGACCGTTGCGGCATATATTATGACTTGTAGATCTATAATGGCAGTAGATAGATCTAGTGTTAGGGTTGAGGGGTCGCTTGTACATCACGTGTGTTAAAATATGTTAAACTTGTTTATGAAATGATAAACTGTCTTTGGATCCACTTGATTACTTACACGGACTCACCAGTATGATTACTGACCCAAACTCTTTTTAAGCATGTGTTCAGGTACTGCATTCGGAAGATTATGAAGCATTCGGGTTATGTTATATGATGTGGATTATGGAAGATGTTTGCTAGATAACTATGATAGAAGATTCGGATGGATTAGAGTGTTAGAACTAAGCGTGGATTAAGAGATGGATCGACTAGCGGATCACACCTTATCACTGCTTCGACGACCGCCGCGTCTCGTCCTTGCGTAGATATTAGTTTACTTATATTATTTATGTATTTTCATTTTTGGATTAGAAATTGTAATAACAAATAAATATTTGTTACCGTTGCTTCCGTTGTGCAAGTCTGTTACCTACTGACGTAACGTCCAGCCCCCTCCTGGTCGGGTTGTTACATGCTGCACAACCTCCTCCCCCCTGCACAACCTCCTCCTCCTCAACATTGGTTGTATCCCCCTCCTCCTCCTGCTGCACCACCAACCTTCACTCCTCCTGCTGCTGCTGCACGACCTACCTTTCCTCCTCCTGAAGCCGATGATGACTTCACGGATGAGGAATGGGTCTGGGCCATGGCTGTTAGAGAAATGGACCGACTAATGTTGTCAGCCCCCACCCCCCGGACTGCTACTGCTATCCCCACCCCCCACCACCAGACTACCCCCACCCCCCACCACCAGACTACCCCCACCCCCCACCACCAGACTCCCCCCCACCCCCCGTCAACGAGGGGAGCCAACTGAGGAGGACTTGGAAGCCTTCAGAGAAATTGAGGAGCAGGAACGCCTCTGGAGCCAACCTACCCCTCCTCGTGAGTACTGCTGGTTCCACTCGGATGCGAGATCCGATGGTCGCGATAGCTCACGATCCGTGTCCCCCGAGTACCACACACTCGAGGACTGGGACAACTACTCTCCATAGTGGAGAAAATTAATATTAAATAAGTAATTTAGGAATTATGTAGTGTTTAAATAAGTAATTTAGGAATATGTAATGTTTAAATAAGTAATTTAGGATGTGTGTTTTAATTTAGGAAGTAATTTAGGAATATGTAATGTTTAAATAAGTAATTTAGGAAGTGTGTTTTAATATTAGTTGTAACTTTTTTTTAATGTAATGTAATGGTTTAAATTTTAAATATTATGTAATCTGTTTACATAAACTAACATGAAACACAAAAACTAGTTGTAACATTCAAACCTTAAACATTAAAACATTAAACATTACAAATAAAACACTAACATAAAACATAATATTAAACATTACACATTATTAAAACACTAAAACCTTAAACATTAAACAAAATAAAAACGCATCATAGACCAGGACAAAAGATTGGTGATGTTGAAGTCGCTGTCGTAGCGTTGACGATAAGCGTCGTGTGTCAGTTGAATTGCCATCTGTTCGCTAACGTCAGGGTGCGCCTGCATCGTCGTTTCATAGATTGTGTGCCATCTCCTACAGTTATTTTGTATGGCAGACCACTTATTGTGAATTTGATCGACAGTACGGTTGTTCGTTTCGGTAATTCGGTTGAACTCCTCCAATACATTGCGCCAAAAATGCTCCCTATCGTTTTGCGGATTCTCCTTGATGTTGATCCACGCCCTCACCAACTCGAGTTGATCTTGGTTAGTCCACGCTGCCATTGGTTTGGTTTTGGGTTTGTATTTGGTTTTGTTTGGTAGAAAAAGTGTATGTGTTTGTGTTATTGGTGTGTGTTGTTTGTGTATGTTGTATGTGTATATATATATATAGAGAGAGTTTGTTTAAAAAAAATATATATTAAAGAAACAACCGTTGTCAAACGGTCACTTCACAATCCCAATGCAAACTCAATCCAAAACGCCCGTTATGTACAAAACGCCTTCACACGAAAACGCCCCATAGCGCCCCGCGGGGCGGTGTGCGGGGGCGCTATGGGCTGCAAAACGCTCTCATAGCGCTCGACTACACTCACCTTAAAAAAGTGTAACCATTTCTATAGAGGGAACTAATCGGTTCGATTCCAAGGTTTAACCTAATACATACCGGATAGATACGGTTTCATTACCAGTCCCTCTATACCCGGTTTTGGATTTTTTTTACCAGTTCCTGTTTTAATTAGAACCACTGGTTTTTGTTTTGTTTTGTGGACCTCTATAGTCAATTTGTCATCATCCACACGTTTTCCTTTTCAAAATAAGACTATTAGGTCATGGCCTTGACTTTTCAGTCCTCATTTAGTCGACGCCACTATGATTGTAACATTAAATATAATTGCTCATTATCTATGTCATTTTAATAAGCATAACTTAGACAATTAAGCCGGCCTCTTTGTTATTTTTTCCTCACAATTTTATTCCAACTTCTCTATGATCACCAATGGCTCTCCTACTTGTGTTGCTTGTGCTAATGTTGTCATCTGAGCCAATAATTTCACAAACAACCAACCATGATAACGATCCTAACGATCTCCTAGGATTGTTCTGTGGTCGTAACGTTGTGACAAGCCTGCCCAACTTTATCAAGAATCGTAACACTACTCTTAATGATATAAGAATGCAGTTGTTGAGCAAAGGCGTAGTTTATGCGAAAGCGCAGGCGTTGAGTGCTGGCGACCCGGTTTTTGCAGCAGCCCAGTGCCGGAACTACCTCTCGGTAGATCGGTGTGTGGCTTGTTTTGATGCTGGTGTTTCTAAACTGGTCAACTGCACAAATGCAAATGGTTATGTTATTTTTGATAACTGCTTTATCAGGTAAGTTTATTTTCAGTTTTCAATCATATGATTATGATAGGTTATCTTGCACAAAGAGCATAGCAGTACACCATGTTGATCGTGTCTAGTTCTAGCAACCTTAAAAAGTGTCTTCGGTTTGGGTTCGAACACACCCACATATATGTTACAACTTTTTTGGAATTTGGACTTGGGTGTTGTGATGGCCACAACTGTGTGTGAGTAGGATGTAAACGAGCTTGAGCTCATCTTGTTTAGTTGTTTTAATTCGATGCTCATCTTATGGATAGTTTTTCGAACTTGAGAGTTTGGTTAGATTATTATTATCAGTTAATTTTTAAACATTACTCTTATTATCTATATATATAATAAAAGAAAGCCATTTTAATGACATGGCATTTAAGAATGCATTCTTCTTTTTGAGTGTGCCATGTGTCATGTCATGTGTCAAATTAAAAAAAAACAAATAATAATATAAAACCTAATCTACTAAAATTAAATTGAATTATTTTAGGAAAAAAGAATTTAAAAACAAATTTAAATTTTTCTCTCTTATGTTTCCTCCCATAATTTTTAAACGTTAATATCTTTTATATACGAGATTTTTTAAAGAAAAAAATTACACCAAATTAACGAGCGTTTTATTATCTTTCCAACGAGTACCATAGTGCTATATAAAAAACGGGAAAAAAACGACTTTTTTTTTGTGGGGTTTCGTTCATACAGGAAAAAAACACAAAGTATTCATGTTATTCATTAATCATGTTTTTTCTTTTAAACCAGGTTCTTATCTACGATGTTGAAATAATAAATCAAAGTCATTTTAATGACATGACACTCAAAGAGACATTCTCCTCCTTGAGTGTGTCATGTGTCATCCCATGTGGCATTGAGATATTTTAGGAAAAAAATAATTTAAAAATAAAATTGGATTTTTCTCTCTTATCTTTCATCCCATAATATTTAAACGTTAATATCTTTTATATACGAGATTTTTTAAAGAAATATATTACACCAAATTAACGAGCGTTTTATTATCTTTCCAACGAGTACCATAGTACTATATAAAAACGGAGAAAAAACGACTATTTTTTTGTGTGGTTTCGTTCATACAGGAAAAAAAACACAAATTGTTCAGGTAAATCATTAATCATGTATAGGCAAGTCACTAATTATGTTCAAATCAGTAAATATGAATTATATTTTCAACATGCGTTAGCATTGGAGTTATACATTGTTTTAGGTTAGATATTAATATTATAGTTATACATTGTTTAAGGTTAGACGTTAACATTGGAAATACATTTTTAATTGTTTTAGGTTAGGTGCTACCCGAAGCTTTCCTGCATTTAACTGTAAAGCGCATCATTTTATTTCATATGTAAATTTAATATGTCATACTAGCTTTTATCCCGGGAGTGTCCCGGGGTTGAAATATCTAATATAACATAATAAAATATCTAATATGACAACATAATTAATGTTTTGCCAATACATGATTAATGAATAATAATAATAATAATAATAATAATAATAATATGATTATTTATTTTAAAAAATTTCTGCCATAAGTTATCATATTCAAATATAAAAAAAAGAATCTCTGCCTATGAAGTTATATTTATCGTTTATGATTTATTAGTAGAGTAAAATATATTTGAAAACAAAACCCCATAAAAATAGTTGTTTTTTTTCTCCGTTTTTTATATAGCACCATGGTACTCGTTGGAAAGATAATAAAACGCTCGTTAATTTGGTGTAAGTTTTTTCTTTAAAAAATCTCGTATATAAAAGATATTAACGTCTAGAAGTTATGGGAGGAAACATTAGAGAGAAAATTTAATTTTGTTTTTAAATTCTTATCTTTTCCTAAAATAATTATAATATATATAGATTTATTAAAAAAACTCAAAAATTTAAAAATCCTACATGATGCCACGTGGCACATTCAAGGAGGGGTTGAGGCCTCCATTAAATGCCACATCATCAAAGTTCAATTCTTTTATTATAAGTTATAGATTAGATTTCTCAACCCCGGGACGTTCCCGGGGTATAATCTAGTTACTATGTATAATTATAATTACAATTTTTATATTTTATATAAGAAACGTAATATATATTATTTAGTTATGTCTCTCACGAGTTTATATATAATAATAATATTATTATTATTTTATAAATATATACATTTAATATATTGAATTAATAATAATTATTATAAAAGTAACACGCTCACGTAAGCTCAATTCAAACTCTAACTTATTTATTAAGAATGTTATTTCTACGTAAAATATATAAATAATACGTTCGTTTAGACTTATGAGTCTACTTAAACTCGTTTAATAACAAGGTTATTGCTAGAACTTAGAATTGAGGTTTTATATAATCCTTATTAATATTAGCGAGAAAAATTATAGATAAAGTTTACTAGATGTTATAATAGCACCGGTGTCCTAGGCTGGCTCGATAGGTGTTCATGATGGAGCATGTGGATGTAAATGTCTATCCTTTTCTAATGCATTAACTTGGTTTTAAATATTCATACACGCATGCGCTATCTTCCCTTATGTATTTATTAGTTCTACAAATTAGCAATTTGTGTAACGTTTCGATATATATATTTTCAGAGTAATAGTTGAAATGTATAACATAATTTTAGCAAACTTAGGTAGCGTTCGTTTCACGGAATTAAATGGAATTCGGATACAATTGGAATGTATATTTCATTTCTTATATAGTTCGTTTCAACACAAGAATAAATTGTAATTGAACAAAAACATTTGGAAGGGAATCTATGTTCCAACTCTATTGATATCTCACTCCGTTATGTGAAACTACATCTAAATTGTAAAATCAAATTTCATTTCTCGCGCAAATTCCAATTCAAATTTCATTACAATATAATGAAACGAAGGCTACCTTAGGATTTTCCAACTATATATCTGCTTTTTACTTTTTATTTTCTCAATAACTTTATTTACTGTTTGATTAAAACTTAATTTGTTGACAAAAAAGTACATAGCAACTTTACATATTTTCGTCACGGTGATATGAAAAATAGGAGTAATTCGTTTATATATTGGGAGAACAACGATCCTTAAACTATATGTTATGAGTGAACTAAAAATGTATAATGCCTTGTTGCGTCATTGTCTACGCCATGAGTATAGCTAACCCACTATTTAACGTGCTGAGTATAGCAAACCCACTATTTAATAAGCAGGTTGTGGTTCAACTAAAATAATTAATAAAGGAAAAAAATTAAAAAGAATATGTGTGCGCATGTGATTGGTGGAGGATAGTGGTCTAGTGGACCCCACCTCTCCTTTGTGTTAATCGGCAATGTGGGGGTGGCACTCCCCCATCACAAAAAGCGGCTGGTTTTGGTGTTGGGGTGGCATGAGGTACAAGGACGCAGCTTCTTGAGGGGGGGGGGGGGGGGGGAGCTATGGCGCCACCACTTTTTGGCGCATTGGTAGAATTTTGCGATTTTCGTAAGTAAAATGAGTCCTCGTTGAGTCTGGCCCCACCGATTTGATCTTCCGGCCACTACCGATCGAAAAAAATTGAGTCCGTCCCCTAGTGATTCGAGAACCAAGCTTCGCCACTGATCAGGTGAGCTGGCGTTTCATCGTCAACAATGCCAACCTATAGTATAATTAGAGTAGAACCAAATGTAATTTTTTTCTTCACCCAAATCAACCCATTTGTCGATGGACAGGTCATGATCGTTGGGCTTAATCTTCGACTATCTTTGTTCTTAGGTACGAAGACTTTGATGAGTTCTATACTGACCCGTATTTCATGATGGATGGGACTGGCCTTCAGTATTTATCATGTGGCAACCAATCAGCATCTCAACCAACAACTTTTAATCAAGGTGTAGATGGAGTTTTATCAAATATAAGAGATGCTACTCCTAAAACCTCTAATTTCTATGTAGCATCCACAAGGCAAATCATAAGTGAAAATGCAACAGTGTATGCTACTACACAATGTATAGCAAATATAAACCAGACCATTTGCCAAACCTGCATGAATACAGCATATGACAAGTTAACCAGTTGCTTACCAAGCACTCAAGGAAGCTTTGCCGACATGGCTTGTTTCGTAAGGTACTCAGAGACTCCAATTTTCGATGACAACCAGGTAACGGATATCTCAACCGTCTTGAAAGGTGAGGCCAGCAAGCCACTTGTTTCATATACTAGTGATATATAGAATGTTATTTAACTTTAATGTGATTATATGACAGGACATTCAAGTAAGCTGGTAGCAATAGTTGCTGCAGTTATTGGTGGTGTGGTTCTCTTCTTTCTTATCCTTGTTTTGTGGTTATTCTACCGATGGAAGAAGTCGAAGAAAACTGCACAAGGTGAGTATATATTTTTAGTTTTTTCACTCATTCCAACACAGAAATTGTTACTAGGTTGAGCCTAATGAAAATATCCATGTTTTGCATTAGGCCCATCGGATTTGAACGGTGCAGTATATTACAATTATACAGATTTGAGGTTGGCAACCGATAACTTCAGCCAAGAAAAAATTCTAGGGAAAGGAGGTTTTGGTGAAGTGTTCAAGGTAATTCAAGCAATCACTTAGAAAGTTCATTTGGTTCTTTGACTAAGTTTTTGGATGGTTTTGTAGGCAATCCTTGATGACAAGAACATCGTGGCAGTGAAGAGAATTCAAGTACAACATGCTGGAGGAAAAGAAGAATTTGAAAATGAAGTGAAACTTATAAGTAACATTCAACACCGGAATCTTCTGCGTCTCCTTGGATGGTCTAGTGAAGGATCTAATCTATTTCTAGTCCTAGAGTATATGCCGAATGGAAGCCTTGACCGATTCTTATGGGGTAAGTTGGAGTTTCCCAACTACTTTTAGATGAAACTTGTCTTGATAAAGTTGATATAAACTAAAAAATCTAATAAACATATATGTTTGTATATAATGGAGGTGCGCAAAGGGGGACTTTGGACTGGAACCAACGATATGAAATAATATTGGGGATAGCTAGAGGTCTTGTGCATCTACACGATGAGTACCATTTCAAAATTGTTCATAGAGATATAAAATCAAGCAACATTCTCCTTAGTGATGATTTTAGGCCCAAAATAGCGGATTTTGGGTTGGCAAGATTTCATCCCAAGGACCAATCTCATGTTAGCACTGGCTTCGCTGGGACATTGTAAGTAAGTTTTATTAAGGTGTTTGGGATTGATTTTTCAAAACAGATTATGCGTTTTGGAAAAGCAGGGGTGAAGCTGTTTTTAAATTATTGCATTTTGTCAGCCTAAAAATCCATTTTAAAACTCAACCCCAAATACTAAAAACTGATTATTTGCGTTTTCAGAACGCAATAATCTAAAAATCCATTTCAAAACACAATCCCAAACACCCCCTAACTAACCATATATACAGTTGCGCAGCACTTCATTATATCATCTTTTTGTGTCATTGAATTGTTTTATTTTTGCAATGTAATACCTTGGCAGGGGATACACTGCACCGGAATATGCACTTAATGGTATTCTATCAGATAAAGTTGATACTTACAGCTTTGGAATCGTGGTTCTTGAAATCATTAGTGGCAGAAGGAGTACTGAATTAAGACCTTATGGATCATCCACCTGTTTCCTCCTCGAAGATGTGAGATCCCACATTCGCACTCTCTATTGCATTTGTTTGTGCTTTTTTTTAGGAACATTACTACATCAAAGAAGTAACGGAAATAAAACATAGGATGTAGGTACACTTTAGAAAACAGAGTAAAAGAGACAAATTAATAAATATCGAAAGAAACATATCTCCCACTTAAAAACATAGCATCAAATAAAAAATAAGAAAATAAGTCATAAACTATTTAGGAATATTGCATATATGAGTGGTGTAGTGTGTCTTGGAGATAATGATCGATAACTCACAGAGAGTCGCGAATGCGAAGGTGTAATGCTCTACATGCACTTATGTGCTTGACACATGATCGAGTGTATTTGTAACCATACCTCATCAAAACAAGGTGATATCCAACTTAAGCGGATTAAGGGTATGTTTGGCAAGGAGATTTTAAGAGCTTTAAGCTTTTAAGAAAAAACTCATACTAAATAAAAAGCCTTGTTTGCTTGAAGGACCCTAAAGCTTTTAGGTTAAAGAAAACGTTCTATATTGAAAAGCTACTAGTACTAGCGTTCAAGAAAAAACTCCTACTTGTTACAAGCTAATTTTAATGAGTAAATGGACACAAATACCCATTCTATCATAAAAAAACATGCATACCAACTATTAGTTAATGCCCATTTTGATCATTTTATACATTTTATTAAACGCTCGAGCTACTTTGCCAAACTACAAAATATATTTAAAAAGCTATAGCTACCAGCCTCCAGCCACCAACTACTTTGGCCAAACATACCTTAAAATGGTTATGAAGAAAGAGTTCTTGGTTCTACTTTTGTGGACCTTAATAAGCTCCCTAAACCCACCACCACATTTCACATTGCAATGGTTGGTTCTAACTAAATAAAGAATGTAAAGATAATTTTAAGGATAAAAGCATTGCCATTCAGGTTAGGGTTCGTTTTTAGCAGGTTAGGGTTTGCCATTCAGAAGGGGTTGGCGGCGCAGCTTGTTGCCCGCCTGCCCGCTATCTTAATGTAATTTTTTCATGGTTAAAGTTACAATTGAATAAAATTACATTCAACTCAAAAAAAAAAAAAAGCATTGCTAGGTTTAGTTTGTTCAAATATGATATTAACTTCAGAAAACAGAAGAAAGGATATTTGAGCTATATTAGACATGGAGGTTGGTCTGATTGATTAACTTGGTGAACAGGCATGGGAGATGTACGAAAACAAAAAACATACAAATGTGATTGACGAAACATTGAACTTGAACAAATATGAACATGAACACGCGACGAAGATCATTGAGATTGCCTTGTTGTGCACCATGTCACCAGCTTCGGATAGACCGATCATGTCTGAAGTGGTTTCCATGCTTCAGGAGGGCAAGTCATCGGCGAAAATACAGCTAACGAGACCTACTTTTTTAAGATATGAAGATAGGAGGATTCGGATAAACCATGCAAAACCAAAGGACACAGATGCAACTGAAGAACTACACACAGATACGGAGACAACAAATTAGATTTCATCGAGAAGGAGATGAATCTGGCACAGATCTTGTAATTTTACCTCTTAACATCATTTTCGTATACTTTTAGTTAGGCTAGAAAGAAAAGTAATTGTTTTTTGAATGATAAAATGTTATCTATCTATATACATACGTATAATAAACCAAAGCTATTTTAATGACATGACACTCAAAGAGGCATTCTTCTCCTTGAGTGTGCCATGTGTCATCCCATGTGGCATTGAGATATTTTAGGAAAAAAAATTTTAAAAAAAATTGGATTTTTCTCTCTTATGTTTACTCCCATAATTTTTAAACGTTAATATCTTTTATATACGAGATTTTTTAAAGAAAAAAATTACACCAAATTAACGAGCGTTTTATTATCTTTCCAACGAGTACCATAGTGCTATATAAAAAACGGAGAAAAAAAACAACTATTTTTTGTGAAGTTTTGTTCATACAGGAAAAAAACACAAAGTGTTCAGGTAAATCATTAATCATGTATAGGTAAGTCACTAATTATGTTCAAATCAGTAAATATGAATTCTATTTTCAACATGCGTTAGCATTGGAGTTATACATTGTTTTATGTTATATATTAATATTAGAGTTATACATTGTTTAAGGTTAGACGTTAACAGTGGAGATACATTTTTAATTGCTTTACGTTAGGTGCTACCCGAAGCTTTCTTACATGTAACTATAAAACAAATCATTCTATTTTATATGTAAAATTAATATGTCATATTAGATTTCTCAACTCCGGGACATTCCCGAGGTATAATCTAGTATATTACATATATAGAAAAAGGTTCTTGTACAACTGGTTTTCATCCTACGAATAACCCTTAACGTGAGAAGTGAAGGGGGATATTTTTTTTCGATATTGTTAAACATGTTTTTTAGTACTGAAATTAAAAAAAAAATATATTATAGAGTAATTACGTAATTACTATTGTAAAGTAACTACGTAATTACTATTGTAAAGTAATTAAGTAATTACTTTAGTGTAAACTATTGTTGAGAGTAATGACATAAATACGCTAGTTTTTTAAAATTTTTATATTAATTTTTCATCTAGAAGGCATTTTTAAGTAGATGGGGAAAAAATTTCAAAAAAAAATTCCCTTATTACTTCTTATGTTTAGTATGTTTATTTGATTTTTATTCTACGTACCTAAATATGAAAGAAGCAAATAACGAGATTAATGTAATGAACTATTAAAGTACAACCTTTAACTCTATAAATCAATACTCGATAAGTAATAACCTCAATAAAATTAATAATTTGTCCCGTGCCAACTTGGGACCGGTACAAAATTGAAATTCAAATCAGTATAATAATAAGATAATAACGTTTTTGAAATCCCGGTGTATATATATTGATCTCAACGAAACTTTAAATTAGCAATTACTAAAAGATTCTGAATTCTAAGATTGTTTAGTAGAAAATGGACATTTTATAATAATCAATTTCTAACCATGTTTACTGTACATGGAGAAGAAATGTGTTTTGAAACTTGCTTTTATAATTTAGTTTTTGATACCATGAATTAACTATTTACTTATTAAAAAACAATGAACTTAACAAATTATACTATATTAATATGCAACTTGATTTGAATAGTGTTTTTATTATTATTTTATTTATTTTGTTATCTTAAATACATATGGTTCAATAAGAAATAACAAAATGGGGTAGTGGTGAAGTTGTTTGTGGTGCTTATGTGTTCTTTCAGGTCTTGGGTTCAAAACCCGTTTGAGTCTTTTTTTTACAACAATTATTTATATATAAATACATATGATTCAATAAGAATTAATAAAATAGGGTAGTGGTTTGTGGTATATGTGTGTTCTTTGAGGTCTTGGGTTCGAAACCCGTTTGAAACATGACTTTTTTTTTCCAACACTTGTTAATTTATAAATACATATGATTCTATAATAATTAACAAAATGGCTTGGTGTTGGAGTGGTTTGTGGTGTATTTGTGTGGTTTGAGGTCTCAGGTTCGAAACCGGTTTAAAACATTGGTTTTTTTAAAACAAATACAAAAAACGCGCAACGCGCGTATGTTTATACACCTAATTCAATTAATTTGTGAATGTACATTGGACTTAGAACTTTAAAGGTCATACGTAACACCTCTTTAGATTAATAAATTATTAATTTACCTATATAATAATATCTCGCTAAATTAATAAAATATCTCAGTCTTGATATTATTAAATTTACCGCACTAATCATGAAAAATTTACATTGCATTAATATACCACTTTTTGGGCATATAGCGTATATATGTGTGGGCCTAGGGGTGGAGGAAAATAAATTTGTACTAACTTTAATGCTATTTTACTAATTTCGTGAAAATATCGCTAAAACGACAGACGGTTAATCATGTATCATGTGGTGGCGTTGATAGCCAAAAGACAAGGGGGTACATGCATCAATCGGGCTTGTCCTGATTACTAAGTGTTACATGCCTTACGTCCCAGGCTTGATGCATAACCACTATCGAAGACTGGAAGCAGCCTCTCTATTCCCACGGGGTAGAGGTAAGGTTGTCTATATCTTAACATCCTCAGACCCTACCTTAGCTTTGCTATTGACATGATCAATTGAATATCACATGCCAATGTGGGGTAGCCCACTTGGTAGAGGCATATGCTTCTTAGAGGGAAGGTTCAAGGTTCAATCTTTAGTAATGGTGTTGTAATCAGAGGCGGATACACACTTTAGTTATGGCACACTCCAAACTCCAACCCATACATGTATATATGTAGATATTATTAATGGTGCATGTGTTTCTCATCCAATTTCCAAGCCACATAGCTCTATAAATTTCCAAAGTTTAATAGTGGAAGCATATAAAAATGGCTGTGTATTTTAGTTTAAACACGAATGAAATTTTTTATGAATTATCTCATGTTCTAGCTATTTTTGCTATTTATTTTCTCCAAAAACCAACTTAGGTTTTTTTTTTCTTATTTAGTCAATTAATATATTTTTTGGGTTTTTTTTCAAGTGTACTGAATTGTTTTTTTTCAAGTGTTTTCTCATCATATTAATAAGTAAATAAGTATGAATAGTTTACAATATTAATAAATAGATATTGGTTTTACCTAAGCCATTTTGACCCGACTTGTTTTAAATCACTCTCTAATAACCTAACCAATGTGTGCCCCCCGTCAAAAAAAAAATCTGGATCCGTCACTGATTGTAATTAGAATTATTGATGTAACGTAACATTTGTCAATTAAAAAAAATTGAATATGACACGATGATGATGAATTGTTGCTGTTTAGGAAAGAGTACAAAACTCACAAACTAACTCGTTAAATATAAAATATACAACCCGTAAACATCATTTATATTCTTTTTTCCTATTACGCATCATATCCATATATCATCGGTTTTCTATCATTGATTTTTCCATTTTTTTTATAATTTTTTACCTACACGACCCTTTATATCTACATATATAGCCCTCTAGTGAGCTTTGTTGTACAACAAAGTGTGACTCAAATAAATCTATATCACATATATTCGTAACAGACGAATATATATGAGTTCCAATGGAGAGTTATACTGGCATTAAAAAATAATGTGAATTTGTGATCTTAATAAAAAATTTAACACTAGCTATGCTTTAAAAAACATAATATTTAAAAAATTGAACTGATCGATGGGTTGTTTTGCAACCTCTGTGCCATTAAGTGTTGAGTGATTAAGAAGTCTGATTGGGTAAGAGACTCTAAACTAGTAAGAAATCTAACTTGGCTCGATATGACTAGTTGGTGGAGGAGGAGAAGGATGTGGTGGGTCGAAGAGGTGGTGTGTGAGTAGCTGGCTGGGGGTTATGAACACGACTGAATGGATAAAGCGGTAAAATTTTCATTCCACATCATTTTGAAAGTTTATGAGTAACGGGCTTACTGACTGATTTAGATGTGTTTTGATAGTGAATCATTCACACTTAATGTTGACTGATTCAAAGGTAAACGTTTAGTGGAATTTGTCTTTTTTGCGAATCTGCGTAGGAATCTACGTGCTATATTTCGCAGCCGAGGTTTGGGACAAAATATCTTCTTGCTGCAGATTGCAGCCTATGTTCGCGTTGGAGGTCAAGGATTTATTGTTGTTATCTAAAGACTTAAAGATTCCAAACCTAGACAAAAGGGTCGCATACTGTATAGTGATAACAACCTTTTGGTGTATTTGGATGGCTAGAAAGGAGAGGATATTTCAAGGCAAAGAAGTTAAAACTTTCGAGGTGGTGTCAAAGGTAAAGTCGTGCTTGTTTTTTAGATTCGAAGTAGATCTAGATTTAAATGTATAGAATGGAATGATTGGTGCAAGTTTCCTTTTGCATTAATGTAATTTTGGTTCACTAGCGGTCTTTGATTGAAGACTCGCTTTTGATGGTTTGTTTGAATAAATTTAGCCTTAAAAAAATGTATCCTTTGAATTACTATGATAATTTATTTACCTTTAAAGCATAAGTTAATTATTATTTTTAATTAGTTCAAAGTTATTTAATTGTTGTATTAAATTTGTCATGTCAATTTAATAAAATTACAATTTTATCTATATAGATGAATATGAAATAAGTTTTTTTGCTCATCCAGAACTCATTATATGGTAGCATAATGGCCGGTTTTGAGGGGATGCGGGGTGGACTCCTGGCCTGGGGCCAATTTCCAATGGGGCACTGTGACCAGCGACAATGCCGAACAGTGGAATAGTATTTATCGGAAAAAATCTAAAAGATCTTTGTGCATAGTGTTAGTGTTACTAGATATAAAATGGGTTGTTTTGAGGAAGATGATGACATAGTGTAAATGCTAGAAAATGATGGGGGTATTATAGACATTAGAATATGCCAATGTATAAAGAAAAAAAAAAAGGCTACAGTAGTGTCATCCTATTTTTTTTTTAAGATTAATAATAACTTAAAAGTAATCCATTGTCCTCTTATTTTAATCTTGGTTCCAATTTTTGCTCGCCCTAGGCTCAAAACACTTAAGTTAAAAAAAACTTCACGGATTGGCGATGAAAGCTATCGAGGATGTATTGTTGGATAAAATAAACTGTGAAGAATTGATTCATCAATTTGATATTACTTTAATCATCGTTTAAAAAATATAGTTTACGTTATTTATTTCGTTAAGATCTAAAACTAAGGGGCACATATTTCGTGGCTCGATCTGAGCACTTGAATTCTCAAGGACGCCACTGGGTAGCATAGAAATAAATATAGATAATTGCATGATTAACTAATATGTACATAGAGGACAATGAACATGACGTTACACACACACAAGTTTATATTTGTCATGTGAGACCTTTTAAAATCACATTATTCTAGTTACTTTATATCTTAATTCATAACAACATTACATTACATACTATACTAGTCTTCATACCATTAGTATTTGAACCGAAATGAACAATAATTTCAGTTATTATTCTTATCGCTGGGCTCTCTAGGATGGAAAACCGGCGCCGGAAAAATCCAATTCCGGTTAACATTCTAGCGCGTATCACAAAACTTTTTGTATCGAATCTGCCAGAGGGATGTAGTGGTGCGGATTTAGCAGTGCAAGTAAGACCGTTTGGGCAGATCTTCGATCTTTATATCGCAAGGAAGCGGGACAAAAGTGGTAATCGCTTTGGTTTCATATCTCTTCTAGATGTGAAAGATAAAGCGGAGCTTCTCTCCAATCTTCGAGGTATTCGTTTGGGTCCTAACAAGTTATGGTTTAATATAGCACGTTTTGTGTTAGAGGAGGGGGAGATCGGATCTCACAGGGAGAGAAATGGGCATAATAATGATAATAATATATACAACAAAGAGGGTGAGAGGAACAACAAAGAACATAATGATAATACTAATAACCACAACAAAGAGAGTGAGGGTAGTCAAGGGATCAATCTTGGATCCTTTGCTTTTGGGCAGAGATCTTTCAAGGAGTTACTTTCGGGTAGATCCATTTCCATTGATAATAATGTGTCCGCCTTTTCTGAGTTGCATGGGAAGGCTTTGGTGGCAAAAATGGTGGACGTGGAAGCCATGAAGAACATTGTTGTTACCTTGAACGATATCTGTCCTGGGATGGGGGCGGTAAGATATCTTGGAGGTTTGGAGGTGCTTGTGTCTTTTGATAATAAGGAACACACTAATATGGTATTGGGTGTAGCCAGTACTATGAAGGACGTCTTCTCATCGATCTCCTTATGGGAAGGACAGTCACTTGGATACGAAAGAGTCGCATGGTTGAAGATTGAAGGTGTTCCATTACATTTGTGCTCAAACGACATCTTCGATTCAGTTGGAAACATGTTTGGTAGAGTTGTACACAAAGCCAATATGTCTACAAATGATCGGGATTTATCGTTTGAGTATGTGGGAGTTCTTGTTGGTGAAGGGAAGAGGATCTCTGAAGAGATTACCTTGACGTGGAGATCGTGTAAATTTCGGATATGGGTTTTCGAAGAACAAGGGAATTGGGTTCCGGATTTCATTGAGATCCAAACCGGCAATGGAAATAGTTCTGATGAAACGACAAGGGACGTTGAGAATGATGGAGGTGGTGACTCTGTTCCGGTGAGGTCTCCGGTTGCTACTCCGAACGGCGACGAGTCCTTAGGTGACGAAGTTAATGTGGCAGTCAATCAATCGGCGGATATTTCGGAAACCCATGGGGACTCAATCAATCACAATCAAAATCTTAATGACTTGGACGTTACTTTGGAAAGTCCTAATTATGGGAATGTTTTTGAAAAAGGAGGGACTGCATGTGGAACTAAACCAAAGTCCAAGGGGTTTTGCTGTGTATTGACCAAAAAGAGGAAGAAGTTAAGATTCAAAAGACAATCCAGTGGGTCCAGTTCGAATTCAGGCCCACCAAAAAAGAAGACAGTCTGTAACACAGGAGATGGAGATTTATTTGGATTGGATTCTCTTATTGGGCCCATGAATACACAAGATGCTTTGGCCCAACGTTTGCCTGAAGCTTCTTCGTCAGCGCAGAGTTCCGAATTCACCAAGAAGTTTCCTGAGTCTGCTGTTAACTGCGATAGGCACTCCCCACCTCCGATGAAAAGTTTTGATCAGTTATTGGTGGACTCGACGGACGAAGATGAGGTGCCGATCGTTTTTCATGGTCCTGATGAAGGTGAGGAACGACCGGTGGACCCTGTACAAAGCATCGAAGAGACTGAAGTGGATGCGACGATTAATCTTGGAGTTCTGTTGGGAGCCCAACTTCAAAGTAAGTCTGATTTGGTTAGTAAGGCGATTTTGGAAGAAGGTTTACAACAGTTTCCGGTATGAATATCCTTTCTATTAACGTTAGGGGTTTGGGGGTAGCTGGAAAGGCTGCCTGGGTTAAACGTTTAAAACAGGAAAACGGGGTTTCTTTTATTGCCATTCAGGAAACTCTTAGTCGTGATATGTCTAAATTTAATTGTGCTAAGGTTTGGGGTACCACTGATGTTGAGATGGATTATGTCGAAGCTTCGGGTCGCTCAGGAGGGTTGGTTTCCTGCTGGGATCCTAAAAAATTTACGAAAATTTCTGCTGTCAAACAACAGAATTTTTTAGTAACGCATGGTATGATGAAAGAGGATGGGTCTCTGGTAAACATAGTTAATATTTATGCGCCTCAAAAATTAGCTGAAAAGCGGGTTTTATGGGAGCAGCTGGCTGGTATTGTTAACAGTAAAGAGGGGCATTGGTGTCTTGTGGGAGATTTCAACTCGGTCAGATCAAGGGAGGACCGGAAAAATAGTTTTTTTGATCAAAAAGAAGCGGATGCGTTTAATGATTTTATTGACTCTGCAGGTTTATTTGAATATGGTATGAAAGGGTCGGCATTCACGTGTATGACTAAGAAGGGATCGACGATTAAGTTCAGCAAAATTGATAGATGATTGGTGAACTGGGAGTTTTATAACCGGTGGCCTGAGGCTTGTCTTCGCGCGTTACCAAGGTATTTGTCGGACCATAGCCCTTTGCTCCTAACTGTGGTCAACGAAAACTTTGGGGCGCGTCCCTTTAGGTGGTTCAACTCTTGGTTAGATAGAGAGAACTGTGAGACAGTGGTTACCAAAGCTTTAAACGATTTCTCTATGGAAGGGCCGACTGACTTGGTTTTTAGTGCCAAGTTAAGGTTCTTAAAGTCGGTTCTGATGAGTTGGAAGAAAAAGATGCTTATTGAAGAAAGTGAGGAACTCCAAGTTCTTAAAAACGAGTTAGAGAAGATTGAGCTAGAAATGGAGCAACGGGATTTAGTAGAAGAAGAAGAGTGGGTGTGGATGGAATGCAAAAAGGGTATTGAGGAGCGTGAGTTACATCATGCTAAGGATCTTATGCAGAAATCCAGGGTGAATTGGGCTAAACACGGGGATGACAACACCGCCTTTTTTCATGGCATCATTAATGGGAGAAAAGCATCGAACTCTATTCAAGGCTTGTTGGTGGATGGGGTGTGGGTTTCGAAGCCGAGCCTGGTCAAAAGGGAGGTTTTGCGGTTTTTTAGTAATCATTTTAAAGAAAAAGTTCCCTCGAGACCAAATCTTATTTGTGACAATCTAAAGAAAATCCCTGACAACATGGTGGATGAGCTTATTACGCCTTTCACTAAAGAAGAAGTTAAAAAGGCGGTGTTCGATTGTGGTAAAGATAAAGCCCCGGGTCCGGATGGCTTTAATTTTTTCTTCATTTGTCATTTTTGGAACCTTTTGGAAGACGATTTTATGAAAATTCTTTCCGAGTTTTTTGTTACAGGTTCCATTAGTCGCGGATGTAGCTCTTCTTTTATTACTCTCATTCCGAAGATCAAGAATCCCATGGGATTGAAAGATTTTAGGCCTATCACTTTAGTGGGAATCATTAGTAAAGTTATCTCCAAAGTGCTTTCTTTGAGACTCAAAAAGGTGATAGGTTTTATT